>QNUK01000146.1:1357373-1539873 GCA_013621035.1 Clarias magur | reverse complement strand
GTGTGTGGTGTGTGTTTGTTTGTGTGTGTGTGGTGTGTGTTTGTTTGTGTGTGTGTGGTGTGTGTTTGTTTGTGTGTGTGTGGTGTGTGTTTGTTTGTGTGTGTGGGGTGTGTGTTTGTTTGTGTGTGTGTGGTGTGTGTTTGTTTGTGTGTGTGTGGTGTGTGTTTGTTTGTGTGTGTGTGGTGTGTGTTTGTTTGTGTGTGTGTGGTGTGTGTTTATCTGTGTGTGGTGTGTGTGTGTGTGTGAGAGAGAGAGAGAGAGAGAGAGAGAGAGAGATTGGAATGCCTGCATGGTAATAGAGCTAAACTCAGCTAGCACATTTTTATTTGCAACTATGTTAATGTGTTTTTGCTGGTGTGCATGTGCTGTGTTTTGTGCACTTTAGTGCAGTTTTCTGGGAGTTTGTCTGTTTTAATTTACTCTATGGTTTACTGAGAAAGCTAAAATAAGCTATCGTGCTTATTGACGATAACCAAAATGTCTCATGGAAATATACTTTGTGATTTTAAGCACTATTCGGATGGGACTAGTTTTACTGGGGGACGTCAGGGAAATTTCCGTTTCACAGAGGTACTTTGTGATTTTAATCCCAATGTTTGTATGTTTTGGTCAGCATGAACTACCGTACAATTTCTAGCATGCCGATATTCGAGTTCCTGCTTTCTACGCTCCAGTAATGGATGTAGATGTGTTTGCTACCCTGCAAAGAAAAAAAAAATGTAATCAAACAAGAAGAGCCAAATTATGTAAATTATTAAGACTGGCTACTGTAATATCAGTTTTTATGACCACGCGCAATCCACGCATCCTCAACACCTGGTCTTGTGCAACGCCCACATGTGAAACACAGACACGCCTCCCTCAATAATAAATACGGAGATGTAAGTCCCATCTGAATCCATACATGAAATGATAGACGTCGGCTGAAAAAAAAAAATCAAACTCAAAGTAAAATCCCGAGTAAAACTAGTCCCGTCCGTATAGTGCTTAACATGAAGCAGATGAACACAACCAGGCAACAAACCAACAGACACAGGACCTGAAGGAAATCCTAAACTTATGATTACAGTGGAGCCTTGGATTACGAGCATAATTCTTTCTGGAAGCGGGCTCGTATTCCAAAAACACTCGTTAAGCAAATAGAATTGTCCCATAAGAAATAATGAAAACTCAAATTTTTCGTTCTATAGCCCAAAACAATGAATACATAAGAATAATTAATACAATATACATAGTAAAAATAAAACAAATTAACCCACATTTTAAAAAAGTAAAAATAAATCCAGAAGGATAAGTGTTTCCATTTGTGTGCGCAGGTGCCGTGTGTGTGTGTGTGTGTGTGTGTGTGTGGAATTAGCCCCTCGCCTCGTCTTAAACAGTAAAACACCTCCTTCCTCCCCATGCGTCATACATGATACTCGGCGCTCGTAAACTAATACTTGCTCGGTTTCCGATTAAAAGTTTATTAAAAACCTTTGCTCGGGTTGCGGAACACTCGTAACCCATGTTACTCGCAATCCGAGGTTCCACTTTAGAGATAACCGTAATCTGTTATAGTCGCACATTTACATATTTAGATTGTTATTATTATTATTTACATTTACACCACCGTCTGATCAGGAGGGAAGGAGTCTCCAGTGTCAGGACTCTGTAACAGTCAGTCGAAAAGATGAAACTGATCATTTTAAACTTGCTTCTCTCATTTCTTCTCAAAATTAATTCAAAAAAAAAAAATCCTGCAATTTTGTAAAGATGATAAAAAAAACATCCATCTTCATTTGTTATTGTAATATCACAAAGCAGAAAATCAGACAGACGTTGAATGAAATATTTATGTCCTCGTACACAACAGCAGGAGTGCGGATACCGGTGGAGAGAGAACGGAGAAGAGGAGCGCCAGGTCACGATAGACCGAGCGAACTCGGAGATCCGTGTAACATTAATTAGTCAGAATTAAAAACAAAAGGAAATTTAACAAAAAGGAGAGTTTAACATCTAAATGTAAAAAAATTAATACAATAAAATAATAATAATAATAATGCTCACAGAGAATATTTCCATGATGATCCATCATCTAAAAGATCAAATATACAGTATATATTCACAAACGGTAGAGAGTGACCTCAAATCCGGTCAACAAGCGCATAATCCAGACGCCTGACTCGCCCTCGCCGTCTCACCGTCTGACATCCACTCTACGCTCTTATTTATTTCATTTTTGCAAAGCAGGTCTCGGTGAAGGGGACGAGTGTGACTTATTGCTGTCTGAACAACCCGGTTTTCCTCCCTGCTCTTAAATCTGCGGCTTCTCCAGCAGAAAATATTTTCCTCCTTATCTCATCATCCTCCTGTGAATCAACGGAAACGAGGTCCTCGCCCACAGAAGCCGCCGCCGGCGCTGCCGGTGTTGTTGTTTGTATTTGTGGCCTAGAAATATGACCGCATCGTGTTCTCATATAAATCACTACTGATAATCCACTTCTACCTGCAATAATGGAGCTGGGATGTGGTGTAAGCATTGAAAGAGCCAGGAGGAAATGATCTGGTTTCCTCATGGATTTCTAGCTGTCAAAAGACTCTGATGTGACCTGAGGATTTGTTTTTAACACCATAAAGCCATTCTGCACTTATTAAAATCAATGAAACACGCGTAGTCATGCGAATACTGACCTGAATTTGATTATTTTCTAAGCCACCGCATGTCCCGGTGTACTTTCTTCCTTTTGTACCACGCCAATTTGCTAGCATTTAAACTGAGATCATGTTCACGTACATCATTTCCACAGTCACCGGACGCTTGATGAGAGACACCATACGCTCAGCGTATACTCCACCAGCTGTTAGAAATATGCTTCTTCTGAGGATTTGGTCCGTTATGAGTTGATGGCATAATCGCTGCAGTTCTATCACATCCCAGAGGTGCTCTATTAGATTCGGCTCCGGCGGCTGGAGGACGTCGAATTCTTCCGCTGAACGCATTTCAGCGTTCATGGAGCCAGTTAGAGGACGCTGTCGTGTTAGTCACAGTTGCTTGCCTACCATGTCCAGGGACAACTGCTGGCTTTCACATTAGTAATGTAGTTCTGTACCCGGGTACACTGTCCCAAACAGTATGCACCTAGTTGGTTTGCAAGCTGCTAATAAACATCTGCCGTGCAGATCATAGGATGCGATCAGCATGTGATGCATGGACACGAAGGTATCGGAGACGTCGGCCATCATTGATGCTGTCACATTCTAAACAGCGGTCCACTTCCTGTTTTTTGGCATTGCTGGATTTCATATTCGACATGAACTGATCTGGATCATCTTCTAACTCCATGGTCGTTCCTGATGTTTATTTCTACACTGGTACAGCAATGCTGAAGGCTCTGGTGACTCTAAATGAACTTCTTCTCTGCAGCAGAGCTAAATTTTGGTCTTGTTTTCATGAAGGTGTTTCATGAGAGCCAGTTTCATCACGGAGCTTGATTGCAGCGGACATTCGCGTCTTAAAAGAACAACCGACTGTATTTGTTGTGGTTACATAATTCCATATGTGTTATTTCATAGTTTTTAAACCCCAAGTATTGTTTTAGAATGTAGAAAATAAATCAGTAAACAAAAACAAAGAAATCTGCAAGTGATCCCAAACGTTTGAGCGGTAGTGCACGTCAGGGAGCGTTCGCACTATGCAAACGTACCCAACTTTAGCGTCAAGTGTACTCGGGTCCCTTCCCGAGTCTGTAGGGTAAAAACAGACTGAGAAGACGTGACTCCGTCACGCAATCATACAGAGACCCAAGGAGATGCATGTGGGCTCCTGGCCATTCACGCTGTCAATCATAGCGAAGCCAGGCAGTTCTGGTTGTCTGTGAGCCCATGTAAAGGGAAGTGGACAAATAGTGTTAGTAGTTGGAGAAGATTGACAGAAACCAGGAAGCACACAATAGTTTCCACCCTCCCTGCTTGGTTGTCAGTGACATGATGCAGACAGAGCACGGCATTCACGGCATGTTCGATTGGTATTCAGCACGCCAAGAAACCCTTTCCTCACACCATTACACATCCGCCAGCCTGACCTCCTAACACAACACCGGCTGGGGTCACGGAGTCATGTTGCTGATGCCAAAATCTGACTCTACCATCTGAAATCAAGATTCATCAGACCAGGCAACATTTCTGCATTATTCATCAGTCTGGTTTAGTTGTGCCTGTTGCACACTGTAGCCACGGATTCCTGTTTTTTTTTTTTTTTTTTACTGACAGGAGAAGAACCTGATGTGATCTAATGCTGCTGAAGCTCATCCGCCTTAAGTTTGTGTTCTCGCACCAGCATCTATTCTTCTCCGACATCTCTCATCAGCAAGACATCTACACTCACTGGAGAGTTTTTTCTTGTTTTTAACACTATTCTGTGTGTGTGTGTGTGTGTGTGTGTGTGTGTGTGAGCCAAAATCCCAGGAGCTCAACAGTTTCTAAAAAGCCAAACATTCGCTTTAGGCATCAGCAAAAAACCCACAATAAAAGTCACTAAGCCTGCAGATTTCCACAATCTCATGTTTGATGTGAACATTAACTGAAACTCTGGTCTGTATCTGCATGGTTGCATGGCTGACTGGATAATGGGAAGGAAATGAGCAGGTGGGGGAGGGGGTGGTGTTCCTAATAAAGTGTCTACCCACAAAAAAAAATCTGAGTAACAAAAGAATTTCACATGAACTCTTCTCCCTTAGGTTAGAACAAGCTTCCTCTTCCAAGTTTAACAGCGTTCACACCGACTAAAAATAATAACACTCCTGGCTTAGCTTGGTTGCCATTAGAAGCCAGACCAGGGAAGAAGAGCTTCTTATATGAGGTCACAATAGGGGGAAGTCTAATTGGATTGTTTAAGCTCAATACAAACACAAAAATGGGAAAACACTCCGTACCACTTCATCTTGTACAGGTTTGGTGCCCAGGAGGCTATCCCAAGAGATTTAGGGAATGAGATGGGGTACATTCTGGACATGGTGCCAATCCATCGCAAGGCACGCACACACACACACACACACACACACACACACACACACACACACACACACACACACACAAACTCGCATGCTCATTCACACTCTATGGATAATTTATGAACACTAATTAGCCTAATCTACATGTCTTTGGACTGTGAGAGGAAACCGGGGTACCCGGAGGAAACCCACCAAGTACGGGGAGAATATGCACATAGACCCAAGGAGGGAATCGAACCCGGACCCTGAAGGTGCAAGGCGATAGTACAAACCACTACGCCACTGTGCCACCTTGAGAAAAAAAAAAAAAAAAAACACACTCGTAGAAATTCACTTAGAGCGAGTGAAATCCTGTCCATGCAACAACCAAGTCATTCCTTCGCCAACCTCTCTTTTAAATTAAGACAGAAACCGTGATCTTACCAAAAAACTACAAACAGACATGACACTTGTGGTTCTCAGCAACAGCCCCGATTCCAAGCATCGTTCCTCTGCTTCACCATGACAACAATCACTTCTTTAAAGCATTAGTATATCTTTATATTTCTTTTACATGTCTCTACTCAAACCCAGGCTTCTCATTTCTATCTCAATAAACTATGCCTCTGTGCACTGCTCCTGTCTTTTTCTTTTTTTTTCCCTTGACGTGACCTGTGCCTTCCCCGGAGTCCGCGACACGTCCGAGCAGATTAATGAACAATTTGGTCAGATCAGGGCGAGCGGTGCCACAGGAGAGCGAGTGAGTAATTTGTGTTGCCATATTGCCTCGTGAGCATGGGTGATCCCATCCCCCTGCAAATCCTTCCTCTTTTTCTGTCCTGGTGTCTCTATTCATCTCTCTGTTACTTTCCATTTCCAGGTGATCGATCGTTGCTCTTTGACACTGATTATGTGCGTGTCATGTAGAAGGCTTTGGCCCGAGTGTCCACTTGAACGGAGAGAATCGAATCCGTGTGATGCCGGTGATTAGGCGCTTCATCAAACCGATTCAGTCTCATTTTTTTTTTTTTTTTCAGGATACAAAAAAACACACCTTTTTGTGTATTTTCCTCCAGCTTTGGGCAAACACAGCCCTGTGTGAATGTATTCAGCTCTCCCATTTGTGTAAACACACAGTCTGCCAGGACAAATGGAAATGAATGTTTTGGTTGGAGAGTGAATGAGGTTGCTCTAACCGGGGGGAACGAGGGGCCCGAGCTGCCAGGTAAGAGCCAATTATATTCCAACAAAGCAGCAAGTGGCCGTCTGAGCAGCGGCGTTAGGAGCTGAGCGTCGCACTGGGGTTTGGTGGCTGCAGAAATGCACCGCCATACATTTTTAATGTCTTCGATTCAAGGTTCGCGAGAGCTCGGTGGCTGGGGAAAAGGAAGCAGGGTATGTTAAGTTATGCCACACCAGGTCTTCTGAAAGCAAGCCACTGGTGAGCGATTCCTCAGAGGGTTGATTAATGCTCCGCGCACACCAAACGCACATAAAAAAAACAAGCTCGCTGGGGTTTAATAAGCCTGTCTGATTTATACTGAAGACCTCCAGCCCTGTGCTTAAGAGGTGCTTTGGGAGTCTCAATCACTGAGGGTATAATCGATATGCCAGATGGGCATGAGCGCCCGAGCCAGACGGAGCGAAGAGGAATACCGATGCAGGCACATGGACTCACACTGATGGATTTCCTCATAATGTAATCTGTTAGTAGGGCTCGCATCTCGTATAACTCAAGGTTCTCTCAAGGTGTAACTTGTTAAAATCCGGGATGCGAATCCGACAACGTTCCCGTTACTACCCTTTCCCATAATTACTAATTACTCCCCCAAAGTGTTTAGTTTCTCTTACATCACATCGGTTAAAAAACGTTTGCTAATTAAATATTAACATGACACTATTTTGGTCTTCTATAGCCACATTTAACTCTTGCCACATTAACAGAGAAAAAAACTTTGACTGTTACTGCGCTGACACTGGAGACTCCTTCCATTACCGTTGAACCAACACTAGCATCATCACGTCATCAGCCATTATACACACTTTTAATGAAAAGCGTCCCCTTAACACGTCTCTGTGAAGGACCTGTTACTACAGAAACCATAACATATCAGAATAAACATAAATACTCATTAAGCCCACGATCATAGCGTGGACAATAAACATTGTATTTATTTCAAAAATTGTCTCTCGATCTTCTTCCAATCAGGACGACCTGCAGCACCCACACAAGACTGCTCTCAGGTCACAGCGAGTAAATCCGCAACTCCGTTCGACCTGAAACCTCATTAGCGTCGTCCAGATTAATTCACGGAATTGATATTCTGATCTATAACGCGGATGTAAATGCAATTTAGCGAGAGATTTATTCATTTCAGGGCGTTTGTTGTTCCTAACATATCTGTCAGGTTAGTAAAAAGCCACAGTAGCCTCTTTTGTTTAGTGTGTGTGTGCGTGCGTGTGTATGTGTTTGTGTAAACAGCCCTCGATCACCTGAGTGCTGCGCTTGCAATAAACCACTAATGAGATTAAAAATGGGTTAGCTTAGTGCTGATGGATGTCTACAGGCCGTAAATGTTTAGAAACTAATTGATCGCTTGGTAGTGGAGCAGGAACATCAATCTGCGTACAGCTGTAATGATATTAGATTATAACTCCTGCATTATGCTACAGAAAGGTACAGTATACCGTATGAGCTACTGATGTGTGTTTTTTTTTTCTACCTCAATTGCCATCCGAGCGTAAAGAACTCAGTTGATTTAGATAAATTAATGTCAATTCTGGTGGATTTACCGCGTTACTGCATTTCGAATTAAAATTAATGCTGTATTTTATGAGAGGGAATATAACGTCTGGTTGTGAACATTGGTTTCAAAAACATATTTTCAGCATTTCAGTTAAACATGTTGCAGCTTTATATCACAGAGGAATAAATAAAAACAATAACAAACACATACATTTAACAACGCACATCATTCTACACTACAAATGATATCTGCTTTAAAAAAAAAATGACTGGCAACTGTACAAAAACAGGTGCAGCACTGTCACCTTGCACCCCCATAGTCCGGGTTCGATCCCCAGCCAGGCTCGATTCTCGTCTCTGTGTGCATGGAGTTTGCATGTTCTCCCCGTGCTTGGTGGGTTTCCTCCGGGTTCTCCGGTTTCCTCCCACAGTCCAAAGACATGTAGGTTAGGCTAATTGACATTCCCAAATTGCCCGTAGTCTGTGCCCTGCGATGTATTGGCACCCTGTCCAGGGTGTACCCTGCCATGTCCCCTAAGTCTCCTGGGATAGGCTCCAGGCCCTCCAAGCGGTATAGATGATGAGTGAGTGAGTATACAAAAACAAAAATATTACATTTTTTTCCATCCTGTAAACCCTACCAACACCCTTAAGTTCTCTCTTTAACAATTTCTGCCACAGATCGCTTAAACATTCACAAGCCGTGATGATCAGTGGCTAGTCGTACAGTAAGATCATGACTGGACTGACCTGTAGTTTCAATATTTTGAAGACAGCTTTTTCATAATCTGTAGGTTTGCCTGTACGTGGTTATAAAACACTGTGTGAGCTATGATCTTCTGTAGCCAGTTGTGAGCAGGGGTTCGGGTGGTATGTCACATGACAGTGAGGGGTTTTAAGCACCAGCTTAGTGTCACCTGTTAAGTTAACTTAAGTTGCTATAAGTCTTTATAAGTTGTGCATGTTAAAGTCAGTATCATCTGCATGTTAACATAAATTTCCCGTACAGCAAAAGTATTCATACCTCCTTAAACTTTATCACATTTTGTTAGGTTACAACCACAAACATAAATGTACTTTATTGGGATTTCTGTCCACAGGACAACTAACACAAATCTGGTCTTTAAGGCTAGAGTGGCAACAAGGAAGCCATTGTTGAAAGAAAGCTACAAGAAGTCTTGTTTGCAGTTTGTGACAAACCATGTCATAACAGCCCAGGTGTGTAGAGAGCTAAGGAGACTGAAGGCCTGCTCGTTTGAGCTGGGAGAGCCTTTTCAGCACATCTTCAACCTAATCCTGGAGCAGAAGAATGTCCCTCAGCTGTGGAAAACATCCTGCATCATCCCAGTACCAAAGAAACCACGTCCTGGGGAGATGAACGATCACAGACCAGTCGCTCTGACATCACACATTATGAAAACCATGGAGCGGACACTGATGCATCACCTGAGGCCACAGGTGAGTCATGCTCTTGACCCCCTACAGTTTGTATACCAGGAGAAGGTGGGCGTGGAGGATACCATCACCTACATGATCCACAGATCTCTGTCTCACCTGGATCAGGGCAGTGGTACTGTGAGGATTACATTCCTGGACTTCTTCAGTGCCTTTAACACCATCCAGCTGCTGCTCCTCAAAGACGAACTGATGAGATGGGAGTGAGCTCACAGCTGGTGGCCTCGATCACAGACTACTTGACAAGCAGGCCTCAGTATGTGCGGCTGGGGGCGTGCAGGTCTGACAGTGTTCAGCAGTACAGTAACCCCGCAAGGTACTGTGCTTTCTCCAGTACACGTCAGACGTCCAGTACAACTCAGAGTCCTGCCATGTACAAAAGTTTGCAGATCCAGGACTTTGCTGCATGGTGTAACGTGAACAATCTGCACCTCAACACCACTAAGACCCAGGAGATGGTGGTGGACTTCAGGAGACCCAGGCCTCAACCAGAAACTGTGACTATCAATGGTGACTGTGTGGAGCTTGTGTGGACATACAAAGACCTGTGGGTGCAGCTGGACAACAAACTGAAATGGACTGCTAACATTGATGCTCTGTACAAGAAAGGATAGTCAGGCCATAGCATAACATTCTTACTAACCACAAACCTTTTGCACATTATGCACAAATCTACTGACTTTGCACAATAATATGCACAGGAGCTTTTACCAATTATACTTTTTGTTGTTTAGAGCATTGTTTTTACCTTATTTTTCTTATTTTGTAGCTGTAACTATCTGTGGACTGCTGGATCTTGTGAATTTCTCCACCGAGATCAATAAAGCATCCACCCGTCCGTCCGTCCGTCCGGAAATCAGGCTTCTTATGGCTTTCTTTCAACGATGACTTTCTTTTTGCCACTCTTCCATAAGGACCAAATTTGTTAAGTGCATGATTAATACAATAGTTGTCCTCTGGACAGATTCTCCCACCTGAGCTGTGGACCTCTGCAGATCCTCCAATCTGCTCTGCTTAATGTTTTGCACTGTAATTTTGTAATGGCTGATTTGGTGTATCCTGTATACACAATACACCAGTCAGTTACAGTATCTCGGGTATCTCAGATTGTTAGACCCACACAGTATAAGTAATCGTGTTTGTCTGTAACCTTACTCTACCAATCCCCTTTACATAGTGCTGTGTATTTTTCCTTAGCTCTGCCCTTAGCTTTTTACTACTACTCTACAGCTAATGATGTCAGTGTGCCAGAGCCACTGCAAGCCCCAGGTCTGAACCCTAGTGATCTTTAGCTACAATCATGTAAGTGGGAACTTGGTTTTTAAGGTTCTTCAGTTATACCTCATTAGAGAACTATAACGTTTTCAGAAAATGTTCCTTCCACAAGCCTTACCACCCCCCCCTTCCCCCCAATGAACATTTCAAAATCCTGAAGATTTTATGGATGAAGGAAGCAAATAATGATTAA
The DNA here is from genome assembly GCA_013621035.1 of Clarias magur. NCBI lineage: Eukaryota > Metazoa > Chordata > Actinopteri > Siluriformes > Clariidae > Clarias > Clarias magur. The sequence goes on along the minus strand of QNUK01000146.1, from coordinate 1,529,237 downwards.
AATCACGGTATTGCTGATTTGCTTATTACAGTTTCAGCATTTCCAGGGCCAACACCGAAACAATTATGAACATGTGATGTGTCGCGCAGCCGCGTTTAAGACGCCACTGCTTCTGTTTCTGCAAATCAGTTTCATAGAAATCCGGTTCATGTCATAGACTGTCCAGGATGAGAAGTTTAAAAAGTTTCAACGGTTCAATACTCTATATCTTAGAAATGTCCCGTTAAACGAACAGCACGCCCAGATCCGATCGACGGCGTCTTCTCTGTTCTCTATAGAGCGCTGGTGTTAATATGGATGAATGGGTCTAAAATTAATGTAATGATCACACGCTTGTGTGCAATAATTCTTGTAGTCGAGCCGTGTTAGATGAAGTGGCAAGAGAAATAGTTTAGTCATGTTCTCTATGTATGAATTAATTATAAGGTTTTAATAAAGCTGGTTTATAATAGAACTGGATGTGAAAAAAGGAAATGTTTTTGGAGCACAGTTATACTGTAGCAATATATGTGATTTAAATGCATCGGAAATAAAGGTAGATGGATTCTTTGAAGAAAGGTCATTTGTCAAGACCGGGAGAGAGAATAAAAATTTAAAAGTATAAAAAAGAAAAACATGTATGTATTATGTCAAATTAAATGGAGCATGAAAACGGATTAAGATAAAACAAAAAGCTTTGGGGGATTAAAAATATACAGTAAATATGATGTGCATACAAATGAAAAGATATGAAAATTAAAGTTGGAAGCATAACATGAAAAATGTGTTGTAAGAAAGAGATGAATCAATCAAATGGATGAAAAGGTGATTATAATAAAAGAGGGGAACAACTGCACGTCCTTTAAGCAATGGAGCTGGAAAAAAAAGTATTGGCTAATCACTTTTTGGATGCTAACATTAGCTAAACATCAGCCAAACAAAAGCTTTATAAATGTGTAGTACCTCAAAAAAAAAACATTTTCTTACAGACATGAGATGAGATTAAATGTTCAAAACAGAAGATTCAAATAGAAGACTTTTAGCTCAAATGCTAAGCCCTTTAGCTTCAAGTGCTCATGTTTCAGCCATCTCGCTAACGCTAACCTTTCAAACCTATTCACATCTATGCTGTATTATTTCATTTTCTAACCTAGTTCTATTTTCACAATTAGTTCTAGGTTTTTTTTTTTTTTAGCCAACAATGAAAAAAGGGTTAGGATAACTCAATAACTGATAAGCATTAGCTGGTTAGCTGGGGTGCAGAAAATGTGGACACGAACAAATGTGTGTGTATGTGTGTGTGTGTGTGTGTGTTGTTTGTTTGATGGGAAGTGTGTATGATGATGGCCAAAATAATTTTGTGTTACATATTAAAAATACCCAACACTGCCTAGTTAACAAAGCCTGCTCATGCTAGCTCATTACCATTAGCCAGCTGCCCAAGTCGCATTAGCTAGCTAGCTGGAGCGTAGTGAAAACTGTCAAGCAAAAAGTCAGTTCCTGTTTGTTTGTGTGTGTGTTTACAAACATTTAGCGCTGTGGTTCATATCTAAACAGCAAGGAATTTTAACATGCGTGAATATGAATATGAATATAAACGATCTTATAGACATTAACGTGCATTATGTGAGGCGTGAGATCAAAGCTTCGGACTGAAGAAAGTTTTCTTTGTGATCATGTGATCAAGGTTGGCGTGCGATCATGATTGCAGAAAATAACAGGAACAACCAGTTTCCCCTATCAGCGAATAAGCAGCTCTGTGGCCAAAATAACAGCCATTTCCTTAACACGATAATCATCATCATCATCATCATCATCATCATCATCTTAGCGGTAAAGCATAGCCTGTAAAATATGCTGTCAATATCAATGAGTTTCTCAGAGCTGCGCAATTTGGCTCCGGCTAATCTGTTTGAGATGAAAAAGAGTATTTTTTCCCCCCTTTTCATCCTTTCGTGCAGAATTCCTTTTCAGCACGTTCGTTCACTCTCTCTGTGGAAGAAGGTGAGATCTTAGCAGAGAGTAGAAAGCTTTAAATTGGGGTTTTAAAGAGGTGAAAAGCAGCTTCGGTGACACCGAGGGAAAAGGAAAAGAAAAGAAAAAACCTCACGAAAAGTGAGTACCAGGGCTATTAGTGTCTTCTTCCTGTTAGAGCAGGCACGGGTACCGGGAAGAAAGAAAAAAAAAACGGTAAAAAGAAAAGGAAAGAAAGAAGAGTGGCTAAAAGCTCTGACTCAGACATGATACACTGAGATACACGGAGGTGGGATTACAGAATCCGAGCAGCAGGAAGAGCTTCAGTGAGGACACTTTAAAGCTGGGTTTATCACCCATACAGCAGGCGGGCTGTGCCACTTTTAAACCTAAAGAACACACACACACACACACACACACACACAAAGAAAGCTGGTATTTGATTGAAGTTTTAGAACAAAGCCCTGGTTCTGTGTACACAGTTCAAAACCTCAGGCGTCTTCTTTTAACTCTACAAATCTACATAATAAACCAGGAACAAGAGTTTATAACAGTCATATTCCAGGTGATTTGATGCTTAAAGGGACGTCACTTGAACTGTGACTCTGTATTCATGCTCGCAATGACAGGAGGCTGTTACTGCTTTTTTTTTTTCTTTCTTTCTTTTCTTTTCTACATGAGTACAACACAGTTGTGATTTCAGCAACAAGAGAAATTTTAACTGAGATTTTCTTAAGATTAGAAATAGAAATTTTCTCAAATTAGGTACGATTCGACTCAGTTAAGGAGCAAGAATATGTCTCATAAAGCACGTTACATATAAAAAAAAATACAAAACTGTAAAGTCTGTACATTAAATATATTTGCTTTAAAATAATTTAATGGGACGTATGATGAGTAATAGAACACATTTAAGATGTTTTTTTGGAATTTTTGTCCGTCTGTTTGTTTGTGCACGCATCATGTAAAAACTATTTTAATGGGGTTTTCACAGGTGTGTCTAACCGAGCTTGAGGTAATATAGGCTTTGATTCATCACGGGAAGAGAAGTATGCTCCTACTGTATGGAATGACGCGCTACTTTGAAATTTAAATGGAAAACTCTTATATCATACAAAAACTCAACCTTGAAAAAATCATTAGTTCCTTTCAAAATTCAACAGATGGCGCTGTGCATTTTTTAATATGCGCTTATGAGTGTGAAATTGAAATCTACTTATTGAACGTGACCTCACACCTTCATTCTGAAAAGCAGCTTCAAGGTAAGTCATTAGTTTATCTCAAAATTCAACAGATGGTTTACATTTTAAGAAATGCTGTATATGAAAAATATAATAATAATAATAATTAATAAATTGGTGCCCCTGCAGAGTGTATGCAGCAAATACACTGAACATTTTACTAAAGCACACCAAATTCTCCTGATTTCAAATGCTTGATGATTCGTGTGTGACGTCACATGCCTTGAATGATCTATGCAGTGATGGGAGTAACTGCCCTGTACATTACTGTAATATACCCTGGAACCTCGGATTGTGAGTAACCTGGTTTACGAGTGTTCCACAAACCGAGCGAAGATTTTTTTTATAAATTTTTAATTGGAAACCGAGCAAGTATTAGTTTATGAGTGCCGAGTATCATGGATCACGCATGCAACTCTTATTTCGACACCGAGCGGCAAGCGATCACAACTGAGCGGAATTGTGGGTGATCGTCTCCCCTGCTCCCCTGGGTCTTAGTGCTCGTCCCTTACTGGTATAATCAATGTCTCCCTCTCCATTTCATCAAGTCTCATATGTGTGCGTGCGCGTAATTTGACACCGACACACACACGCACTCTCTCGGCTTCACACACGCAGACACACTTTCTTCACACAGAAAACTCAGCTCTGTCGGGATTCTTTTCAAATGTAAGGTGCTGGTTCATTTGTTTTATTTATTTTTTCACTTTACATTAGTGATTTCGTTAGTATGCGCTCACGAATGTCATTAGACAGATTTCTTTTTTTCCCCGTTAAAACAGTGTTTCCGTTGTGTGTGTGTGTTTGTTGTGAAACTTAAAAAGCGAGGTGGGGGGAGGGAGGAGGAGTTTTACTGTGTAAGACGAGGCGAGGGAAGGGGCTAATTCCACACACACACACACACACACACACACACACACACAAATACACGGCACCTGGGCGCACAAACGGAAACACTTATCTGTCGGGATAATTTTTTTTTTTTTATGTTAAGTGCAGGTTAATTTGTTTTATTTTTACTTTATATATTGTATCAATTATTTTTATGTATTATTTTTTTTTAGGCTGTGGAACGAATAATTTGAGTTTTCATTATTTCTTATGGGAAAATTTGATTTGGTTTATGAGTGTTTTGCAATACAAGCCCGCTTCCGGAATGAATTATTTTCTTAATCCAAGGTTCCACTGTATTACTTTTGTTAGTAACTAGTAAAATAAAACGCTACTTTTCAATATAGTAATGCAGTAAAGAGAATATATTCCTCGTTTTGTAGCCTTTGCCTGATCGTGTGTCATTGTTCAAAGTGGAACAATTCATGTTACTGTATATGGGTAAAAGTAGTGCAGTACTGGAAAGAGGAGAGAGCAGCTGCCTGCCAAAACCCACATTCAAAACCAGTCACAGAAGCATTTCAGCAAGAGCACGCGTCTGATAACGTCATGTCATCTTAAACAACAAGCTGCCTCTCCCGAGCTAACGTGAGTTACAAAGCTTCTAACACAAGGCTGAATCCCAAATCCCTCTCTAAACCCTGATCAAGGTCCCTGCTCAAAGTGTGAAATGAAGAATCGTACCCCCAACATAGTGCACTAGCGTTCCATTTAATGCTGTTTGAGATTTAATCTCACTCCTGACACTATATGATCGAAATCACTATCGAAATGGCGTCAGAATTATTTTTTATTTTTCAAAACTAATTACAAACGATAGAAGAAGCATCTTGAGATCTTGTCTCATCATCATGTGCTAACTTGTGTGAAATAATCTCACTAGGGGAACTGCCCGACTACACTACACTTTATTTTACTAAAGGAATACATAAAATAAAGTTATGCTGTAGACAGTGAGTAGTCAGTCAGAGGTGTCATTAGGTTAGAAGCCCTGAATATTTGAATATTTCCACCTCGAGGCAGATGTGTTCTATAGCGCAAAGCGTCGGACAGACACAGAGAGATACAGTGCAGAAGTTTACTTGCGATCACCGCTGATGAATTAAGTGGAAGACGCATAGCCGGAAAAAAAAAAAAAAACTCCCGCGCCCAGACGTCAAGAAAAGCTCCAGTTATAAAAACATTCTGTCTTTCTGGGCTATTTCAAGGAGAAAAGAATCAAGGTAAAGTGCCTGTCAAGTTCAGTTCACTAGAGTTCAGTTGAAACAGGCTTCACCAGCATCATCACAATATGAAACAGTATTGCCGAAAGCGTGTCGATTAATTTGACAGTAAAGGAACAAAACCAGCAGCAACAGTAGATTCAAGAATGTGGGGATTAAAAAAAAAAGAAGAAAGCATCTGTGCCACGACAGGAAATAAGGGAAAAGACAGATTCAGAGGTTTAGCCATATTGCAGTTTATAAAATGTGGCATCTTGATATAAGCTGGGAAAGTGCAATCTCTAAAGAAAGAGAGGGAGAGAGAGAGAGAGAGAGAATACAGTGCTGGTAAAAGTAGTGACAGCATACAGTATGTCATGTATTATAGTTCTTCCTGGGCATAAAACAGATGATGTCACTAATTAGTTCTCGTCTATCTGGCTGATGAGTTCTGCTAATTAGCATCTGCTAGGTTAGTTATTGGATGGAACTATGTGGCCTTTTAATTTTGGAAGCTGGAAATGTTTAGACATTTTTTCCAAAAATGTCTCAAACTCGAGAGTTGACTCCATCTCCCAGTAGGTTTTCAAGAATGAAGACGTTACAACTCCAGCAACTTCACTGCCTAAGATTGTAAATCATTCTTAATATCTTAATCTCTCTTCAGTCCCAATACTTTTGGCCACCATTGTATTTTTGTTTCTATTTATCATTAACGTACATCTATCACTAACCCACTGATGCTGAATGTCATACAAAAAAAAAAAAAAAAAAAGACAAGCTTCAGGCAAGACAGACTCTCATCTTTTCAATAGCCACAAACACTCCCATAGCTCACACACTCACTCACTCATCATCTACACCGCTTAATCCTGTATTCAGGGTCACAGGGACCTGGAGCCTATCCCAGGAGACTTAGGGCACGAGGCAGGGTACACCCTGGACAGGGTGCCAATCCATCGCAGGGCGCAGACACACATAGACTCACTCATTCACACACTACGGGCAATTTTGGGAACGCCAATTAGCCCAACCTACATGTCTTTGGACTGTGGGAGGAAACCGGAGAACCCGGAGGAAACCCACCAAGCACAGGGAGAACATGCAAACTCCATGCACACAGAGACGGGGATCGAACCCGGACCCGGACGGTGCAAGGCGACAGTGCTGACCACTACACCACTGTGCCGCCCCTCCCATAGCTCATAGTAATATATTACTTCCACTATAACTCCAAAGAGACTAGTAATAATAAGATAACTTTCATTATAGACTAGCAAAGCGGCACAATTAATAACTACGGACCTGTGCAAAAGCCTGGCAATTAATTACAGGTCATACACACATAGTTGGGAATTCAAGTAGTTCACACACATACTGTACATAGTACAGTGTAAATATATACACACTTGAAAGAGGCCCTGAATATAACTGTATAACTCTCACTAGGACGAAGATCTAAATGAAACAATCTACAATATGAGTTAATCCAGAATATAAAAACAGGCCTCTTCCGTATATGCTGTATATGTATGTATGCTTAACAACAGACTGAACGCAGAGGACCGCCTGTCCAAGGGCGTCGTGATCTTGTCTAACAATGCGTGTCCTCACACTTCTGCACACACTGTCAAAACTTCATTTTGAAGTGTTAAGGCGTCCTCCCTACAGTCCTGATCTCGCGCCATCAGACTTTCAGCAGTTTGGTCCCCTATGAGCAGCTCCTACGAGGACGAAGATTCGCTTCCGATGAAGAAAAGGTTAGGATTCGGCTGGAACCTTTCTGCAAGGGGAATAAATAAGATCTACTAGGTATAACTTAGCTGTTAGCTGATCATGACTCAAGGTTTAGTTAATTAACGCAGGCAGGGGGCCTCCGAGTGGCGCAGTGGGTAAAGCGCTCGCCCTATCACGATCGCGAGTTCGAATCCCGGGTGGTGCTGTAACCTCTCGCAGCCGGAGGTCTAGAGAGAGCTGATTGGCCGAGCTCTCTCAGAGGGGCGGGATGAGAGGTACTTAGTGCTCCGACATTAATCACGGCTCTACAGCCAGTCAGGGGCGTCTGTGAGCTCGCGCAGCAGAGGGAGCGGATAGCGCTGTCCTCCGAGTGTGTGACTCCGTCCCCAACGGTGCGCGAGCGAGCGGTTCGAAGAGATGCGGTCGGCTGGCGTCACGTGGTTCGGAGGAAACACGTGATAGTCTTCGGTCCTCCCGGCTGAGTGGTAGTAGTAGCCTTAATGTGGGAGCCCCCTAGTGACGGGGAGGAATTGGACACGACTAAAATTAGGGAGAAAATCGGGGAAAAAATCAAAAAAATAATAATAATTTATGCAGGCAGACTACTTGCAGGTCTTAACGTTAATAAAGTTCAGTGTTGTTAGATGTTTCGAGTTTTTTCACCGCATTGAGTTTTCTGGGCTTCTCGGGGGCCAGAAGTATTGGAACAGCATCAAGAAAACGTTTCAACCAACAACAGCGCTCGTTATAGTGAGACGCTTATTGAAGAGGTGAAGACTAAACTTCAGATCAAACGCAGAGGACTGATATCCGAGGGCAGTATATACAGTATATATGTATATATATATATATTTTTTTTTTTACATTTTCTCTACCACTAGTAACACACCAGTAGTAGTAGTAGCACACCACCGTGTACGCATTAGCTTTGAAACTGTACTATGTACTTATGATTGTGATGTAATGTCCCACGGCTGCGCTACAAACTGTCTACACACCTACCTGCTTCTCGTAAAATTAACAAAACACCTGTTTTTACATTGTTATCGTGGGATATTTTGTGTAAAACGATGAGAGAAAAAAAAAAGTGTGAAACATAACAAAATGTGGAAAACTTGAACGGAAATGAAAACTTTGTCACCACTTTATACCGTATACAGCACATGTGTCATGACACTCGCCAGTGTGAACGCTAGGTGAGAATGCGCCGTGTCTGCAAAGTGCTGCAGCTTTTCTGCAAGGCTTTTTTTTTTTCTTCCATTAGGCCATCTATACATCTTTTTCTAAATTATTACTTTTTCATCGCTCTTGCTAAGGCTAAGAAAGCTGAGATCTTGTTAAAGACTAGAAAGAAAGCTTTAAATTGAGGTTTAAAAAGGTTAAGAAGTGGCTCTGGCGGCACTGGAAACTTTCCACAAAGGGAATAAATCGGATCCGCGGTACGGCTCAGCTGTTAGCTGACCACGACTCCAGGTTCAGTTAATTAATGCAGCGCGACTGCCTGCGTCTACATAAAGGCTGTTAATAAACTTTAGTGCTGTCAGGTGTTGTCTGATGTTGGGGGCGATATTACCTCGCACATTATTTTACTGAGGCTTTTAAGGGCAGAATGGGAATGAAACACAGAAGCCGGTGTTTCATAAGATGATGCGTCGTCGGGACGTCTTTACCCATCATCCCCTGCAGTTCACGAGATCACACACACCTGAGTCACATTCGCGTCTAATGAGGATGGGTATTTACCTTCCCTCTGCCTGGCAGCGCACTTCTTCCAGCGTTTGTCGAGCTCATGACTATGTTTTTTTACATTCCTGCATTTATCAAGTTGTTCTTGTTTTTGTACACGAGTACTGTGCAAAAGTCTTGACCCCCCCCCCATTTCTTTATATGAGTTTTTTTAGACGTTCTTGTTTTTTTGTTTGTTTGTTTGTTTGTTTTTTCTTGTTTGTTTGTTTTTTTATGTAATATTGAGAAATGAAGCATAAAAAAAAAAGAATTAAAAAAAAAACCATCTAACGCAGATGATGACAGGTGATCACGCCGGTGCTGATGCTGAGTAGTTGGAACAAACGAGAGGGGAAATGAGGTCGCTGCTGAGGTTGTTACACAAACAGCAACATTTCTTAATTCTATATTTAGCTACATTGTAGCCTGTTGCAGTGAAACATTTGTTCCCATTTATTTTACATCATTTCATTTCAGAAGATGAAATGGCTCAAGACTTCTGCACAGTACTGCACTTGGTGTATTTTGCACTGCACTGATTAAACCACACTTTCATCCGTCTTTTATATAAATCATATAAAACTATCTTATTTGCAAGCTTGGACATCCCCCCCCTCTCAATATACAGGCATACTAAAGGTCATGATTTGCAGCAGTGATTAGACCGTCAGACCGGATCTCAAGCTCCAGCCAGCCATGCATTCATTCATCAGCTCATTTTTCACAATCTGGTTGAAGTGAATGTCGACGAAGTCACGAATCTCATGCACGGACTATTCAAAGATGAGATCTGGTCTTGCTCAGGCCCGTGTGATAAATCTCTTCTCCTCGATATTCAGGGACACGACATGAAATAACATCTCACACACACACACACAGAGACACATCGTCCTCATTAGAAGCTGCGATAGAGGAGACGGAAGCGTTATGTTGATGAGGCACATCTCACACTCGCGTAATCAGGAGGTAACAAGCAAGTTTTTAGTTTGTCTGAAAAAAAAAAAAAAACATGACCTCTTGTGTTATATGGTTGAAAATTACTTTTTATTCAAATTTAAACTCTATTATTATTATTATTATTATTATTATTATTATTCTTATAATGAAAAAACTAAAGTCTCAGACTGACACATAACCATGTAAACATTCTGGTGCCCTACAAAGTGTTTAGGAAAGCAGAAAGATAATATTGTCAAACCTAATGTCATAAAACGTTAGCAAGAATTATTACAGGCATTAGCTGGCGACATGGAGTGTGATTAATAAACTGAACCTCCCAGAAACATCTATTATATGTTGTAATGTATTTTCTACAGTGAAACGGTAAGAAAGAGAGAGATACAGTTACGTCGTTTACAGAAATCTTCTGATTTCAAACACAGAAATGTGGCGTCCTTGACCTTGGAGAACGCGTCTCAGTCAAACAGAACCGAAACGCATTCATTAGAATAATGTGGCATTAAAATAGATTTCTGTACCGATTTATACGCTTTATGCTTTGTTTTATGAGATTAAAATGATTTTTTTTTTACTTGTCTCAGAATTTATATTCTTAAAAAAAAAAAAAATTCTCAGGTAGCTGAAAATGTAAAACATTGATCTTAAATCTTCTCTTCACCCAGAGAGAATCTTTTTAAAAAGCTCAGGTTAGACTGGTATTGCACATCCGCAAGCAATCCGCCAGCGCTCATCTCAGGCTTTAATAAACCCATCACAGCCTCGCCTGACAATTCCACCCCACACCACCGGAGGTCGTCATCACCAGAATACAGCACTACTTCCATGATCCTTCTTACTTTCTTGTAACTTGCATACTACATACTCGTTAAGAAGTATTTTTCTCTCACAGCTGAGCCAATCAAAATATTAATCTGGAATGTTATTGCCTGACCTCTGGGAAGCCACGCCCTCTCGTTACCGCCTCAAATTAGTAAACTTCAACAGGTTCTCTTATCTCTGGCCAAAAAAGTTAGGGTTTTTTTTTTTTTGTGTGTGTGTGTCTTAAAACGTTTTGTCAAATGATTGATCTTCATCAAGCAAAGACAACAACCAAGGAGATGGTTGAAATGACTGGCGTTGGGTTAAGAACTGTCCAGTACCTCATTAAAACCTGGACGAATAGTGCTGAACTGTCAACTTCACAAATAAATCCGAGCTTTAGGAAACAGGGAGAATAAAGACTGGACTTTGGAGTGATGGAAAAAGGTCATGTGACTCATCTGACGAGTCCATATTGATCCTATTCCAGAGTGATGGGCGTGTCAGGGTGAGAAGGGACGTGCATGATGCAATGCTCCCATCATGCATCGTGTCCACTGTACAAGCCTCCGGAGACAGTGTTATGATCTGGGGTCGCTTCAGTCGTGGAGATAACAAGAAGTCAGCTGACCGCCTGAATGTACTGGATCACCAGCACATCACACCTACGGAGTTTCTCTTCCCAAAGACACAGTCAACTTAGTGAAGGAAGAAAAAAAAAAAAGCTGTAAACATTACACAGTTCTTTCGAGCCAAATTACATAAGGATTAAGTTCATCAAAATGTTTGCAAATCTGCTGGATAAAGTCCACTGATCCAGATCCTCCCTCGCTCAGACTGTGCAGTTGGTACCAGGCACATGGTTTTAAGGGTATAAAGTAAGAGTGAACATATTTTCTAATTACCGCCGTTATATTTCCAACAAACAAGCCTGAATCTGCAAGCTGTTGCATCGGAGGTTCTCACGCTCTAATTAAAGCGCACAGTAAGTCAGGACAAATGCTGCTCTTGAGAAATCAGCTGGAGGTGTTTGAGGTGCTGACAAGCTGTTCTTCAGTTTTATTATTCCACACAGTCCTGAAGCAGGTAGAAAGTGTGTGACACAGATATAGTGCATCGCTCGACCTGAAATAGCTTGTGCACAGGATGTGCGGGTTATTCTTGAACACTACCTCGTTCCTATGGCAGAAGATGGTGATGTGTGTGTGAGGTTGAGAACTGATTCACTTTGTAGAGGTATGACTTATTTTTTTATTTTATTCACGCATCCCCTGAAGATTGATGACTAGAAGCAGGCTGCATAGCGACAGGTCATCTGCATAGTGACAAGAGGATGAGGGATGTTCTGCGTCTTTCGCTACATGTTTGAGTAAATTATTCCTGATCTGTGGTTGTTAGAGATGCAGCTAATCTACAGTGGGTTTACCAATGGACGACGTGTCCTGCTAACACACACATGCTCATCAACTCAACTACCCAACGTAAATGCTTTGAACGTTTACCTCGTACTCGACGTATTCCTCCTCCTCCACTTCATAGGACACCGTCTGGATCTTCACCTCGTTTTCATCTGAGAGTTTAGCCTGGGGATCTTCAGCGCCGGGCGTCTCCACGCACACCTCTTTCTCTTTCTTTTCAGTGAAGGTAGTCTCACAGCACTCGCTTTTGTAGTCCTTGGCTTTGACGGTGACGTCGTCTTTGTAGAGGATGAAGTTGGGCTTGTAAAACGCTTCCACTGCTAGGTGGAGCGAGGTTGCATCCAGGAGCTGAGCTTTAGCTTTGCCATTTGTAGCCGTGACCCCAACCTGACCGCCAACTCCTCCTCCTCCTCCACCACCTCTGCCTCCACTGCTGGTCACAAAGTAGTTGATGATGTTCTCCTGGTACTGGCTGCTTGGGAAGTCACTCCTGTAGCCATAGTCGGCCTTGACCACGTGCTTGCTATTCTTGTCCAGCAGAGGGTTCTGCAGCTCGCTCAGGCTTTCCATGGTACACCTCGACTTCCAGGAGGAAGTACGTGACTGTCTTACACTCACGGTTTACGAAGGAGGCGATGGGGGATGTGGGGATTGGAAGAATGAAGGAAGCGATGACCTTGCCTGGACCGACGTGACGAGGGCTAATGGTGTTCAACAGGCCATGAGCTGAGGGAAGCGAGAGAGCAGGAGGAAGAAATGGGTTATTGAACACATGCCGTAAAGACTTTTAATAAGAGATGGCTGCCAAGACAGCTGAGGGAGAGAAAGTGCACAGTGCTACAGTAAGTATGTCACGATGCAAAGAGAAAATTCTGCTCTAAAAGCAGCTGAACACACCGGAGCGCATACTGATTTCCTGAAGGGGAATTCAAACATTTTTCCATGTGGAAAGTTAGACAATTTGGTTAAAATATGATTAGAGCACAAGTTTTTTTTTTTTTTTTTCTCCCTTTTTTTTATTTTAAGGTTTATTTTCATATTTCTTTATCAAGTTAACCCTGGTCACAGAATGTGCATGTGTAGTGTGTTTCAGATAAGACGTTTTTTTCTTCCATACTTCACATTCATGTAAATGAGCTACTCCTGAGCCACGCCCCTCACCCCCCCCCCTCCCCCCAACCCCCCAGAGTACTGCGTAACTGAGCAACAAGGGGCAGGTACAGTAATATAAGGACTATATTACATTAGGAGGAAATCTAATTGACCTTTTTTTTTTTTTTTTTTTCTTCTTTTTTTTAAAAACCCTGGCCAATACAAAAATGGAAAAATGATGAAAGCAGTAAGAGTATTAACTACAGTAACTACAAGTAACAAGCGTATTATTTATATTTTGAGTCTCTCGTGTAATTGGAATAGATGTTCGACTAAAACGCTTGAAAAACTTCAGAGGGGTCAGTTTATTGGGCTGCATCAGGCATAGAAAACAACTAATACGATTTAAAATGACTAGGTTACTGGGTTAAGAAATGCATGATCAACACCTAGTTAGCTGCTATAACATATTGTATGTAGCAGCAGAAACTAACCTGATTCGCTGACATTACACAGCATTAAATTTAACTCAATATGTACTGTATAGAAGCATGACACAGCATACTTTAGTGAAGAAAAAAAGATGAAATTGTTGACCCATTCTTAGGAATAAAACCCACAGGGACACGCCGGAGTAAGGGGAAAAAAAGAGAAAAAAAGAACCACATTTAGGACAGGAAGTGTAGCAGCTACAGTACCATTCTTTATCACATGAATCATTTCCTACGACAGGACAAGTGTTTTATTCCGTGCTGGGCGTAATGGTGTTCGCGAGCAGATGGAAGCCTCCAGTCACTGCAGTCTCTCCTCACAATACACAATATCATCCTTTTAATTGTAATCCCACGTGTCAAAATGAATGATATTAATAATGGACCACATTTTTCGGGTATAAACCCTGCAAACCACCCTGACAGCCCAAAAGTCATTTTCACACGGAGTCACGCACTCCAAACAGGTTCACGCCGAATGTGGCTACATATCAGGAATACTGTACCCATCATCATCATCATCATCATCATCATCATCATCCAGATTTCAATTAAATCACTTCTGTGTCGTCCCGAACCGGATCTCTGATAACATCCTCCCTGTGTATGTAGGGAAAATTGCGAGGGAGGACATCTTAATTAAACACCAGAGCCAGCTGTTCAAAACTCATCTCGCCGCTTTAACCGATCTCGAAGGTTTGTTCGGCTGTGCGCCGCTCAGACAAGAGGAAAAGTAAAATAAAAATGACAGGTAATCATTGACTACGCCAACGTTCATAACTCAGTCAGCGTGCTGCCAGTTCTCTCGCTTGTTATCTGTAACTCAGGATCTGGATGTGAAATTTTTATATTATAACCTGAAATCCCAACCTGTACTCATGCCCCCTTTATCCACATTGTCTTTGAATAAATGAATAAATAAATAAATGTTTGCTTTGTTTCTTTCATTATCATATTATTATATTATATCAAAATATAAGGTGACGCCAGATTAACTGGCACCCTTTAGGAAAATGGACAAACATTATCCTATATAATAAACAATATATTTTTGAATGCATATTTAGCTTATACTACAATAGATCACAGGCATGGAGATCACACCCGATACAATATCATCACCATACTCGATTTGTATCACAATTCTATCATCTTTTAATGCCTATCCTGATTCAGTATTAAATTCATATTCATTCCGAACTTGGTAAATCATTGGGCTCGTAGCATACTGCATGTATGAACAGTTCAGAATGCTCCACCTGCAGGATCATGGAGGAACTGCAACATTTTACCGCCTCAAATGCAAACATGCGTACTGCAAATGAAAAATACATTTAAAAATATATATACATTTTGAAGTCAGTGTCACGATACATGAACTGCAACACAAATGTATCATGATACATTGCTGAATTGATTATTTATTTTTTTTTTTTTTCTGGGTGTCTACTACAGTAAATAGTTTGTATCAATAATATTAGTTTTAGTTCTTTTTAACAAATGCATGGCCTCCGAGTGGCGCAGTGGTAAAGCGCTCGCCCTAACCTCTCGCAGCCGGAGGTCTACAGAGAGAGCTGATTGGCCGAGCTCTCTCAGAGGGGAGGGATGAGAGGTACTTGGTGCTCCCACATTAATCGCGACTCTACAGCCAATCAGGGGCGTCTGTGCGCTCGCGCGAGCGGAAGGAGCAGATAGCGCCGTGTGTCCGAGTGTGTGAGCGCGAGCGAGCGGTTTGAAACGACTCAGTTGGCTTGTGTCACGTGGTTCGGAGCAAACACGAAGATAGTCTTCACCCTCCCGGCTGAGTGGCAGTAGTAGCGTTAATGTGAGAGCCCCCTAGTGACGGGGAGGAATTGGACACGACTAAATTAGAGAGAAAATCAGGGGGGAAAAAAACAAACAAAAAAACAAACAAATGCAGTACAGATGCATGCATAACAAACAATATTTGTTAGAAAAGTTTTAAATATTTTAAAATATTTATTTATTTATTTATTTATTTATTTATTTGTTTAATTTATAGAAACTTGTCTGGTAGCAGGGGTTAGCACTGTGGCCTCGCGCCTGCAGGGTCCGGGCTCGATTCCCGCCTCAGGGTTTGTTTGCATGTTCTGCCCAAGCTTGGTGGGTTTCCTCAGGGTATTCCGGTTTCCTCCCATATTCCAAAGACATATAGGATAAGAGATTGTGGCGTTCACAAAGTGTCCGTAGTGTGTAAATGGTCATGTGTCCAGGATGTACCCTATCTTGGTCCCTAAGTCTCCTAGGATACGCTTTTTTTTTTTTCCCCACACTTTTAAAAAGCCACTTCCCCGAGACAGACCTCTTCCACCGTACCATACTGTACCTCTCACTACTCAGAATTAATGATGGTACGTTTCATTTTTTATTTTTATTTATTTATTTATTTTTTTTCCTACACCTAGCGCCTGTGTGGTGAAGCAGACCGATGAGTTTTGATTGAACTCTCAGCGTGACTCACGGGCCTGTGCGCAGAACCCGGAGCGTCCATGTTTTCCTCTGCTTCTTTTCATCTTCTCTTCTCACTGCATTGGATCCTGTAGAGTATTGACCTGAATTCTGTATTTAGCATCTACTGCGGATCCATCATCCCCTCGCAATTGTTTCTTCATGAAACTCAGCTGCCAGTCCTGCTCTCCTTAGGAATAAAAATTAAACGTAATGCTACATGGGTAACACTATCTGTTCGTGGCCTCTGCTGCACGAAACACAGAAATGGCAAACAACAACAACAACAACAACAACAACAACAACAACAGCACACTATTTGCTCCTGATATTTAGTGTGTATACGTGGACGGGAGCAGAATAAACAGCATTTGTCGGATCTAATCCCCGTGCCTTGTTAGTCCTGTTATAATAATTTCGGCATGTTTAGCCTCTCATAAGCTTGTTTGTGTTCTGTATTGTCAGTGTAAATAGTGTGCGTGTATCCCGGGGATGTAAATGAAGCCGCCCTGAGTGGGGAGAAAAAAAGAAAGGAAAGACAAAACCATGTCAACTCTGCGTGGTGCCGGTGGTGTATTATGCAGGTCACAGCAGACTTCATTTCCATTTTCAAAACTGTCGTGTCTTTCGGAGATTCGTTATTAATAAAAATGAGACCCGCCAAGCTCGGTCCCAAAAAAAGAAAAAAAAAAACTAAAGAAACAAATCGAATCAAATAAATAAACAATACATTTCTCCCAAAAGGCTATAAGAGATGCAGTTGTAGCTCTAAAAACAAACGAAGGCAGATGAAAGCAGTAAGAGCAAAGAGCAAGGGAATGTGTTTTTCCTTTTCTAGTACAACCGATGCATGCTGGGACGCGATCTCAGCCGAGTGCTCGGTCCTGATACTCCACGCTGTAGTTGTGTTCAGCATTTAGCTGAAAAAAGTCTATTTGAACTAAAAAAAAAAAAAAAAGGTGAACGTACAGTACATTACAGTACAGTACCATGCAAAAGTCTTCACCCCCCCCCCGCCCCCCCCACACTCATTTCTTTATATTAAATGCAATAAAAAGAGTGTGGCTTAAGTTACAGATGCAATTAAAAAAATTATTGTTCACGTAACAATACCTTAGCAGCGACCTCTTTTCCCCCAGACCCTCTCGTCTGTTTCAACCACTGGCCTGATCATCTGCACCTGTTTCTCACTGGTTCACACCTTAAGTTAGATGTTTATTGTCATTGTTTTTGTTTTGTTTTTTAAGATTGAATGATTCATACATAACTGTGTCTTAACAAACAACTCTCTGAAACTGCTCAGGTACAGGGCCTGGCCCGAGAAAAAAAATAAAAAATAAAAAAATAAAAAAGAAGAAGTCCTTCAGGAAGCCTGGAGAACGATTCCTCAAGACTACATTATTCAAACATACAAGAACATCTGGAGCTTTGGAAGTGAAATATAATGACAAGTGAGGGCTCAGGACCAGCTCGAGCAGGGATGCATCAGCACCTGAGCATCCAGTAAGAACTTCTCCTAATCCATTAGTGAGAATGAAATGAAGAAGCTGCTGAGCGTTAATCAGAGACGAAGCATTTTCATTTGCTCTGTTTATGTTGGGGCGCCGCTGATGGAAGCAGTGGAACTCGCCATGCTGGTGAAAAGGCACATTGCACTCACTTTCACATCCATCGATTTTTCTTTTTTTTTTTTTATTATTATTATTATTTCCTGAAAAGTAATGGTTTTGGACCATGTTTCCACCCAACAGTGATGAGATATGAGCATGATACGGGACTCATACCAATATCTGTATCTATACATCTCTAAACGTAATATCATATTACCAGCAAACTAGTATCCAGTCATGGGGGGAAAATATCCTGCAGTTTTTTTTTTTTTCTCCCCATTCCTTCATTTCTCAGATGCTTTTATTCTGAGCAAGCTACTAGCAAGGCAGTTTCAGATTAAACATCTGGCTCCAGGGCCCAACTGTGTGGCTCAGTGCTGGGATTTGAACAAGTGCAGAATCCTAACAACACCGGGTTTGTTATAAATATATATATATATATATATTACTTACTTTAACTGCTCCTTAACTTTAATTTGGTCATGTGATACTACTGGGAACCAGATATTGACCACGATGGTCCAATTAGATGTGTGTTTTGTGTGTAAAGCCATTTATTAAGCGGTGTAAGAGGGCCGTGCGTGCCCGGCTGCATTAATTAATAATGAAAAGGCTGTAACTGGTTCTGCTGAGAGCTTTTACACGGCTGCTGATTGAGATTTGTTCGCCGGTTAAAGACCTTAATGCTGATCGGGACATTTGCGTCTCCATGCAGTGATCAGTTTGTCATGGATTTCATTCCTGAGATTTTGCAGATTACTTGCAGAATATGAAGTGTGCATGGAAGTGTGTTTTAAAACATCAAAATGGGGATTCCCATTGAATTATTTATAGAACATAATTTATGGGCGAGTTGGGTTTCTCGTGAGCATCGTAGCACAAAGCGTTCATTCATCTACGAGTCACAGAGCCTACTGTATGCGAGGAGACAAGGTGGAGCACACCCAGCACATGGTGCCAATCCATTACTGAGCACACACACTCTTGAGCAAATTGGGAATGGGAATTAGCAATTAGCCTAATCTGCACACGTTTGGATTGTGGGTGGAAACCGGAGTACGCAGAGGAACCCACCAAGCACGTGGAGAACACACAAACTCCATGCACACAGACCCCAAGGCGGGAAGTGAACCCAGACTCTGGAGGTGTGAGACGACAGTGCTAACGGCTACACCACCATGCCACACTCACTCATCTTCTACAGTATATACCGCTTAATCCTGTATTCAGGCTCACGGCGGCCTGGAGCCTATCCCAGGAGACTTAGGGCACAAGGCGGGGTAGACCCTGGACAGGGTGCCAATCCATCGCTGAGCACACACACGTACACACACTATGGACAATTTTGGAACACCAACTAACCTAACCTACATGTCTTTGGACTGTGGAAGGAAACCAGGAGAACCCGGAGGAAACCCACCAAGCACGGGGAGAACATGCAAACTCCATGCACACAGAGACGGGAATCGAACCTGGCCCGGGAATCGAACCCGGACCCTGGAGGTGCAAGGCGACAGTGCTGACCAATACACCATCGTGCCGCCCACTGTTAAACAGCGTTGTTAAAAAAGAACACCTTAAATAATTCCTCTCCTAGGTAATATGCTCTTAAATTGAGGTGCCTTGAGGAACCTCAGCCCCAAAAGTGTTTCCTTTTCTCAGAATCTTAGTTGTTTCATTTTAGCATGTAAATATATTTAGATATTTGTATTTATCCAGCTATTCATCCATCTGTATATCTGTCCATCCATTCAACCATCTGTCCTGTGGTCCATCCATCCATTTAACAATCCTTCTATTGTCCATGTATTGTATTGTCCATACATCCATTCATCTATCAATGTAAGATCCATCTGTCTGTCTAGTTACAGTATATATCCATCCATGCAGTTGCCCATACATTTAATCATCCTTCCACTTGTTCATCTATTCATCCATCCATCAATTTAACCATCTGTCAATTTGTGCATCCATCCATCCATCCATCCATCCATCCATTTAACCATCCATATGTACATCCATCCATCCATCCATTTAATCAACTGTCTGTCGATCTACAGGTCTATCTATTCATCCCTCCATTCATCCATCCACCTACATATCTATCTATCCATCCATCCATCCATCCATCCATCCATTCTTGGAGCAACAGTCTAAATCTAACCAGAGACCCCCTGACCTCACACCCAGGCCAGATGAGAAATATAATCTCTCTCCATTTAGTCCTTGGTCTGCCCCAGGTTCTCCTCACTACTGGACACACCCAAAGTGTCTCCCCAGGGGCACATCCTAGGCAGTTACCTGAACCACCCCAAATGGCTGCTTTTAATGCAGAGAAGCAGTGCATCTTCTTCAAGCTCCTCCTTGAGCATCCAAGACACTCTGTGAAGGAAAACCCATATGAATTGACCTGATCATAGGTCAGGGCTGGGATGCAGTTTGAATGGCATGTCAATAGCATTGCCTTTTGTCTCAGCTCTCTTTTTACTACTACAGTTTTTCGCATGATTGATTATGGTGTAGTAGTCCATCTGCCGATCTGTCGATCTGCTCTACCCTCGCTCCGGAACAAGATACAGAGATAGTACCACGAATATTCCCATTGAATTGTATTTATTGTATTGATTTGTTTTTTTGTTTTTTGAAAATATTACCTTTGAAGTAGACACCTAGCATGTCACACCACGAAAAAAACACCAGAGTTCTTTCTATGTTTGAGGTCTTAGCAGAACAACTTGCAGTATAACTGTTTCCTGGAGATATCCGTAGAAGAAGAAAGCTACCCTACCTAATTAAAGGTTATGAAGAAGACATCGGCTATGTCTCTGAGCATTAAGGCTTCCTGTGGTCGTGACAAAGAACTCATACCTCATCCTAATAATGTCCCTTTGCTGCCAATCAACAATGCATTTTATTGGATTTTCCTTCGCAAAATATTGAGAGATCTCTGCTTTGGACAATGAATAATTAAAGACCAGTCTGTCAATAGCTCTCCTGTCTCACTCTCACACTGCAGAAAAACTGAAGCAGTGGAAAAAAAAAGTGTGAAGAAATGCTTTCAGTGCTCATTGATTATGACGCTTCGTTAGTGCTGCTGAGAGACAAGCGCGGCTCACGGCGCGGCGGCCCGCATAATCCCGGAGCAAAAACAAGAGCTGGAAATGTCCCGTCTGCCTCAGTGTCGAAGCTTAACAAAAAAGTCTTCTAAGAGCAAGAACTCAAAAATCTCATTAGGAGAAAACTTTAAAAAAAAATAAAAAAAAACATTGTTGGATTTCTTAGGAGCTTAGTAATCCTGTGCATCTGAACTCGGGTCATTTCATCAGACATTAACGTGAATCCGAGATCCCTCAGGGTTAGAGGCTTGGCTCAGGAAGATTTGTCTGGAGTTTTATCCCACTGAGAGCTCTTTCACATGGGTTGGTTTACTAAACAAATCAATATTCATTTACTTATTTACTACATAGACGTTTAACAAACAAACAAACAAACACAAAATATCCAATTAAAATAAGACTGAAATGTAGACAAATAATACACTCTGAGCCATGCTCTTAGGGCAGAACAGTTACTGTTACTGAGGTTACTGATTATTTTTCCATAACAGCAGGTCCTTGAGTGTTTTATTCCTCTTATACCGTTGCAGTAGGAGCAGTGAGTCAGTGGAGAACTTTCTATCCATTTACAGTTACTTTAAAGTTTGTTCTCACTTGCGCCATGGCACCTATGAACAGTCCGTGCCTCACTTTATTCTCTGTATTTAAATTAATAAGGGGAAACAGTGTCAACTCCTTTGTCCTGAAGATGACGGAAATCTTAAGGTTACAGCTTTAACTCTGTCTGTTATACACCCAAAAATAAATAAATAAATAAATAAATAAATAAATAAACTTTACAGTTAGGGACATATTTAGAGTTTGGACCTAATTTTTTTTTCTCTCATTTTACATGAAATTAAACAAAACTCAATCCTATCATTATCGCGTGTTGAAATGATCTTTACCGATTTCTAATAATAAAAAAAAGTAAAAAAAGTCAACGTTTCTAATTCATAATCCTAACCCTGTGAATCTGAGAAGTGTGCGTGCTGTCAAACTCGGATCTTTTGGCGTGTTACGTCAAAAAAATGTTACAGAGGTTAAAGTTATGGTCGGGGTCGAGGTTATTGTTTGTTCATCTTTTCTTTTTTTTTTACAAATGAAGTCATAAAGCGAACGAATTCATTTGGACGTGGATAATTTTCTCATGAGATCAGGATTGAAAAGTCTCATCTCGGGGCATTATTTTAGACTTCAGCCTCAGCTTCTACACAAATCACCAAACAATCACTAATACTGTGTATACAGCATACAGTAGGTTTGTACTTTTTTTTCCCTACATTCTTGTGTTTTTTTTTTTTTTTCCCCCATCATTGAAAGGTTGTTAGGTTTTGCTCTCCGGTCTACAGTAACGGTGGATTCTAAGCGGCTTCCTCCGACGCCAGACACATTTAAGAGATATTTCACATCACACACCACATTGATTTATTTAATCTAAATTCACCTTTGTTGTTTCTGATCTTCACACACACACACACACACACACACACACACACACACACACTAGAGTGTCTGATCAATCCCAGAATACGAAGTCCGGTCTACGATATGATCAGAATCGACACTGGATTCAGGGATATCATGTACAGTAGTTGCGGCTATGTGACACAGTGCCTGTGAATATGTTAAGCGCAGGGTTTTAATCGTCCTTGCACATTAATCGCCTGCCAGCCCACGCGGTTGGCGTCACATACCGACACGTTTCGGAATTCTCTTCATTCCTATTCGTGGCTCTGAGAATTTTATACGCCACGCACGTACATTTGATTTGTGGATTTAGTTCTGTTTTTTGGGGTGGGAGTAGAGATACAGTACTGAAGAGATTTACAGGACAGGAGGGAAGAGAACTTATGTACAGTAATCCAACACACACACACACACACACACACACACACACACACACACACACACACTGGATAAATGAACAGAGACAGTATTGAACTGAATTAATGCGCATAGGAATGAAATGATGACACATGGAGTGTTGATTGGAAAAAGTGTCTCAATCCTGTTGAATGAGGGATTAAATGTCTACAACAATGAAGATGTAAACCGGACTTCTTTCATGCCACTGGACAATCTTCTGTACATTTTCTTTTGATCTGTTCCTTTTATCATCAAGGGAACTGTTTCCAGCACGAGCCTCTCATTCAGCAATAATAATAATAATAATAATAATAATAATAATAATACAGCAGCATAATAAATCAATCTATAAATAAGTAAATAATAAAATAAAGAAAGCAATGAACAGCAGTCGAAAGTGGAAGCAGCTCACCTTGGATCATCCCAGGCGGATGATGGGCGGAATTCTCACAGCTCCATCTCCTCCACTCAGCATCTCTGTTGATCAGAAATCCGATTATTTCCTCTCCGGGGGGAAATTAAACAAAAACAACAACAACAACAAGAACAACAACAACAACAGAGCAGCGCGTTATAAGCGCGAGATCAACATATGGGTGCAAACGCGCGCGCGTTTGTGTGTGTGTGTGTGTGTGTGTGTGTGTGTTAGTCTTCAGTCTTCTGCGGGAGACACTCGGGAAGATCTGCTCTCCTTCTCACAGCGCTCTGTTTCTCTGTGTGTGTGTGTGTGTGTGTCTCACCAGTGCGCGTGCACTTACACACGCGCACGCATACGCGCGCACGAACGCACGCACGCAGCAGCTCGGTTAATAGCCCATGATCAGGCAGCGCGAGTGCGCGCGCGCGCGGTCGTGCACGGCTCGTTGGAGGAACAGGACCCGATCAGAGTGTCTGACTCCACCTGCTGTGCACGCGGCCGGATCGGATCAGAGCGGAGAGATCGGACTGCGAGTCGGACACTCAGGACATGAGGAGTGAGACAGTAGTACTGCCTTACCACCTCTCAGCGGCCACAGTCAGGGCGAGGTGTGTGTGTGTGTGTGTGTGTGTGTGTGTGTGTTAACAAGCGCTTCATACACAAGATTAATTATTAATCTCCTGCAAATCTGATGGAATTTAAAAAAATATATATTTTAAAAAGAATAAATAAAATAAAATAAAAAACTCCAGCATGTGAATTTGAGTTACAGCACGTGTCTTTACTCAAAGTGTGAAGATGAGATACAAAGGTCGAGGAGAGAAACGAAGAAGAGCTCCAGTGTAAAGTGTAGGAATAAAGGACCAGGATCAGGATCAGGACAAAGACTGAGAATTAAAGACATGGAAAGGAGAAACTTTGAAGAGAGTAGAAGGAAGGAAAGGAGGAAAAAAGGAAATGGTCATAAGTGTAGTACTACCAAAGAAAGAAAGAAAGAAAGTGTACCAAATGAAAAGAAAAAAAAAAGAAAGAAAATTATATGGGGAAAAGAAAATGTATACCAAAGAAAGAAGGAAAATGTAAAATGTATACCAAAGAAAGAAGGAAAAAAGAAAATGTAACAAAAATGTGTTTAAAAAGGGAAAGAAAAGAGGAAGAAAAAAGAAGAAAATCAAGAAATGAGCAATGAAAATGTACTAAATAGAAAGAAAGAAAGAAAGAAAGAAAGAAAGTGAATAAAAGGAAAAAAGAAAGAAAGAAAATTAAGAAATTAGCATAGATAGAAAGAAAAAGAAAGTGTACCAAATAAAAAGAAAATAACAAAAGAGAAAAGAAAACATGGAGAAAAGAAAATGTATATAAAAGAAAGAAGGAAAAAAATGTAACAAAAATGTGTTTTAAAAAAAGAAAGAAAAGAGGAAGAAAAAAGAAGAAAATCAAGAAATGAGCAATGAAAATGTACTAAATAGAAAGAAAGAAAGAAAGTGTACCGAATAAAAGGAAAAAAGAAAGAAAGAAAATTATGAAATTAGCATAGATAGAAAGAAAAAGAAAGTGTACCAAATAAAAAGAAAATAACAAAAGAAAAAAGAAAATATAAAAAGAAAATAACAAAAGAAAATATGGAAAAAAGAAAATGTATACCAAAGAAAGAAGGAAAAAAGAAAATGTAACAAAAATGTGTTTAAAAAAAGAAAGAAAAGAGGAAAAAAATAAGAAAATCAAGAAATGAGCAATGAAAATGTACTAAATTGAAAGAAAGAAAGAAAGAAAGAAAGAAAATTAAGAAAAAGAATTAAATGAACATAAAAAATTGCACCAAATTAGAAAGAAAGGTAGAAAAAAAGAAGAAAATAAAAAACGGATGTGTAACAAATAAAAAAAGAAAGAAATGAATTAAGTAAGAAAGGGAAAGAGGAAACTGTCCTAAATTAAAAAAATTAAGAAAGAAACAAAGAAAGAAAGAAAAGATGGATGGAGGAAAGAAAAGAAAATGTAGCAAAAATGGTTGCCAAAAAAGAACAAAAGGAAACAATGAAGAAGACAAAGAAGAAATGAGCATAGAAAACATAGCAAAAAAAGGAGGAAATTAGCATAAAAAGTATACCAATTAACAAACAGAAGAAAGAAAGACAGAAAATGGATAGAAGTATACTGTTGCATGTTTTAATTGTACTTTTTGTTCATATGTTTAAATTAATTTTTAGTGTTGAGTTTGCATGTTCTCCCTGTGCATGTTGAGTTTTCTCCAGCTACTCTGGTTTCCTGCAAACATGCAGAGCAGGTTTTACCAAAGGGTTGCCATTAATTCTGGAATTAACTGTATTTCCATTCTGCATGCCTCTGAATAAAGGTCTCTGTGTGACACAGCTTGATTATAGAGTGTGTATAATGTTTATTGTTGCACTGCAGTGTTATCAGATTCTTGCGGTTGTGCATCTGTGGCAGATCAACATGTTTGTGAGTCAGTGTTTTGTGTGGTTGTGCAGATCTGAATCTGTGTCTCAGAGAAATCAGTCTTATTTTCCAAACGGTGGTTAAAAGCTGGTGTTGTAAGCTCTGTGTCAGTTAGCTGCCCGCTCTCGCTCTGCTGTACAGGAAATGACTAACTGACACAGGGACTGCAGTCTGAAAGACGTCACTGCTCTCAGACTCATTTTTCATCATGAGAGGACGCTGGGTGAGAACAAAAAGAATCAAGTGTCTCTAGCAGAGCGTATAATAACCTGCGAGAAGAGCACATTACAAGACGGACTGTCACTTTACTGGTTTCTCCCGAACCATGGCTGAAATGACAAGAGTCCCAGCATACTGACCTGAGGGACACCACAACTTAGCAGGAAAATAAAGGAAGGATGAAAGAAAGAAAGAAAGAAAGAAAGAAAGAAAGAAAGAAAGAAAGAAATTGGGTCAAATAAGGAAGGAAAGGAATTGTATCTATCTAAGAAAAAAGAAAGAGTAAAGGAAGAACTAAAGAAGAAAATAAGAAAGACAATAAAAAAGAAAAATAATTAAGAAAGAAATGAGTTGGATAAAAGAAAGCAAGACAAAAATAAAGATTTTTTTAAAGATTAGAAATAAGAAACTAAAAAAAGAAAGAAAAAAGCTAGGGAGGAAGGAAATTTGCTCATTTAAACAAATAAAAATAAAGAAACAATATAAAAAAGGAAAGAAAGAAAGAAAATAAGAGAAGAGCATAAACAATATGTGGTGAACCTCTTCTAACACATGAAGCAATTTGTTCACTGTTTGAGCATGACAGGAGGGAACGAGTCAGAGAACTCAGCGAGGAACTGAACATGATGAGCATGATGTTACCACCAACATGCTTCACAGGCACAGGTGTGAAGAGATCCACACAAACGGGGTAGGAAAAAGTTAAAGAGAGGCGTCCTACACTTGTCCTCCAGCTGGACGCCCCACTCAGTCAGAACATCTCGGAGGTGCTGCTCTTTGACTAAAAGCAGCGGTTTACTGTCCCTTTTGAAAAACACTCGAATCTGCACTTAGAGCGCTTGGTCCTTCTGAGACTGGAGCTTTTGATGAGATCCACCATCCAATTTGTTTGTGCAGAAATGACTTCAGTCCTTTTTGCTACAGAACATTAAGGCTGTAAATGAATATCTGCTAGGCATATTTCTCTCCTGTTTGTCTGGGAATACGCATCAGACGCTTAACGCTAATTTCATGAGGCAAGAGAAGTTATTTGCGCTCTCACACCTCATCGGAGAAGACCAGAAAGAATTTAGCACTGATAGAGTCCTGTGATGGAAACACTGAAGTGATGAATAAAAATGCCTAGAATTTAAAGTGGATTTGATTAACTAAGAATTACTGCATACAGCAACAACAAGCCTGGTGTTTATAATGCTACATGACCTCTACATAAGCTCTTACACCTAGATGGTTTTAATAGCTTCAAGTCAAAAGCAGCATCTTGTAGACCAATTGACTAACTTCATGATAACAGTTTACGTTAGTTAGTTTTAATAATGCTACACAAAACCTACATAAGCCCTTCGGCAAAGCAGAGTTTTTGAGCTACTGATGAAGTTTTGGCCTGAACATGTATCATCATCATCATATCGAGGTGATGTTTATAATTCATTCAGGACACCTGATTAAACTTGGCATGGTTGTATCATAAAGGAAGTTTTCATCACTTTTAATATTAAAAGTTTATTCAACCAATCCCTTTGCTGACTTTGTCTTATGGCTTACTTTAGACCATTATAACAGTTGATCAAAGGTAATGAAATAATTTTGTCATTGAGGCCTTATGTATGTCTCATGTCGCCTCTATTTTAACTCTTTCTTTTTTAGTCTAATAAATGTATCCTGATATAGGGCTTATGAGGTCTTATCAACTTTATCCAAGTGTTTATCTGCTTTTAAAATGGTGACAATTATATACAGTAGATACGGTACTGTATATGATGGAGTTTGGGGCTGTAGGTTTAAAAGCGGGTATTCCATCGGTGAGAAAGAGCTTATGTAGGGCTTTTGAAGCCTTATAAACACCATCCTTTATGAAAGTGCTAGCCCGATATTGACATCAGATACAAAGGTTTTAGCTTTAGGTAACCAGTTATATCAGCTGCTTAGAAGCGATTGGACCTGTAGGTCTTGTGAAGTCTTATAAACACCACGCACTCGATGGAGTATTTGGCCCCGGGATGGAGGCAGCAGTAAAGAAACAGCAGGTCGAACGTCACAAAGGGAAACGCTGGTCATAAATGTTTCCACTACAGAGTGGCAAATAATAAAAGGGCAAACCAATTTGTGCGGGGTCAACCCCACTGCATGTAACATTAGCTCAGGGCCTCCACAGTGCACGGAGAAGACAAATAGACGTTTTAGTTGGAACTCGGTGGAGGGCATTTGTGGTCAATCCCCACGGCAAACACGATGCTGTCTAGGTGTTAGTTAAAGTTCAGTGTTTGGAAAGCTTGGGCACGGACATATAAACGCCAGGCGTATGCTGTACGTACATCCTCACCTTCCAACTTTATTTCCAATGAGAAAGAAGATGCCGCAAACAAGCAATGAATCCACAAAGTCGGAATATTTAAGGTGACAAAACACCATAAATATACATAAACAGCACCCCATGGATTAAGGAAGGCGTTTTGAAGCCTTCATGCCACAAAGTTATTTTTTTCTTTCTGCCTATCTCTTGTATTCAGCTGTAGGTTTCTTTCATCCCTCTGGCCATAATGCACTCTGATGTACTCGCAAACCTGCAATGCAGTCAGAGCTGCCTCAAGAACGCATTAAAAAGAAAATAAAAAAAAACAACAACAACAACACTGTTTTAAATAACTTTTTGGTCTATTTGCTTACATGAAAAATAAAACATACACGGTCCGGTTTTTTTTTCTCATCACATATAACACAGGCTGCTCACAAAATGGTGATTGTCCTTGAAAACCAAAATGTCCAGTATCATACAGTAATAGTTATCCTAACAAGGATTAGACTGAGACCTGGATTTATGGGAATGTGAGAAACTTTATTTATTTTATTCAAAGCTGTGTAAAGTTTAAAAATATAATTGAATGGACATTGATTTCTTTAATAATCCTGACTATTCAAAGAACCCTTGGAGAACACTTCTTTTCTCTCTCTCTCTCTCTCTCTCAGAGCGAGAGGGCACCATATAATTTACAGTAGATCGTTCTACCCCCTTGCGGTTGTCCCTCTGTGGGAACCTTTGTCGGCTATATGTAGAAACCTACAACCGAGTGTTTTCAATCATAAAGTAGAACCCTTTCGGGAGGCTTGCTACACAAAAGAACCCTTTGAGAACCTTTATTTATCTAAGACGTTACCACCAATATCTGTCACTATTGAAGCTTTTTTCAAATGAACCAATATGGTGTCTATGTAGAACCCTACGACAGGGAGTTTTCTGATCAGGAAGATCTTAAAGTAAAACCATTTCCAGGCTAAAGATGTAGACCTGAACTATCCAAAGGAGAACCTTTGGAGAACTCCATTTTCTCTGGCCAAGAGGCCATCACTTAATACACACTTTTACACCTTTTCAGTAATCCCTTTAGGGAGAACCATTGCAAGATCCTTGTAGAAACGTACAACAGTGCTCCCTAAACATGAAGTGTTACCACTCTTAAAGGCTAACTGTGCAGAACTACAAGGTGGCACTGCATCAAAAAGTTTCTAAGCTAGTTTTGTACTGTACCATGGCAGTAGATTGAAGGACAAGGCTACATGCACAGTTACAGGGGGAACTAAGCAGCTAGGTGCTTTTCTGACCACATGTGTTACCACGTCTGTTATTTCACCATGGAAAGCAAGTTAGAACAAAACAGTCATTGGAGGTGTTTTGATTGAAGGCGTGTGCTTCAAGAGCAGAAGAACATCACTGGAAGATGACAAGAGATCAGGAAGACCTTCAACGAGATCAACCCCTGAAAATGTCGAAACCATTCTGCAACTTGTGCACGATCATCGTCGGAGAACAATCCACAACATTGCTGCCATTGTCGGTGTGTCATACAGAACAGTCCATTCAATCACCACATGTGATTCGAACATGCGCCGACGTGGTTGCTGCCAAGTTTGTCTCCAGGCTGCTGACCCGGGCGCAGACGAAACCTCGCATGGAAGTGCTGTGGATGACCGGACCTTGATGCCGAGGATCTTAACCAATGATGAAACTTGGGTGTACGGGTACGACCCTGAGCCAAAAGTCTTCACATTGGAAGAGGCATCATTGTCACAAGCAAAAAAAGGCGAGGTAGGTCAGCAACTCATCCAAGTCCATGCTCATGGTTTTTTTTCGACAATCGCGGCTGTGTGCATCGAGAATTCGTCCCCAGGTGCCAGAACGTCAGTAACAACTTCTACTCCCAGCTTTAAGGTGTCTAAGGGAGAATGTACGGCTGGTTTCTGTGGCATGCAAATCTCAAAACGTCTTGATACCCCCTCATATCCAAAGAACCCTTGGAGAAGCTTCAGAGGTTTTTTTTTTTTTGTAGGAGTTAACAGAGGGCTTCCTGATCAGGAGCTACTCTGTACTCTGTAACATCGCACTCTTTTGGTCATTGAACTTTGGAGAAACATTGGAGGCTTCAGATCTTTCTGGATGCTAATTATTGCAGATGTTATTTGCTGAAGGGTTCTTCACTTGTCATGGTAAAACCTTTTTTGAAGGTGTCATTTTAAAACCTACAGTGGCGTGTGCTACTGTAATCATCGAGGGTTCCATTTTATCCAAATAACCTTCTGAGAACCCGTTTTTCATGTTTTATCATTAATCTGATTTACAATGTTGCACCTTGTAAAAGTGGTTCAAGTTCCTGTAAAACATTTAAACCACTGTGGACCCTCAGGATCCTTTGTGGCTTATGCTGTGAGTAACCATACTGATGATGATGATGATGATGATGATGATTGTGACAGGAAGGTCATGTTCTCCATCTGCAGATAAGGTCATCCTCTGTTTGTATGTGCATGTGTGTTGATGCACCATACACGCTTGAAGGCAGAGGAGGAGGCTGTCATGGAGGCTCCTGTAAAAGATCCACTTTGCTCTTGCACAATCAGCCCATTAAGCATTACATCTTTTTTATACGGTGCAGCGACACAGCGGCACTCAGGCTCGAATTTCACTCGCTCGTCTCGTCTCTCAGCGGGGTGCTGCCGGTCCGCCGTGCCGTTCTAATGAAAAGCACCTCTAGGTTGTCCCTACCAACAGCACATGCTTGGAATCTGGAAGAAAACAAACTGTTGTATGGTGGTGATTTTGCATGTGCAGGAAGTCTCACGAAATGAAATTCTCTTAGGTGGCGCGGTGGCGTTTCGACTGAGTTCTCATAACTCCGGAGTTTAGTCGTGGAATATTTCGAAGAACTCCGAAAAAAAATGCTAAATAAATCGCTAGGCAAATTTTGCGCAGAGAAAAAGCAAACCAACAGTGCAGATAAAGACAGATAAATCTGAACCGGTCATAAAGCCGTCATCAACATCGTGTCGATGCCCAGAGAGGTCTTAAAGCCGAAAGAGCATAAAAGCAAAAGAGCCCATGAAGAAAAAGCTAGTTCAGTTTTTGGCCAGTTTTGGTCTATATACCTGGAAACCACTGCGGTGCTCCTCCTCATTTCTTTCTCTGATCTTCGTTTTAGTAAGTATTTATTAGTTATATTATCATTTTTCAGCTCCTTAATTGTTATGTTATCTCCAAGCCCACTTTCTTTCCCATCCCTTTTCTATCAATCTCATAATCATGCTCATGTGAGTTGTCTTCTCCAGCTGGGCCACATCTTTTGCTAAGGTCTACTTGCCTGCTTCAGTTCTTCTTTTTGATGGGTGATTTGCTAAGTTCTTCTTTTTGACCAGATTCTCTGTGACGTTCCATCAGAACCCTTGGCGTCACGCCAATCTTTCTTCTAAACTTCCTACCGCGATCTAGCCATCCCATTTCCCTCTCATTGGCCTGTGGTGCCTTTTATGCTCTATGAATGACTGGAGTATAACCAGGTCCTCTACTCAACATGAATATGGCATTTTGGGGTCCTAAACGGATTATGTAATCACTAAATATGATTCTATTATATGTTAATTATAATGTGTACTGTGCTATATATCGCATACTTAACTGTCCAGGTTAAAAGGTTAGACATCATTATATTCTCTTATGGCCCTTTCGTTATTACACCTATTTTCATATCATGTGACTTTTACACGTACTCAGACTGATTCCTTTCGATGAGGACTTTTCTACTTCTATACTATAGCTCCGGCAGATGGTCCTCATTATTTATAACAGTGACAGTCCTTCTTATTTCTACTCACCCTGAAAGCCCGATCAGCCTTAATCACACCTCACCTGTGGTTATGATCATTCTGACGAGTGATTAAATAATTATTTATTTGCTCTAATTACGGCACCGTGTGCGCTCTCTAAAAAAAAAAAAAACGGGGGGTGGGGGGAAGTTAGTTAGTCCATCTGTGAAGTTTTTTTTTTTTTTTTTTCCCAGCTTTGTGCTCAGCTCAGCAGGTTCTAAGCAGACTATTGCGTCTTAATCTGTACTATTTGTACCTTGGGCTTAGTCATCGTCTGGATCAAATTCCTCCTTCTGTCAGCCCTGTGTCTCAAAGAACATTTCCATGCCTAACGTCCCCGTGCTTGGTGGGTTTCCTCTGTGTACTCCGGGCTCCTCCCATGGTCCATGGACATGCTGATGAATTTAATTGTGCTTTTTAACTTCTCCCTGTATTTAACACATCCCGGGTTGAGATTACGAAATATTGCCATGTGCCAGCTTCATTACTGTCACAAGGACTTCATGCATACACTAATTTTTTGTTCATCACAGTGCTTAGCGCTCATCCATTACCTGATCATTCCATTAGCACCACGGTCAGAAGGGCTGCTTTCGGCGCTGAAATGGTGTCATAATTACGCACTTGTTAAAATTCTGTCACATGTCAACTTAACGACTCAAATACACACCGGAGTACAGATGGAATTAATGAGACATGGCTAGAGCACAATGGCAGAATGATAGAAATGCGTCAGGGTCTCTGCGCGAGGTTTGTGGATCAGCCCAGCGATAAGAAGCACT
The DNA here is from genome assembly GCA_013621035.1 of Clarias magur. Lineage (NCBI taxonomy): Eukaryota > Metazoa > Chordata > Actinopteri > Siluriformes > Clariidae > Clarias > Clarias magur. The sequence continues at coordinate 1,496,678 of QNUK01000146.1, read as the reverse complement.
TACCTACAAGGCTCACTTTACTCACCGCTGTTTTTGCTATTGTTTTTATTATTTACACTCACTATTTATTTATTTATTTTTGTCTTACCCAGATTTTCTCCCTAATTTGGTCGCGTGATTAATGTGGGAGCACCAAGTACCTCTCATCCCTCCCCTCCAATCGGCGCTCTCCGGCTGCGAGAGGTCACAGTGTCACCCGGGAATCGAACTCGCCATCTTCACCACCGCACCACTCGCAGGCCAAATCACCATTCTTCTTATCCACTAACTACGAATCATAGTATTCCCAACATCCAAGCACTAATCCCCATTGTTGCCAACAAAAAAATAAATGATCACCATTGCTCCAAACAGCCAACTGCTCTCATACTGTACTTTGCTCTTCTCTCTCTCACACACACACACACACACACACACACACACACACACACACACACACACACATACACACACACACACATTCATTGCTTTGAACTCTCCTCTTGGTAATGTTTAGTACAATAAAACCGAGATATTGCATTGCATTTATTTTGTGTTTATTCCCTGACTCCCCTCTAGCCGCCCTGCTTTGTTTCTGTCCAGATCAACTAAAAAAATTGTAGACTTTCATTAAAATAAATAAATAAATAAATAAATAAATAAATAAATAAAATAAAAATAAAATAAAATAAATAAAAAATAAAAAATAAAAATAAAAAATAAAATAAATAAAATAAATAAATAAATAAATAAATAACCAAACAAACAAATAAATAAACAAACAAATAAACAAATAAATAAATAAATGAGTGGATTGGCATGCCACGGCCAAGCATCACTCCTTTTCTGTAAGAAAAAAAAAAATAAATCTATTATCTTCTATTCCGATGGAACTTTGAATTTGTGTCGAAAATTTATTTTTTCCATGTGACATACAGTATGTTAGATATGACAAATTGTCACGAGGCTTTGGTTCAATATGCAAATGAGGTGCTTAAAAGAAAAACAAATTCGCAGGCACTAACTTACAGAATGACTGGCTCTGTAACGGAAATGATGATTGAGTAGAAGACGACAAAAGAGGTAGACGGTCTCCAGGCTCCTATTTACTTGATCTCGTCCCGTTTTATGGATCCCGTTACTGATTCGGCCCGGCTGAACCTGCCTGCTTGGGTTTGACCCCAGCTGTGGTATCTGAAACTAAATCGATGGTCTGCCTGCTTCCTGTCTCTCAGCAGCCACTGTAATTTATTTGTTTATTTTTTATAGCGTGAAATATGGGAGGGACGATGAAATGCTGTTGTAATGAAGCGTGTGGATTTCAGGGTTTAACTGGTCACTGGCGTCTGGCTTTGGGCACTGGGGTGTTACATACTGTACAGTATGAACCATGTGATGTGTTACTATGTTAGTCAAATAACAAGAAATAGAACGAAAGAAAATGCTTTGTCGATTGAAGTTGTTTAAAGGTTTACATGATGTAATGTTCAATCTGGATTCTGAAGATCAGAAAATGTTGGCAGCAGTGCAGCAGCAAGTGACACGTCTATATTAAGATAGATAGATCATTATTGTTATTGCATAATGCAGGTTTTCAGCAAATTCATTTAAGGATTTACTAGAAGTGAAAATAGTATATATACAGTATATATAAGCATGTTTCATGAAATGTACAGCGCCATCTGATGAATTTTGAAACAGACTAATGAGTTCTTCAAGGGACTTTTTTGTATGATATTGGGAAAAATTATGAAAAAGTATGAAATTTGCATATCTTCTCTTCCTGTGGGCCGAATGAGATGAAACAAAGCCTGCACGTTTCCTCAAGTCCGACCAAACGCACCTGCGAACACCCCATTTCAATGAGTTATTATTAGTCAGTATTTTTCACGTGTTGCATGCATAAACAGACGGAATTCCAAAAACCATCCTGATGTGTCCTATTACTCGGTTAAGAAATTTCCCCGCTGTGGGACGAATGAAGGGATAACTTATCTTATCTTATCTTATCTTATCTTACGCATCTCACGTCCCCACAAACAATTTTTCCGCAAAAATATCTTCAATGTACAGACACGCCCACTTTACAGTTTAATTATTTGTAATAATAAGATCTAATAATTAAGATTTTTATTTGTAAAAAAAAATTGGAAAAAACATTTATCATTTTTGTTTCACTTCACAATTATGTTACGTGTTACCTTTGTAAGGCACTAATATCCTATATATATATATATATATATATATATATATATATATATATATATATATACTGTAGGATTATTTGTACATGTGGATAATAGAAATAAACTTGTACAAAGTAATAAGGTAGTGAAAAAAGTCAGTGTTTTAATTGGCTTAACGGTGTAGTGTAGAGTTTAGCAGTTGGTGGGAAGCAAACTGGATCTGAACTTTCTGGTGCGCCTGTTCAAGTCCCATCTCTTTAATGAAAGAAAGTAGCAGCTCAAGAAGGTTATAAAGATTTGGTAAAGGTGCTCTCAATGGTGCAATGATAAAAGCTTTCTAGGATCTGGGGATACAGATGAACTTTCCTTGATGAGTCTCCTCAGGAAGTAAAGGCGCCGTCATGCTTTTCTAACTAGTAGCGAAATGTTATGGTGCCGGGACAAGTCCTCTGAGATGTGGACAGGAAGCCGGTGATGCGTCCCATTGACGTCGATGGGAGAGAGTGTCCATTCATTTTTGATTGATAGAAAACCATATTGAGCTCTTTGGTCTTCTTGGTGTCAAACGTGAGGCCGTTTGAGGTATTCCATGCTGTTAGACTATGAACAGCCTCCCCGTAGGTGGACTCATCATTATCGGTCCTACCCCTGTAGTATCGTCACATTTGATCATGTTGGAGTTGTGCAGAGGCACACAGTTATCGGTAAACAGGGAGTCGTGCAACGGACTCAGCACACGGCCCTGTGGGACACCAGTGTTCAGAATGAGAGTAGAGGTCATGTGACTGTCCAGACTAACAGACTGATGACCAGAATCCAGCTGCAAGTGGAAGTGCTGACTCCCAGGCCTTGGAGCTTGGTGATCAGTGCGTGATAAGATCATAGATAAGTGTACGTTGATGTTTCTTTAGTAACAGCTCATTTACAGTGATGTATGTAGGACATGGTGCATAATGTGCTGTATGTTATTGTTGCTACTGATATGGTGAAGTTTTATTCTTCTATAGAAATGCTTATTTAACATGATATATGGAAGGAGTCTCCAGTGTCAGTACTTTGTCAACGTCAGAAGTAAAGTTGAAGCTTGAACTGTTCCAACATTTTAAAGATAAAACAAATTTATGCTCTGTGTTTTTTTTTTTTTTTTTTTTTTAGGAAACTGACATAACAGAGGTGAAAACAGGAACTAACAATTTTAACTGACAATCACAACATGATAAACAGGTAAACAACAACAGCAACAACAACTACTACTACTGTGATTTGGAATTAAAATGTCTAAAAGACTGAAAGAGGTCCACTTCATTACATCACTCCATTACTGATAATTTCCTAAAACACCACAGCGTTTTTTCACTTCACCCCCTCCCCTTCTTTTGTTATGCCTCGTCTCTATATTATTAGCGAGTGAATCTAAGTTTCCTAAGTTTTTCTCCAGTTCACAAACAGACTATTAAACACTCACTGATGTGTAGCAGTTCATAAACTTATTCGCAGACGATCTCATGCTTTCCAAAAGGGAATAAATGAATAAGGAAGAAAAAAAACAAAACAAATAACTGAACATTAAACATTTAAAAGGGTAACAGCGAAGCGAAAGCATAATGTCCCAAAGTCAAAGTAACCACTTTTGTTGTTCTTGTTGCCTTGAGCATTTCAGTGTTTCAGACGGTACCCAGTGTTCCTCGTGCTCCCATTAAAACATTAGGCGCATTAGGCTGTCTCCTCTTCTCATCATTTTCCAGCGTACTTATATTCCAGCCTCGCTATTTCTAGCTATTTGTATCTTTTTTCCCCTGACAATCTGGTAAAAGTGAAGTAAAAACAAGCTGAATTATTATAGAAACGGTTAATAAGTAAAAGCCGTACTGTATATCCACCATATCCATATATAGTCGTGTTTATTGCCTATGAAACGAGTTATTGTTCTGACTTGTGCTAGAATATGTTCCTTTGATCACCAGATGCTTTTGCTTTTTTTTTTTTTTCCCCTCTCTCATATGGAGTTAATAACAGCACGAAGTGTAAATCCTTATGTTCCATAAACGGTTACTTTAAAGGTCCGATATTCCACTCATTCTCCAACAACCATTCTTAAACCATTAGCTCTTCCAAAGTGTGTGCTTGGGTTAGGGTTAACGCTCCAGCTGAAATACCGCTTGTTTTTTTTTTGTTTTTTTATTCCACACACTCCCATTAATTCTCTCCTCCTCCAAACGCGCTGCTTCGGTGTCTATGTGAATGAGTTACCGCTAAGCCGCGCCCCTCCAGAGAACAGCAGAGCTGAGCGAAAACTAATACTAATACATACAATAACCGAACTAATACAGTACGAATGTCTAAACCTACCGTAACGTGAAGTTACCGCTTTATCTCTGACCGATCTTTGTGTTCTATGAATAATGTACGTGAATTTTCGAAGAGCCGATGGTCGTAGGCAGGGTACGCAAATCCTGTACTTTACTAAAAGTAATGATTCCCTGGGGCAAGTATTACTCATTTAGTCGTAGAAGTAGAAGTCCTGCATTTCTATGTGTACTTGAGTTCTGTTTTTGATACTGTCTGCAACCAGCTTCGGATTTCGTCCACCCGCGGCATTATTGGGAGTGTCTCAAAGGAGAGGTCAGTCATGTAATTCTGCGAAATAGTCAGCAGGTGGCAAAATTCCTGCTCCTAATACTCCAAATGCGTGTGGTCGGATACGAGGCAGAAACGTGCTTATAAGTAAAAGCGCAGGTATTCGCTGTAGAGTAAAAGTAAAAAGTATAACCTAATAAAACGACTTAAGTATAGACATGTGAATGATGTACTTACAGTAAATACGGTAAGGACGTCAATATATTCAATTACCGCCCACTTCTATTCACGGGTATTCCTAATGAAATGGTCGCTAATTTGTAAAATGCCCTTTAAGATCAGCCCGGTGCCCTTTGCAAACCTGCTGCATTCAAATTTTACAGATGAGGGGAAGTGCTTGGATCCATTCAGCTGAAGCTGCTTCTCATTAATTTGACTGATGATGAGGCTCCTCGTTATAAACGCCTACATCATCTGCGAGACACACAAGCTCCGACATTCCATTTTCTGCGAAATGCTTTATAATAAAACCCGAAATAATGACGTGAAATAATTTAAGCCACATTGTCTGTGCTCATGCTCGACCCTCGGGCATACAGCAGACGCACAGGACGTTCTGTCGGCCTCGCTCAGATTTTACGCTCTGCGGATTGTATTCTTTGCTTTCCTCCTTCCCCCCCCCCCACCCCCCCACCTTTGTCCCAGCGATCGCACTTCATTTAAACTCGATTAAATAAGAGAATAAAATGAACAACCCACATTTATCTTGTTAATACCCTCATCAAATTAACGGCTCATTTGCTCAACCCCCTGATCTGTAATGTGCTTTATATGACACTTCTGCTGGTGGTGGTCTCCATGCTCAGTGTCAGTGGAATTTCTGGTGATCCGTTACAATGATGGGAACGCGGGAATATTATCCAACTGTTCAGAAAACCCATGAGCGCGGATCCATGGTGTATGCTGTCCCTGAAGCGTGTCTTCATTTAGCGCAAGTGCACTCTCGGGCACGCGGTTCTTTAAATCTAGTTAAATATCTGACGCTTTATATGGGACTAGCAGGCATATCCATCTATCCATATGGATGGGAGAACCTCTGTAGTCCAACAAAGACACCGTTGGAGCCAGTGGTGACCGTTGTATTTATTCTCACTTTCACAACCATGGTAAGTCAACATTCCGGTCAACATTCACACACTACGGGCAATTTGGGAATGCCAAGTAGTCGAATCCGTATTTGTATTTGGACTGTGGGAGGAAACCAGAGTACAAGGAGGAAACCCACCGAGCGCAGGTAGAACATGCAAACTCAGAACACAAGGTGGGAATCGGACCCAGACCCTGGAAGCACGTTACATGCATATGGAGCTATATTTGACTTTGTAGCCCAATTTAGATCACTAGAGAGTGTATTACTCCTAGTGGTCAGAAATGGGAATTGCAACAAGCATCACCGAGGCCCATTAAGACAGGAAGTAAGCTGCCCCATGTCCACCTAATAATGCTCATTACTATTACTGTATGGCAGTTTGACCATTTGTCTTCTCCTTCCTCCTGTACAGAGAAATTGTGAAAGAATTGTAAGAAGTAAAATCCTGTGTGAAAGAGTTTTCACTGGTGCCCTGTGTGAGGTGATTGTGTGTGTGTGTGTGTGTGTGTGTCATTGACATATCTGCGTTTATAGTGTTCGGGCAGATTGTAACAGTGTTGACCTTAAAATGACAGCAGGCTTCTCATGAAGCTTTAAAGGTCTCCGATTCCGCTGCCTTCCTCTCGACAGCGCGCAGAACGCCGCCTACTCACAAAACTTCTTCCCTGAATGTAATTTTCCCGAGCTATTACATCCCAGAAAACTGAAAAAGAAAACAGGCGGCCCCAAAAAAGGTTTCTCTATTTCCATGGGTTCAACAACAAATAGAGAAGAATGAGATTTGGGATGAATTGAGACGTGAAGAACCATGTCTTGAATTACTGTGTGTGTGTGTGTGTGTGTGTGTGTGTGTGTGTGTGTGTGCGCGCACATGGAATGGTTGGAATGGAATGGTTTTTAGTTTTCACAAAGTTTGCTGCTAAACTGCTTTTAGCTCTTTGTTTCAGTTGTTTCTGTGATGTACTGAAATATTATTACAAGCACTTCATACGTTTCAAAGGCTTCTGGGCCAAATCCTGACTGATAGCAACCCATTCTTTCATAATCACTTCTTGGAGTTTGTCAGAATTAGTGGCTTTTTGTTTGTCCACCCGCCTCTTGAGGATTGACCACAAGTTCTCAATGGGATTAAGATCTGGCGAGTTTCCAGGCCATGGACCCAAACTTTCAACGTTTTGGTCCCCGAGCCACTTAGTTCTCACTTTTGCCTTATGGCTCGGTGCTCCATCGTGCTGGAGAATGCATTGTTCTTCACCAAACTGTTGTTGGATTGTTGGAAGAAGTTGCTGTTGGAGGGGGTTTTGGTACCATTCTTTATTCATGGCTGTGTTTTTGGGCAAAATTGTGAGTGAGCCCACTCCCTTGGATGAGAAGCAACCCCACACATGAATGGTCTCAGGATGCTTTACTGTTGGCATGACACAGGACTGATGGTAGCGTCACCTTTTCTTCTCCGGACGAGCCTTTTTCCAGATGCCCCAAACAATCAGAAAGAGGCTTCATCCGAGAATATGACTTTGCCCCAGTCCTCAGCAGTCCATTCGCCATACTTTTTGCAGAAGATCAATCTGTCCCTGATGTTTTTTTGGAGAGAAGTGGCTTCTTTGCTGCCCTTCCTGACACCAGGCCATCTTCCAAAAGTCTTGGCCTCACTGTGCGTGCAGATGCGCTCACACCTGCCTGCTGCCATTCCTGAGCAGCTCTGCACTGGTGGCTCTTTAGGAGACGATCCTGGCGCTTGCTGGACTTTCTTGGACGCCCTGAAGCCTTCTTAACAAGAACTGAACCTCTTTCCTTGAAGTTCTTGATGATCCTATAAATTGTTGATTTAGGTCCAATCTCAGTAGCCACAATATCCTTGTCTGTGAAGCCATTTTTATGCAACACAATGATGGCTGCACGCGTTTCTTTGCAGGTCACCTGGTTAACAATGAAAGAACAATGATTTCATGCATCACCCTCCTTTTAACATGTCAAGTCTGCCATTCTAACCCAACCAGCCTGACATAATGATCTCCAGCCATGTGCTCGTCAACATTCTCACCCGAGTTAACAAGACGATTACTGAAATGATCTCAGCAGCTCCTTTAATGACGGCAATGAAATGCAGTGGAAAGTTTTTTTTCGGGATTAAGTTAATTTTCATGGCAAAGAAGGACTATGCAATTCACCTGATCGCTCTTCATAACATTCTGGAGTATATGCAAATTGCTATTACAAAAACTTAAGCAGCAACTTTTCCAATTTCCAATATTTATGTCATTCTCAAAACTTTTGGCCACGACTGTACAGTATATTGTGTGAGTTCATGTATAAAAATGAGATGCACCTTTCTTAATGGGCAAGCAAACGTTTATGTATTAGCCATATATGGGAATCTGGGTGTGTCCTTCAAGTCAATTTATAGGAATGAGAGCCGGCTTTTAGGGACAATCTGGTGTGCTTTTGAGACAATACTGCGTATGGTCACAGATCATAGATGATTATATTCCATGTATGTGAATAAATGTTACGCTCTGAATGAGAACGTTTGAGTGGGTGTGGTTTAAGACTTTATGCCTTAAGAATGTAATTAATATTTATAATGTGGATCTAAAAGTATGTACAGTACACCCGAATTAAACCTGCAGGTTTTTTCGAATGTAAAAAATAATCCTGTGAGTTTTTTTTTTCTTCTTCCTTTAAATGTGATATTGTAACCAACATACAGTTTATACACCCCTTTCTTAATACTGTGTTAAGGCACATTTTACTTTGGGGTAAAATTCTCCCAAAATACATACACTTTCATGTGGAAATTTTATCCTGCTCCTCCTTAAAGTCCATTAATATCCAGGCTTTTGATAGGATTTAGATCTAGGCTCTGATTGGATCATTTGGAGCAATCCATGATTCCGGTGTCCCAGTCGCAGCAGAACAGACGCGGCTCTATAGCACGATGCTGCCACAACCATGCTTCACCATGAGCAGTTGTGGGCAAAAGATGCAAATCCTGTATTTGAGCAAAAAAAAAACAAACAAAAAAAAAAACCTAAGTACCCTAAGTAAAATAATATTCAAGTAAACATAGAAGTTGTACTTGAGAAAAAGTACTTATTTTCAACGTTACGTGAGGTTAAAAAATACCAAGCTTGTATTAGCTCACTGTAGACCTAATTAAACAATCTCTCTCTCTCAAATTATACAATTATGTATAACATTAAGCAGGTGGCAATATTACAGTTCCAGTACTACACACTATTCTGGCTAAGCGATGGAACACCATATAGAAATGTAGTGAAGTAGAAAGTACAGATATTCTCTATAGGATGTAGTGTAGTTGAAGGTTAAAAAATGTACATACATGAAATATGTACTTAAATACAGTAGCGAAGTAAATGAACTCGGTGACCTTCCATGGCTGATCATGACTATGGTATTGGTTGGTATTTTTTTCCTCTTTTACAATTATGCACATTACAGTGTGAGTTCTTGCTTGGTCTAATACGTCTGCTGCACCGGATTTGGAATGTATATTCGTTTTCACTTGAATTTTATTAGTTGCTATTTCACATTAAATGTGGGAACAAGATTTGACATGATGATGTGTCTTGGTTTAATTGAATTTGTAATTTTAAAACAATAAAAAAAAATAAAGAATAGAAGAATTTTTTTTGCTAGCCAAAGTTTATGGACAAGACGGCACGAAGGTGTTAATCGTACCATGCAAAAATAATTAATTAATTAATTGATTGATCGATTGATTGATTAATTAATTTATTAATTAATAATTGCAACCTGTTCTGTTTTTTTATTTTATTTTATTTTTTATTTTTTATTTTTATTTATTTTATTTTATTATTATTATTATTTTTTTATTTATTTATTTATTTATTTATTTTATTTATTTATTTATTTATTTTTTATTTTTATTTTTATTTATTTATTTATTTATTTTTTATTATTATTATTTATTATTTTTTTTTTAATCATACACCCTTTTATGGTACTAGAAGACAAGCTGTCTCATTCACTTCACTGATTCCCTGTAAATTTTAAATAGTATGTATTCCATGTATAGACTCTGCATGGATCAATTTCACAGGAATAAATCCAAGTCTGTTCAAGTTAACTGTCTAACTTTATTCTCTTTTTGTTTAAAGCCCCCACCCCCAATACACCATGGTTTTGATCTTGTGTCTAGCCCATCATTTCACATTTGTTGCATTTGATTGCACTGAGTGCTTAATAATGATGAGATGCCTAGTTGTATTTCTTCTGCTGTGTATCATATTCCATGTCCAAGAGCAAGTTGTGAAAACTGTTATGCTTCTCGCTTTCCTGAGGATAACGAGATATATATATTCAAATCTGTATCCATGTAAAGTCAGTAAAGGGCTCTGCTAGTGTCTTTATTCTAACATTTTGCTCGGGAAAAAGTGACATCAATCTGGATCATCAAGAATATTATGTTCTTCACACTATTTCTTTTTTTTTTTCCCTAAAGAACTTTAGACACACTTGAAATTAAAAATGTATTCCGGATAAAGCCTGGCCATTTGCTCCTAATTGAAAGGCTGGGAAACGGGTGGAAAGAAAGATTTATCATCACTCTTAGACAATCCGTTTTCAATTAAACGCCGGGGAATTCGTCATGTTGCAGCGATGTCAAGACTTCTCTGCATGATAATATAATAATAGAAAACCTTTAACCCGGAGCGATGACTTTAAAACCACCTCCCATCTGTGAAAACCACTTTTCGTATCCATCCCAGATCTGCACCTCCTGCAGCTCCTGCAGCTTTTTCGTCGAGAATGAATGGATGTCTGCGATTAATCTTTGAAAATGAGAAGAAAGAAAGAAAGAAAGGAAGGAAGGAAGGAAGATCTCCCCCAGAGAAGACGAGATTTAGTTTAGGTTTTTTATTTTTTCCTTTCCAATGAGCTGACCGAGGTGTGCTGATTCAGCCTGGCAGGTACGTCACGCGGCACACGGCTCCTCCTCTGATTGATGCTCAGGGCGGAGAACTAGTCGGGACGGAGCAGCGCCGCTAAATTTAGGACCCTAAATGTCAGCCGTAATGAAGCGCTGCCTGCTTGTCGTGAGCGTCTGAGGCGGAGATGTGACGGAGACGCGGGAGCGCCGGGACCCAGACCAGACAGACTGATAGACAAGGGCAATGTTCTTGAGAAGAGGACAAACCAGCCGCGTAGCCCCGTTACAGTCCTAGTCATCTCAGCGCCGGGCCGCAAGGCCACATGCCGTGCTGTTTCTCCGTCATATCACCCTTTTCCCCGTAGTGCCTTTTTGTTCTTGTGAGAAATACTGCACACTTACAAATCTCGAGCTGTATCCAAGGTTACCGAGGTTAAAGAAATCCTTTCTGCTTGCAGTGAAATAGGTCTGGTTGGTTTTGTATCTTTAGCAATTTAAGGGGATGACGTTATTGTTATGGTTATAGTTATTGCTATTGCTAACACCGTTGCAATGGCATTTAACCTTTCATATACAAGTAATAACGTTCAGGTTTCATTGTTTTCTTACGTTTTTTATTTATTTATTTTTTTTTTTTTTTATTGTGCACTGGCATTCAAAATCACATAAAGTGTAATGGCACGATGCACTGCTGGCATAAGATGCGTTTTGGTGGCCTGTGAGATGATAAGTGCGATGGCTGTATTATCATGACAGCTTTGAAAGCTGATCTGTACAAAAAAAAAAAAAAAAAAAAAACACCAGGCATTGGGGTCTTTTTGTAGAAATGAAGCAAGGACCAAACCACAATCACGGGTTTTTAAAGGGCATTGTGGGTAATATTTTAAATGTAACCCACAATGTTCTTCCACACCAAACTTGCTCAGCGATGTCTTTACGGACCACCCTTTGTGCGCTGGTGCGCAGTCATGTTGGACCACCTCCAAAAAGTGCCCACAAAGTTGGGAGCATGAGATTGTCCATAATTGCCCTATCCCGAAGCATTAAGAGTTCCTTTCACTGGGAGTAAGGGGCCGAGCCCAACTCCTGAAAACAACTCCTCCGCCAGTTCCAATATGATCGCACCATGTCCGAGAAAATTAGCCTTTCCAAAGAGAGTTGAAGCCGTTACAGCTCCAAAGGGTGTCGCCAACGTCATATTAAACACTATGGATTAAGAATTGGATATCAGTCAAGTTCATATGCATGCGAAGGCGAGCAAATACTTTTGGCAATGTAGTGCATCCTATGCTTCTCATTACGATAATCAGGGTAGGGGTAGCTCAGTGCTAAGGTGGCGGACTGCTGACGAGGTCTCCTGTTGGAGCCCCATTGCCGCTGATCTACCACTGGGCTCTTAAAGGTTGTTCAAGCTCACTTGATCAGATACAACCAGACATCAAGCTGGCAACCAGACCCTGTAGGGAACTTCCCACTGAAATGATGGATATGCATTGCCTGGCCAAAAAATAATAATTTTTTTTTTTTAATGCTGCACACTCTAATATTTCATTGAACCTTCTCCGTGTCATTGTTCTGGAATGCTTATGCAACGTCACAGCGGTTATTTTCATCCAGAGTCGCAGTAATTTCTCTACAAAATCCTGGATTGGTGAGGGACGAGTCGGACCGCTGCGTAAAGTCTTCTCTCAAAGGTTTTCAGTAGGGTTAAGATCTGGACTCTGTGGTGGCCAATCCATGTGTGAAAATGATGTCTCATGCGCTCTGAACCGCTGTTTCACAGTTTGAGCCTGATGAATCCTTGCAACTTCGGAATATGTCCATGACATCGAGGAAGAAAAACTCCATAGGAGTGATAACGTGGTCATTCATTACATTCAGGTCTTCATTTTTTGGGCAAATACTGTAGCATTGCTGAACCAAGACCTGACCAACAGAAGGAACCCCAGATCATTACACTGCCCCTTACAGGCTTGAAGGGTAGGCACTATGCCTGATGGGTGTCCTACCCTGATGCACCCATCGTAAATCTGAACTCATCAGACCACATGACCTTTTTCCATCACTCCACAGTCCATTCTTTATGCTCCCCCACAAACTTAAACCTTTTTTGTTCTGATCATCCTCAGTGATAAGTGGTTTTCTTAAGGCCTTACAGCTGTTTAGTCCCAATCCCTTTGTGTAAGCTCTACTGTTGTCGACCAAAGTTCTTCCTTGTAGATGATGGGTCATCACTAGCCGTCCAGGTTTTACAGCTCTAAAGAACAATTTTAGTCATTTCAGCAATCTGCTCAGTTGTTTCCTTTGCTTCTTCAAAAAGGTGACCCTTCTGAAACAGAGCGACATCATCTTTGCCGCGTCCACGGGACATGTCTTCTGAGATGGTTGTTTAAGGAATGAGGAGCTCCTCACTGCATCAGACAGGCTTCATACAGAAACTTGTTGCGGCTGAACCATGTTAATCAGAAGTGAATATTCGATGGAAGGATCTTAAGGTTTTGCTACCTTACATCCAGGTGGTGACTTTCTTTGTCTGAGCAAAGTGTCTACAGGGAAGTGAGTATTACTTACATGATGTGTTCATTGGTAAGTGGACAAACCCTTAACCCTCACTGTTATTATAAGCAGGGCGTTTATCGTTTTAGTTCCTGTTGGTATCAAAATCCAAAGGCTCAAATAATAATAATAATAATTAGTCCTGAGGACAGTCTGCTTGGATCATATGACTGATATTTGCCAACGAACTATGGTAAGCATATGGCTTAGTGGTTAGCTAAGGGTTTGACTCTCATCTCTGGTCTGCGTGCATGTTCTCCCTGTTCTTCCTCAGAAAGGTTTCCTCCCACAGTCCAAAGACATGCACTACAGTATAGTCACAGTGTATGACTGTGTGTGTGTGTGTGTGTGTGTGTGTGTGTGTGTGTGTGTGTGTGTGACTAAACAGGAATAATGGTGTGCAAAATAGATACAGTATGGATCCCTTAACCATTTTAGATCATGAATCTGTGTACGATTTGCTACTCGAGGAATAAAAACGCCGTACATGAGTGCCAGGTGCATGTTAATATTAATGCATGATACATAGAGCCAGATATACTCATGTTCTGACCAATCAGCTTTCAGCATTTAACCATGCTGGGGTGTAAGGGATGCTGCTGTATCTCACTGAAAATCTCATTTTAAATGTCAACACATTGGGTAAATTTATATATTCGTGTGTGTGTGTGTGTGTGTGTGTGTGTGTGTGTGTGTGTGTGTGTGTGTGTGTGATATTCCCAGAGGGGCACGCTGCTACAGAAAAGATACCACTGACCGGGTCCACACATCATTTTTATTTTTAATGAATCCCATTGTTCCGTCTGCAGCCCACACCAGGCAACAAAAATAATAATAATAATAATAATAATAATTAAAAAGACGTCTGTCACAGTTTGTGCTGCTAAGTGCTTGTAGGCATTAAAGAAAATATCTGATAAGGAGTTTACAGATATCCTGCATCCCGAGTGCCGACTCTATTATGGTTTCCTGTCTCACTCCAGTTCCGTCTGTCTCAGCAAAGCGAAAGGATGTTTAGTCTCAGACTCTATCTATAACTGTTTTTTTTTTTTTTTTTTCCTTTCATGGTACTTATCTGGATATTAAAGATAATAGGCCTTGGTTTCCCCGTAGCGCATTTGTATTAAAGAACAGAGATTAGAGTAGAAAGCTGTTTCTCGGTCTCTTTATTTCATACTGGTGCTTAAAGCACGTAAACGTCCCTCGCAGCGACTGCGCGCGGCCCGGCGAACGTGTCGAGCAAATAAGAGCACAAGCCAACTGTGAAAAACCGAAACGGAAAGAGAACCGCCTGGAACGGCGAGATCTGATGGATTGTTTGGTTCATTTAAAAGTCGTTTGGAAAGACTTTGTCTTCGCAGGGAATGAGGCAGACGTTCTAGTTCTCCGGGTTCTTCAGTCTGAACACACGCTGAGGTTCATTACTCTTCGGTTGGAGCAGGTACGTACAGTATGAGCAGAGATGCTCGTTTGTTAGAGGAAGAGATGCGCCTCGTCCTACAAACATAAAACGTACAGGTGTCCTAATGTCCTTCCTCGCTAACGCCTAATGTCTCTGACGTAACGTTTAGGCAGCCAGAGATACTGTTTCTGATCCCCAGTTGATTAGTTTCCTGCTATAGCACTTCATTACTGAAATCGTTATTCTTCTTATACCGTGGCAACAATATTATCAGGGATTATCCCTGTAGGGTGTAGCATGGCACCCATGTACTCGTCTTTGTGTTAGAACTTTGTTTTGGACCCAGAATCTACTGTATCTGCGTCATGGCTGGTAATTGTCCTCAACTGCAGCTTGTAGCCCTAGCATCAGTCATATAGTTGTCTCACATCTGTTATCTCTTCATCTCGTCTTGTTTTCCTTTTTTTTTTTGCTCTGTGTTTTATAATCAGCCTTAGTCTTAGTCAACCTCAGCCGCGACCTCATTTCCCCTCTCGTCTCTCGTTCCAGCCACTCGGCATTCAGCATCAGCAGTACGCTAATCACCGGCCCGGTCATCTGTCAACATCTGGTTCATGCCTAAAGTTAGATGTCTTTCCTACTTGAATGATTCATTCATTATGAGGCTTAACAAACAAAATAACATTCCTCAGGAACTGCTCATGTCCATGGACTGGACTGAACCTATATGAGAGACACAAATGTCCTTGATAATTGTCTGGAGAGCTAGTCCTTAAGACTACATTCAAGATTCAAGAAGGTCTGGAGCTTTGGAAGCAAAATATGAGGAGGGGGGGGTCAAGACTTTTGCACAGTACCATACTTCTGGTGCACACTTGCATTGTGTACACGTTCCTGTTCAGATGTCACGTGGGTTTATTAACGAAAC
This sequence comes from Clarias magur, assembly GCA_013621035.1. Classification (NCBI taxonomy): domain Eukaryota; kingdom Metazoa; phylum Chordata; class Actinopteri; order Siluriformes; family Clariidae; genus Clarias; species Clarias magur. The sequence continues at coordinate 1,480,985 of QNUK01000146.1, read as the reverse complement.
ACAAAGACAGGCACAGCAAGGAAAAACTAAACCAAGACGTGAAACAAATTACCGCAAAGACACGCTTTGTTTTGGTACGCTTTGAAACGTAAATAAGCGTCACCTGGCAACCTGAAGGAACACAGGAACACTATGGGCAATTCAAAAGTCTGTCAGTCTACACCGCGTGTTTTTTTCGACCTTGGGGGGGGAGACCTGAGAACCTGCAGGAAAACCAGGCGTGGAGAGAAAAAAAAAAAACATGCACAAGCTTCGTAACAGTCAAAGGGTCACGTGTCCATCTTTGATTCTGATTATCTGATGTGATGCATCATAAAGAAAAGGATGTTTTACTTAAATAACATCACAGGAACTCGGTGTAAACGCTGGCCTTTCTTCTTGTGTTGTTGTTTTTTTTTTTTTTCTTTCTTTAGCCCATGCTTTGTGTTATTGCTTCACTCTGTTATTCTGATGCATTCTTGCCACTGGGGAGAACGATAGAGATCCCGTTTGTTCCCAATTTCAAAGCCTTGATGCTTGTTGTTGCAGGGGGACAAATGAAGGGCGTCCGACCATCTGACACGCGTTTCATCTGCCCGCTACTTCCTCCTGCCCTCACGTTCACAAAGCTCCTGTGATGTACGAACATTCTTCACACACACACACACACACACACACACACAGTCATGGTCAAAATTCTATTTACTTATATGTGTGTGTGTGTGTGTGTTTTTCAGTATTAGGCAAATACTTTAATATAATGTTGTTAACAATAATTTTTCTTCACCGCGCCATTACTAATTTACCAAAACTGAAAGCCAAAAAATAATAAATAAATAAAAGTATGTGGGCAAGGCTAAGCACCCCATTACTGCTTTATTTACAAGTGTAAGTTGCAGCCAGGCTGCTAATCATCAGCCCTTGATTAAGTGATCCTCAGCAGGTGTGCAGTCCTCTATAAAAGCAGACGTTTTGGCCGTTTGCTGCCCCGGAGACATCTCGGCACATTTTCACCCCAAGGTCAGACCGTGCAATGCTCAGAGACATACAAAAAACCCTCTCAAACCCTACAGGCCCCACTGAGCATGTTAAAGTCCATGAAAGCAAAATTAGAGGAAAACTGAGCAAGTTGAGTTTGTTTGGAAGGGTTGACAGGAGAAAGTGAGAAAGTGTCTTCTGTCTGAAAAACGAAAATGGAAGCAGAGCTTAGATTCACAAAACTGCATCTGAACAAACTCGAAGACTCCTGGAACATCATCATGTCCTATGGACAGACCAAAGTAGAATTATTTACCAGCAGCGTCCCCCGTACAGTCCTGACCTCGTTCCAGGACAGTTTCCACACATTTGGGCCAATAAAGGAGTTCAGATATGAAGCAGATAGTCCGACCATGTCTCCGGCGCACTGAGAAAACTTTCTACCTTGATGGTGTCCAAGCACTAGTGAAGCACTGGGACAAGTGCATTAGTGTAACAGGGGATTATATAGAGAAATAAAGGGAGGTTATTAACTCTTACTGTATAATTGTGTTCTGTATTATTCTGTAGAATTAAAAGTCCCATTTTGACTTGAACGCGCTTCATAATAATCAGGGATCAGGACGGAGAAACAAAATTTAAATGAGGTTTTTGTCGGTGTTGATTTGTTCAGATCGAGAGGCGAACTCCTACTGAAAGCGTTTTTTTACGGTGGCAAAACAAAACAACAAACCGAAATCAAAATAACAAATTAAAAAACAAATAGCAAAACCTAAACCAAAATAACAAATAACAAAATTAAATAACAAAACCGAAAACAAAATAACAAATAAAAAAAACTAATAACAAAACCTAAACCAAAATAACAAATAACATAATTAAATAACAAAACCGAAAACAAAATAACAAATTTAAAAAAACTAATAACAAAACCTAAACCAAAACGACAAATAAAAAAAATAAAATAACAAATTCCAAAACAAAATAACAAAATCAAAATAAAATAACAAAACCAAAAAAACAATACAACAAATCATAAAACACAACGACACATCCGGAAACAAAATACCAAATGAGAAAACACAACAACATTTCAGTCAAACCGGAAGAGGTCGGTATCGTTCGCGAATTAAATTCCTAGCGCTGATTGGAAGAGACGTCTGTCACTCAAAACATACAAGCAGTGCTGTCAAGGGAAGTCAGATTTATTTTTAAAGCACATTTAACACAACTTAGTTTGGCTAAGCTGCTGTACAATCCTAAAATACTAAAAATAATCCTTAAAAGAAAATACATCTAAATGTCCGCGAGACTGCAGCACTTCCTGTATATTTTGAGTGACAGATGTCTCGTCCAATCAGCGGTAAGAATCAACATGCTTACGTTGGGTTGCGAATTAAAGCCTACCGCTAATCTTGATTGACAGATGCTTCGTCCAATCAGTGCTAAGAATGTCATTCGCAAGCCACGCCTACCTCTTTTTTCAGCTTGTTGATTCTTACCGCTGATTGGACGAGCCATCTGTCACTCAAAATATACAGGAAGTGCTGCAGTCTCGCGGACATTTAGATGTATTTTCTTTTAAGGATTATTTTTAGTATTTTAGTTTAGATTTTACTTTGGTCAACTAAGTTGTGTTTAAATGTGCTTTTTAAAATAAGTTTGACTTCCCTTGACTGTACTGCTTGTATGTTTTTTGTTTTTGTTATTTTGTTTTGGGTTTTTGTTATTGTGTTTTTTAATTTGTTATTTTGTTTTGGGTTTTTGTTATTTTGTTTTCTGTTTTGTTATTTTGTTTGGCACTTTACGGCCGCCGCAGTTTTTGTTTGAAAAATTAAGCAATTCATCAGGTCAGGATAAACAGAATGTTTACTGAAATCATCTCTTAATATCATTAGATTCAGACTAATTTTCACGTCAACATTTCTTGACAGTCTGTGATAATGTGCTACAAAGTCAACCTTAGTGCTATATTTATATATTCCTTCGTTTCTCTAATGGTGATATAGAGACCATGACCGGAGCATCGCCTTCTTACTGTGCACATTATAAACAAAAGATTCTCCAAGGCATCGTCTGGGGTTCAGTGGATAATTGAAGGTTTATAGCCTCCTGATAGTGTTCTGCTTAGAACCCTTTCTGATTAGGGTTTAACCCTTTATATCAAAACTAAAAAAAAATTTTTTTTAAATGCTCATGGAGAGGAGTAATATCATATTTTTAAGGGGAAAATTGGGCCATTTATTCTTCTTTGTTGTTATTGTGGTTTGCTTATAATAATTTAGTTATATCATAAAATACAAGCAAGGGCATGATTGACATGCATTAGCCCCTCCCCTCAAACCAGACCTTTTATTTATATATATATGTATAATATATATATATATTACTACCAACATTGGCACACAATGGAACTATTGCATGATGTATTACAAATGTACAAACTGTACAAGTACAGGAAGCAATAGTACGGTTCCATGAGTGCCATAAAGCCGCACAACACAACACGACGCGTCAAATCGGTTTCTTATCGCTATGAGCTGGATCACACACGAGCACACACAAGGGAATTGGTTTTCACACACAAGTGCAGCTACAGTATAAAGTCTCTTACTTTCTTACTTCAGGCTTTCATGATCCCTTTAAAACATTTAAAGTACACCTGTATGCATTTTGTGGTCAAATGAAAACTATTAATGTGTACAGTATACCCACTCGCACCCAGTCTATCGTGTGTACGCACACACACACCAACACATTCCAAAAAAGTCCTTTTGGCAACAAACAAGTGATGCACTGTGTGTTGTCACCTTTCTATCACATCCAGCATTAAACATTTCAGCAATCTGATCTACACTTGCTCTTCTCTCTGATCGGACTACACGGGCCAGCCTTCACCCCCCAACCCCCCCCACCCGCCTTGCAGAGCCATGACCCTACCACAGATTCACCAGTTTTCCTTCCTTTGGTACTTCGGTCCTGGCCATGGCAGAATGGGAACATCCCACAGTTCTGGAGTTTCTCTGACCCAGTTCTCTAGCCATCACACTTACACTGGCCCTACAGTGACAATACAGTATCTCATCATAAAGGCACCTGGAACTGGGTGGGATATACAGTATTATGCAGTCAATGAACCATTCTTTCCTGAAGTTGACGTTTTGGAAGCAGAATAAATGAGCAAAACAGTAGGATTTGTGTGACATTAAGGAGTAAACCATGGATCCTGTGTCTACCGAGCCTTTTTTTTTTATTTATTTATTTTTTTTTTTAATGCAAGCGTTAATTAAGCAATAACATACGAGACCGTATAACAGCCATGCTATGTATATCCAAGCTACGGTTAGCTTTGTAGCCACAAATAAAACGTCACAGAGGCGATAAAGAATGATTTACAAGCAGTTAAGTGTTGTTTAAAAAAAAAAAAAAGTTGTTGTTGTTGTTGTTGTTTTTTTTTTGCTTCTTGCAGTTTTGATTACAGCCCCAATATATACACAGTGTATACAGTATATAACAGATCTGCATATAGACTTTGATCTTTGATGTGCATCTGTTTGTACTGTATACTGTATATATCATTACTTTGAAAGATGACATGAAGCTTTTTGCTGATATCGTCACTACAGTACTGTCTACCACCGGAGACTTGAAAATGCAGCCTTCATTTGACATATTTATGTATTTAATATTGTCCTCGTATACTGTTTTATTTATTTATTTATTTATTTATTTATTTATTTTATGCATTTACTGCCAAGCTTAAATCAAACCGTCAGACTGTAGTCCTGGACTCGCAGTCTTCTCGTGTGAGTAAAAAAAATGTTTCATTATAAATGGAGGAAAGTCCTGCACAACATTTACAAATCACATGCTTATTATAAATATTAATATTCAGTTGATGCGTGGGAGACTTTTCAAACTGGCTTTAATAATAATGATCGAATTGACATATTTTCAAGATTGACAAGATTTCCTGCTCCTTGAATGTAAACGCACGTCTTCGTCTCAGGCGATCCTGACGCTATAATGCCGTAACAGGAAGGAGAGTTCGAGCAGGTCTTCATACCGCCACTGCGAAGTGTCTCACCCGAACGAGCCCCACGCCAACACGCTAATCTCAGCACCTGAACTTGGAGCAGAATCTGCGCGAAGCGTCGCACAGCGTTGAGTCAGATCCGCCTGAGCACTCTCTCTAGCAAAGCAAATTTATCCTGGCTATAACGCTGGAGCTGAGTAAATAATAGCCCGGGAGAACGTGGACACAAGCTGGAGGATGGAGGAGGACGTGGAGGAGCGGTGCTGTCTCTCTCTCTCTCTCTCTCTCTCTCTCTGTGCTATAACAGCAGCGACGGCTTCAAATAATTAAGTTTTGGCAACCAGCCTCTGTCCGCAATTAAACACGGCTGAGACATAGAAATCATTTCTCTGATAGACACACACACACACACACACCTGCAGTTAGCGGGTCTGCTGAGGCTTGTAGCGTAACTAAGGACAGGGTTTGATGTGACAATCTTGATTACACTCATTACACAAGAAGGATGAGGTTCATGAAAATCGAATTAGTCGAAAAAACATATACAGTATTTATATCCCTTTTGGTTTTGTATAATGGTGTCGGGTGCCAATACTTTTTTGGAAGTATGATATTTATACATCCATGCATCTATTAACCATACAGTTTATACAGTGTAGGGTCTCAGGATTGTTATCATTTATTATTGTTGTTTATTAATAAGTGTCACTTGTTAATATTAGTGGTGTGCCAATACTTTTGCCACAAACGTTTCTTATGAATGTAATGTAATGTCATATCATTATGAGCATCTCTCTCTCTCTTTCTCTCTCTCTCTCTCTGTGTGCGTGTGCGTGTGTGTGTGTGTGTGTGTGTGTGTGTGTGTGTGTGTGTGTGTGTGTAACACATTGCTCCACAGAAGCCGTTCTCATCTCTGCGCTTCTTTTCTGTAAAATCACAGAAATAAACAACAGCTTCATGGTGAGAGAGAGCTGATGACAGTGTGAGTCATCCCTGTGTGTGTGTGTGTGTGTGTGTGTGTGTGTGTGTGTGTGTGTGTGTGTGTGTGTGTGTGTGTGTGAGAGAGAGAGAGAGAGAGAGAGAGAGATAAACAAAACAATCATCTGAAAGAGATGAAATGAACAGCAAAGTATTTCATTGAGATGCTCACAGGGATGTGTTTATACGCCGATCAGCTATAACATAACAGAACAGAACTTTAAACCCGGTACTTTGCAGGTTCTCCTTGTGTTAGCGGGGCGTCTCTGGACCCTCGGGGTGCCGATCTATAGGATCTCTGGGGGTGTGCTGTGGTGTGCTGCATTGTGTTGTTGCTCTGTGTGGACTCTGTGGAACTGATGTGTCTGATTGGGATCTGGGGGAGGTTGCGGGTCGGGTCGGGTCGGTGGCCTGGGTCTCTTTGCCTCTGGAGCTCGTGCATGGTCGGCTGAAGTGCACTGGGTGTCTTTCTATTATGGCCAGCATTTACTTTTTCAGTGATTTTGGCTTTTCTGCCACCGATCGAGGGGTCGCCACAGTGGACCATGCGGTCCGCACACAACCGGACGCCCTTCGAGACACAATGCTCCCATTCTCGTGCAGGCTTGAGACGAATCTACCACTAAGCCATCAGTGCCCAATATCACTGATATATATATAATTGATTATCAGTTTTAATGTGATGGCTGATTGATGTACAGTCAGTGTAAGAAATTCAGACGCTGGAGTAAATATTTATGAATGTCAGACGTTCAGGTCGTAGTGGCTCCGACACAACTCATCACTCACTCACTCACTCACTCACTAACCGTATTTAAGTTTTCCTGCTATGAAAATTATTTAATTTAACTTTTAATAATATTTGATTTAATTCTTGTTTTATTATTATTATTATTATTATTATTAAGGCGGGCACTGGTGGCTCAGTGGTAGGTTTCTCGTCTGCCATGTGAAAGGCGCAGGTTCGATTCGCACCCAGCACCCGGACCGCAGCCACTGGATGCAGTGCCAGTCCCAAGCCCGGATAAAATGCGAGGATTGTGTCAGAATGTCCAGAACGTCCAGTGTAAAACCCGTACCAAGCTTGTGTGGGGACCGGAGGGTCCGCTGTGGTGAGCCCTGGACTGGAGCAGCCGACAGACTACGACAAGAAGAATTATTATTTACTGTAAGCTTGCGTTTATTTATTATATTAATTCATTTATTTATGGCACATCATGTTCTGACACCTAGGTGGTGGAATGAGCTTCCTTTAGATGTCCATACAGCTGAGTCTCCGGCAATCTGTAGTTAAATAGAGAGTCAATATTTGGGTTAAATTACAACACATTTCCGGTTCATCATATTGCCTCGGTTGTGCTGCAAGAAAAAAAAAAAGATATGTCACCCTATACTGCACAATCCTGCGTCCTATATACAGTATTCAATTTAATTCGTATCGCACTTTTAACAATTAATCATTTTAACACTGTCGCAAAGCAGCTTTACACAATCAAAAGAATAATTTAAGTTTGTATGAAATGTGAATGTGTATGAATCAAAACGGTCAGATCGTCCCTGATGAGCAAACCGAGGGTGACGGTGGCGAGGAAAACCGAAGAGGAACCCGACTCAACAGGGTGAAACAGAAAGCAGATAAATATATACAGTATAACAGCGACACAAATAAAGGCTAAATGTTCTTGGTCTATATTACACATTGCATTATTATTATTATTATTATTATTATATTATTATTTTAATGTCAATTTCATATTTGAATTATTCAAGTAAGTAAACTAAGCATTTATGTATTTGGTTTTTGTTTGTTTATCTGCTTGTTTGTTTTGTTGTTGATTCTGTGATATTTTAATTACATCAGACGAGCAAGCTGAGCATTTATCCATGTGTTGTGCTTGTTTGTTTGTTCAACTTAATTACTTTAGTTTAATTACAAACTACGCACTCATCTGATTGTTTTTTTTTTTTTTTTTTTGCACAGTGGCAAGAAAGAAAAATACGTGAACCTTTTGGAATTTCCTGGTTTTCTGCATCAATTTGTTATTAAATGTGATCTGATTTTTCTTCTACGTCAAGCGCATTGACAAAGAATGAAAAAAAGAAGCCAATTGGATGCTAACTGTGTTAGCATACCTGGAGTCTTGTTAGGGAAATGAGCTCGCCAAAAAGAGCTATTCCGAGGATCGATCAAGAAGTGGGGCTCGTCTTCCGAAAAATGGGCATCCAGTCAAAATTTAGTCCAACTATTGAAGAAACAGAGGCATCTTGAGTCGTCCTTTTAAATCGTCCCGTTGACACACCGCGGCAGTAACGGCAAAATGTTTTGTGCAGTGATGCAACTAAGCTTGAACTATTTGAAAAGAACACGCAGCACAGGGAACGGCGTGTCATTTATGAAAACATCATCCCAACAGTAAAGTATGGCGGAGGAAACATCACGGTTTCCTCCTGCCTTGGTGCATCAGGGCGTGGCCAGCTCGCAGTCATAAAGGGAAGATGAATTCCCAAGCGTATGTACGTGTGTTTCTTTTCTTCATGAATCACGCTAGTCAGCCAGGTTCAAAACTAACACGTACCAGTAACGCTGCCCAGTTACTCTCTTTCCAGTCCTATATACATGCAGTGTGACAGCAAAACACACTCAGAGGGGAGCGCTGTCTGCCCTCTTGCACAGACCCAAGCTCAAAGATGGGATTTGACCTCATGACCTTGAGATGATCGCGCACACACGGTTTCTGTTTCGCCACCCCGGGGTATTATTGTGAATTGTATATTTGTTTCAAGCTTCAGGGAAACACTGTACAGATAAACAGCAGGGCATAAACATCATTCAATAATAATAATAATAATAATAATAATAATAATAATAATAAAATCATATTATATTCTTGCTTAACACTACATTATATAATCAATTCTAAAGTTATCTTGCTTTGTGCACTTAGGCTAATTATGTGTCTGTGCGTTTGTGTGTATGTGTGTGTGTGCGTTTGTGTGTACAGTATGTGTGTGTGTGTGTGTGTGTGTGTGTGTGTGTGTGTGTGTGTGTGTGCGTGTGTGTCAAACCCAAGCACTTCATCTGCACACGAGGTCTTTTTCTCCATTAGCACGAGCACACAGTGAGCTGATGAGCGCCGGCACAGGGGTCACTGGGTTCTGAACTCAAACAGAAAACAGCTGATGAAATAACAACACATCCCACAGACACACACACACACACACACACACACACACACACATGCACATAGAGAAGAGAGGATGAAAATGGACAGTGATAATATGAGTATTCGCATTACAGTATACATGATCTTAATGAATTTATATCACCTGTGTGTAATACCTGTGATATGGTCAATAATGAAAGAAAGCACACGCAGGTGTCTTTATTTATGATAACAAAACAATAGAAAAAAAATATGATTTGGGGGCTGTATGTTATCTAATCTTATCCTATCTGAAGCTCACAAGTTGCATCAATATTTAGGTGAAGTAGAGGCCACGTGAAGTCATTCCATATAATCAGACACAGGTTACATGCCTCCTTAAAGGTCTTTAACCAGTTAACACGGGTATCAGAGCTTCTGCAAAGTGTGTGTGTGTGTGTGTGTGTGTTAATGCTTCAGCTGAAATACACTTCAGAAAATGCATTTTTTGCACCTCAGACTTCCTCACTTTCACTACTCTTTCAAAAGCACCATTTCTGTGTCTATGTAAATGAGCTGCTCCTGAGCCACGCCCCTCCAGAGAAGAGAAGAGCTGAGCAACAAGCCAGAGGATATATTCTTCTTCTTCTTCTTCTTATATGAAGACACATTTTTGTTTTGTAATTTTTTTTTTTCTTCCACGATTTTCTCCCTAATTTAGTCGTGTCCAATTCCTCCCCGTCACTAGGGGGCGCTCCCACATTAAGGCTACTACTACCACTCAGCCGGGAGGGCCGAAGACTATCACGTGTTTCCTCCGAACCACGTGACGCCAGCCGAACGCATCTTTTCGAGCTGCTCGCTCGCGCACCGTCGGGGGCGGAGTAACACACTCGGAGGACGGCGCTATCCGCTCCTTCCTCTCGCGTGAGCTCACAGACGCCCCTGATTGGCTGTAGAGCCGTGATTAATGTGGGAGCCTCTCATACCTCCCCTCTGAGTGAGCTCGGCCAATCATCTCTCTCTCTAGACCTCCGGCTGCGAGAGGTTACAGCACCACCCGGGAATCGAACTCGCGATCTCCGGATGATAGGCCGAGCGCTTTAACCACTGCGCCACTCGCAGGCCATATGAAGACACATTAGGGGGCTAAAATGGCCAGTATATTAAAAATAAATAAATAAATAAATAAATAAAAAGGTACGTTTTGTCTAAACATGATTATAAAGCAAAGTTTGTACAATATGTGTCCTTTAAGGTGATTTTCTGAGCTCTGCAAGTCAACTAATTAAAATCACATCTGGGTGAACTAGATGACATCTCTCAGAATGCCGGAGTTTTCTTGTGTAGAAGAATCTGAGACCAGGTCTTTTAAGCACTTTTAACCATTCCTCAAGACTCTAACAGAATCTGTGTTAGACCAGAACGAGCTGGTCCGCAATCACCTGGCTCACCTGAGGACTGATGGCCACCTGAACTCTTGTTTTTCCAGTTCATGATTGTGTCCAGCTCGCGCCTGTCTGCTCACCTGATCTCTTGTTTTTAATATTGTCTACTTGTGTTTGATTTGCTGAAGGTTGTTTGATTTATATAGAAAGTTACTTACATGCAGATCTCTTCTTCTTACATCACACTTTTAATCCTGAAAGCGATAAACAGTGCAGGTGGTTTGAAAGCTAAACGGGCCGAGCATCCGTCTCTTATGCTTCACTTTATGTGAACTTTGAGTTTCTGCTCCGATTAAAACGTGTCTCCTCTGAAAATGCCTTCAATATTTATTTAAATAAATGCTTTATTAATAGTATCATGTATATTATTTATGCATTTAATATTGCCCTTGAACATCCTTCTACAGTATAATGAGTTGGAGTGTATTTAGAGACACGACATAACCACGACGAGTCCATACTCGAGCCGATATCACACAAGGTTCGACCTCAGACTCCCTCTGTTTCACTCCTTTTCTGTAAGCGCCATTTCTGTGTCTATGTAAATGTGCTGCTCCTGAGCCACGCCCCTCCAGAGAGGAGAGGAGCTGAGCAACAAGCCAGAGGAGCTATCTTCTTATATAAAGCCACATTAGGGAGAAATCTATTTTGCCAAGGCCAGTTTGTTTGCCGAGTCTGTTTGTTTGCCCTTATGAGCACAGTATTACCTGTAAGCTTTGTAAGCTTTTTAAGCGCGTAGGCATGAAGTCATTACAAAGCTTTGATTTTTGTCCAAGAAACTTCAGGAGAAGAATGAAGCCCAGCCTAGGTTTTAAATTCTTCATTTTGAATGGACGTCTGGTCTCTCACTGGTATGAATCGTTGTATGGAAGGCTAAGAGAATTTATTATTGTTTGGAAGTGAATTGTTTCACATATACTGTAAGTCAGACAGTGAAACAGGACCAGTCTGACCCCAGGAGAATGTTCTATTAAAATCTTTCAGGGCATTTGTCTGAGTGAGAAAGTTTTCTTTCTGTATTAATTAGGAACCTAGAATGGTTTTTAAAAGGAAATTTTAATTCAAAGACTTTCTTAACAATTCTGTGCTTCCAGCTTGGGTTGGGGGTGCACATACTTTTATCCATGTGGTGCATACTGTACTGTATATCCTGGTGAATAAAAGACAAGTAATATTTACAGATACAGTTAAGGAAATGCGAAATGTGTGTTGTTGGAGCTGATAATAAATGTAGCTCGTTCTCATTAAGCTCTGCATATTAAGCCTCCTAATTTAGCCTCATCTGTGGTCTTAATTACTTTTCCCATCGGGTGGAATTTAATATCATGAGTACAGCACCTCGATATGACCTTAATATTGTTAATGAGTGTGTATGTGTGTGTGTGTGTGACTTTGGATTCTGGTCTCACTTTGACTTAATGGAACTTAATGTTACTGCGTCCTTGACAATAAGCCAAGCATAAAAATTGGAACAGTAATTAAAAAGCTAGAGAGAATAGAGTCACCGGCTGAGTAGGACTATGACTGTACACAGTCTCGCGTATGATAGTAAAGTATTGAGTAGATCCCATCCTGAGCACTTCTGTACACTCAATAGCCAGGACAAAAACATTCAGACAGGTTATTTCCTGTTTACGATTTTACTAAAACTCAAGTATGGCGTCCCACAAGGTTCGGTCTTAGGCACCGTGTAGTTCTTGTAAGGTTTATTGGTTAAGTTTAAAAAGTTTTAGCAACACATTTGTAAATATATTTATATGTGTTGTTTATGTATATGTTATTTATATATAAATATATATTATACATTTGAACACAAAAGGTGTTCAAGTCAAAGCAGGACTTTTGATTGTGCAGAATAACAGAACACAGTTATGACAGTAAAAGCTCTCATAATAAATCTCATAATAACTCTTCCCAAGTTGGCGGCAAGTATCCTTAGATTTTTAAGGATCAGGTGTTCCACTCGATGAATGTCAGTGAATGCCTGGATGATCAATTACGGATCTACCACCTCTTTAAAATGTTTTACTGCGGCTAAAAGTCCCACTTTGCGCGAAGTCTTCAGTGAATGTCAATCACTTTTACATCATTCACCAGAAATGTCATCACAAGTCCCGGTTTGATTTGAACACACCTCATGATATAATTTTAATGAGTTTGATGAGTATTGGGGAAAAAAATATATATATATATATATATATATATATATATATATATATATATATATATATATATAGTAATTATTTAGTTAGTTAATTAGTTCAGCAAATCTCAAGCATAAAACTATTAAGCTTATAGCATTGTATTTAATGGCCACCTACAGTGGATTGGACCTTCATAAAACTTTAATAAGCAGCTGATAAATCTTTCATAAAGAAAACAATTAATAAAATATTTGTAATAATCAGATACAGTGTCTCTGAAAGCCATATGGATAATGACCTATGAATACAATCATAACCTGTTACAATGCATTTATGAATCATTATACACAGCGGACTATTCATTTATAAAAGTTATTATGGGTTTATAAATGATTAACAGAATACATCATAATCATTGTTTATAAGCCATTATGTCACCACTACCAAAGAAATTTATTAATGCATTACCATCAGTCATGGACACGCTAATGCGCTCATTCAGAAAGCACACAATTTTGTAAAAATGGTTTCCTAATATATATTCTCAGTTTGATGTCGGTGTTAAAAAGTGTTATTACCCAAACTTATACACTTATTGTACCACAATGCATCTTGTAAAGCGATATAAATGTTATAACTATGTAACTATGTATATAACTGTCATATAAATAGTTTATCATACGTATTCCATCCATGGAAAGAGGTAGTGATAATAACATCTTCTACGAATATATTCTTAATATCTCATCACAAACGCTTTCATAAAGCATTTATAATGTTATATACTGTATCATACATTTATTGTCACTTTTAATGGGTTGTGTAAGCAGGTCCTTCACTCATTTTATCTGTTATTTCACCCATCTATAGATAGATAAAAAAAAAAAAAAACATAGATGATATAGATAAAATAATATATGGTAAGAGTTATTGTTCATGCACTTCTGCACAATCATCGGTAACCTTTCTCCACCTCAGTCGTCACTAAAGTCTAGGAAGTGTTTTATTTTTTTTCCCTCCCTGTAGGTTTCTATGACAACCCAAGCTCCGGTGTCTACAGTTTGGATAAGTGGTGGCGTGTTACCCTGCCGTCCATCTGTCTACACATGCTGAAATTTGTTTTGTCGCCCCAAGAGACAGAGGAGAAAACGCTCTGGCAGTGCACCAGACTGATCCTCTGCTTGTTCCTCTAAATTATGTATGCCTTTGATGCATCATGCATGGGCTCGGAAATGCCGCAGAATAAAGGAATATTGTTTTCATGTCTGTGGAAGCGGGATGCTCATTCGGCAGGACACATCACATCGACCTGGCGTATACCACCTATATATTTTCTACAACAGGATCTGGCCGGATCACAGCTCCGGGCTTGTTAGGTGTCTAAACGTGGCGACCTGCTGCTTGTCCTGAGAGTCTTGGCACAATGAAAGTGAACAAATGGCGTCGAGCAGGGGGTGAGATTTACAGCGTCTCCCATGAATCTCCCCACACATTCTCAGTCACATGCTCGATAACAAGGAGGAAAGTCCTGAGTTGTTGTTGTCTTTTTCTCTTTTTTTTTTTAACAGCTGGTGTAAACAGTGGGAAGCTCGAAAACTGGTGACGCACTTAACAATCTGGCAACGTCTACGTTTCTGTGTTCATTTAGAAGCACAAATCTTCAAATACTGTATATTTTAACAGATTAATCCTGGACCTCTACTGTGTACATTATTTATATATATATATATATATATATATAGAAACCCTATTTAAAGGTATTTATTATTTTCTCAAGCAATTTAACATGAGCCTTGGGGTTCTCATAATCTGTCTGTTAATGTTTTAGCTGAAATACAATCCAAGTGTCCTGCCGTCTCTGAACTATCTTCTGATGTATTACAATTCTGTTTTAAACACGCCGTTTCAGTGTCCATAGCTTTAAATGTAAATAAACTACTGCCGCTCCCCCACACACTAATTGGTATTTATTCATGTTTCTAACCAATCAAAATGCGGGAAACAGGACTCGATGGAAAATACAAGGTGGTATCAAAAACCTTTGAGATTAGCTCATTTTACGAGACAGTACTCTCTATCCATCACCTTCAAAATTGTCCCCTTGCACAGCAATAAACGACTTGTCAAGCTTTTGCACTGGATCTTTGCAATGCTATCAAAATGGCAAACCTTTGAGCTGGATCTTCATCTTGGGCAAGAGGGTGAAGTCCACAGGAGCCAAGTCTGGTGAGTAAGGTGGGTGCGGACGTGAGATCATGTTGTTTCTGGAGAGAAACTCATGTGTAAGGAGAGCTCGGTGACAGGGTGCATTGTTGTCAAGAAACATCCAGTTTTTCTCCGCCACAGATCTGGTAGCTTTTGCCATATGTCCCTTCTCAGACGCATTCGAACCTGTCAGTAGGCTTTGCTGGATGTACACTGGACGATGCCTTTTGGCACACTGACTTATGAAGGTCGGTGCTGCCTGTGACTGTGCATACAAAAGTGTAGTGACACCTGTTGACATATTACAAAACTAGTCTCGAAACGAAGCAAGCCTGGAAGAGGGGCTGTGCAAAATGTCCTTGCTATTTCGTATTTCTTCTTTCTTTCCAGGAATGACATCATACCAGGATAATAACAGCATGTTCTAGCACATTTATAGACAAAAGTGGATTTTTTTTTTAAAGAGAATGATTTTGTTTTTAATATTTTACATGTCTACACATAGAATAAATGCTTATATGAATGTCCAAAAATAAAAATAGAATTTTGCATAATCTGTGTCCTTTAAAACAAATATCAAATTAGTTTCACCACCAGCTCATACTCAATGTTCCAGACTAAATATAAATATTAGAAATATATATATATATATATATATATATATATATATATATATATATATTATATATATATATTATATAATGGGACCGTCTTGTCGCAGAAAAACAAGTTCAGGGCTCACACTGATTCTGCGTTATGTTATGTTGTATTTATTATGCTTTGTCATGAGGTTGCAAATTGCCTTACGAAGACCTGGTCCATGGCACAAAAAGGGTTAAAAATCACTACTTTATAATGTAAAAGATTTCAATTCGGTGTCCTCCAAGGTTCGCTTTTAGGCCCTTTATAGTTCTTAGAAAGGATTTTAAAAAAGATCATTTTAGGCACATTAGGAAGACTCTTGTAGCTGTACAAGTGCTATGTACAGTTAGTTTGTATTCCATGCCTGGTTTTAATAAAGACCTTTTAAAGAGACTTGCACATGGGTGAATTTTATCAAATTCTTTTTCTGTTAGCTAGATATGTAGGGATAATAACACATTCTGAGAAATGTCAAATCTTAAACCTGGGTTTATGATCAGCCAGAAGTCCTTAAGAATGTAATTATGAAAGTCTGGAAAGCTGCTGATGCTTCAGAACAGTAGGGGGCTCTTGGCTATTTGCAGGCTTTCAGTCAAATGAGGTGAGTCAAAGTATTATTTATTGTTTGCTTAGAATGTCGAGAAGGGACTTGGAAGAGAAACAACCAAGAGGATGAGGGTAACTCTCGGAAAAAGCACCACTCTCACCACGAAGAAGTTCATTATTTTCCTATAACAGCTTGTCTCAAATTGTTATCCATTTATTTATTTCCTGTCCTGCTCTCGCTCAGTTGTAGAAGCTAGATAACAAACTGCTCCCTCACCAGCCTCTCTTGTTTTCTCTTTCTACCAGATATTAATAAACCAGGATGCAGCTTGTCATGTTACCGAGAAACCACAAAGCATAAACTCCTCCAGTGTGAAGAGTTCACCATCCTGACCTAGAAGTGGTCTGAAAGCTTCACCATGCCTCAGAAGTGCCTTTCCCGTCTTCCTGATTGTTCGAGATTGTTTTCTTGGCTTGAGTGAGGGCTGAAAACCTACAGCTGCTATTTTTTCTGCGCTTAAAAGCCTGAAGAAACATTTGCGCGAAGTCTCCAGACATTCCTGAAGAATCACCAATTATCCTCTGGTCAGTAGATGGGGAGGGTTTTTGTTCAGGTGTCTAATCAATCATCTTCCTCCTTTTCATTACATGAAAGCTCAGCCTTCTTCGCAATTCTTCACAGGGTGTGCTCCGGAGTCAGCACCGCACCTCGTCACAGCATACTGTATGCACACTGAGTTTGAGAAGAAGACGCAGCCAAAGACCAAAGTGCCAACGACCTGGTCTTTGGCACATACAAATGATCTACTTCAGCAGTCCTTCAGAGCTGTGAGGAAACCAGATGGAGGAGTAGTAATGACCCTGCATCTTAAAATCACGCTGCGGCTCTAAGAATTCACTGCTTTCACACTAGCAGGAGACAAGCTGCCAGATTCTGTGTGTAGTAACTGAAATGGACACAACACAGGCTCACTGCACTTGCATTTTATTCACCAGATGCACCAACGATCTCTGCTAGTTCCTGCCATGCTTTAGTTTTCTTTGAGTGCACATTACGGTGATGAGACTCTTAGCCGCAGTAAAAAAAAAAAATATTATAATTGACGCAACGACGCAACAGTTTTAAAAAAGGCGATAAGTTTGTGCGTAAGTTTGTGTCCTGGCCGAGGTGTTTCGGACTAGTGGAAGGATTACAATGTCACCAACACCACTTGCATGCTACAGGAACTCTGAGTTACAGTCACGTCCGCTGTACAGTTCTGACCTCGCTCCAAGACATTTCCAAAGGAACTCCTGGGAGGCCGGCGTTTCAGACGTGAAGCAGGCAGGCAGTGTGATCATGGCTCTGACGTCTCGAGAAATCTTTCTACCTTGATGGTGTCCAAGCTCTAGTGAAACCCTGGGAATAGCGTATTAGTGTAGCAGGGGATTATACAGTATAGAGAAATGAAGGGAATTTTTACTCTCAGAACTGCGCGCTACCAAAAGTCCCACTTTAACTTGAGCGGCCCTCGTTCAATCGTCTTTAACAGTCATTTTTGATGAACTATCTCACGATAAACGGTTTCATTATTTTTAAACACTGAAGCATTATTTTGAGAAAGTTTAATAAAAAAGAGAATGCTTGGCATCGAAGGATGTAAATGCCGCTCTGCAAATTTAATACCCGCCCTTCAGCTGTATTAAATTACACACATAATCTCTAATTATGTGGATATCTATTCTATTCACATTTTCTCCACAGTCTATTTTGCACATTTAGCCAGAAACGCCCCAAACTGCACATTCATCAGGACAAACAAGCAAAGTAAGCATGGTACATTTATGTGTACAGAAGATACAATTAAGAATGACGAATATCTCTGTATTCGTGTTGAAAGAGTTTTTAAACAATGGGGCATTGAACTTAACATTTGCATTTGAAATATTTTTTACATTAATTAATCTGCTTATTAATTTTGTTAAAGGAATTGTGTCTTAAGCCACTGCGGTAAAAAAATAAATATATATATATATATATACACACACACGTGGACAAAATTGTTGGTACCCTTCGGTCAATGAAAGAAAAAAAACTCACAATGGTCACAGAAATAACTTTAATCTGACAAAAGTAATAATAAATAAGAATTCTATGAAACTTCCTGGAACTGTCACTGAGACTTCTGCACCTCTCTGCAGGTATTTCGGCCCACTCCTCATGAGCAAGCTGCTCCAGTTGTGTCCGGTTTGAAGGGGGCCTTTTCCAGACAGCATGTTTCAGCTCCTTCCAAAGATGCTCAATAGGATTGAGGTCAGGGCTCATAGAAGGCCACTTTAGAATAGTCCAATGTTTTCCTCTTAGCCATTCTTGGGTGTTTTTAGCTGTGTGTTTTGGGTCATTGTCCTGTTGCAAGACCCATGACCTGCGACTGAGACCCAGCTTTCTGACACTGGCCAGCACATTTCTCTCTAGAATCCCTTGATAGTCTTGAGATTTCATTGTACCCTGCACAGATTCAAGACACCCTGTGCCAGATGCAGCAAAGCAGCCCCAGAACATAACAGAGCCTCCTCCATGTTTCACAGTAGGGACAGTGTTCTTTTCTTGATATGCTTCATTTTTCCATCTGTGAACATAGAGCTGATGTGCCTTGGCAAAAAGTTCCATTTTTGTCTCATCTGTCCATAGGACATTCTCCCAGAAGCTTTGTGGCTTGTCAACATGTAGTTTGGCATATTCCAGTCTGGCTTTTTTCTGATTTGTTTTCAACAATGGTGTCCTCCTTGGTCGTCTCCCATGTAGTCCACTTTGGCTGAAACAACGACGGATGGTGCGATCTGACACTGATGTTCCTTGAGCATGAAGTTCACCTTGGATCTCTTTAGAAGTCTTTCTGGGCTCTTTTGTTACCATTGGGATTATCTGTCTCTTTGATTTGTCATGAATTTTCCTCGTGCGGCCACGTCCAGGGAGGTTGGCTACAGTCCCATGGATCTTAAATTTCTGAATAATATGTGCAACTGTAGTCACAGGAACATCTAGCTGCTTGGAAATGGTCTTATAGCCTTTACCTTTAACATGCTTGTCTATAATTTTCTTTCGAATCTCCTGAGACAACTCTTTCCTTCGCTTCCTCTGGTCCATGTTGAGTGTGGTACATACCATGTCACCAAACAACACAGTGACGACCTGGAGCCCTATATATAGGCCCACTGACTGATTACAAGATTGTAGACACCTGTGATGCTAATTAGTGGACACACCTTGAATTAACATGTCGCTTTGGTCACATTATTTTCAGTATTTTCTAGGGTACCATCATTTTTGTCCAGGCCTGTTCCATGAGTTTATTTTTTTTTAATAATTCTGTTGAAGCATGGTTGAAAAGCAATGTCTGACTTTCATTGGTTAACATTTATGGAATTTTTTTTAATTATTACTTTTGTCAGATTAAAGTTATTCTTTGTATATATGTATATATACACCCCTGATGTGTGTTTATTTATATATATATATATATATATAAATAAATGTAGACGTAGTTAATGATGCCCCGCCCCATAAACGCCCCCATGTGTTTCCAATAAAGTGGTTGCAATACTGTTTAATCTCGCCAGGTGGAGCATTGACTGCTTCAGTTAACTGCAGTGTCCAGGCAGTCTTATACAGCATGGTATGGCATCCAGGCGTTGTCAACATAGTTTCATAAATAGATTATATGGTAAAAAATTAAATAAAACCAATGAATCAAACAGAATTTTTAAAATCACTCAATACACAACCCATGACGCTTATGCTACTTAAAAAGCCGATTGGATGATGCAAAACTCGCGGGACATTTTTTTTTGCGCGCAGCTAAAATGACTTCACCGGTCTGGCAATTGTACGTGTTGTGTGAAAAAGACAATATATTAGCAGTCTGCAACCTGTGCAACAAGACAATTCCACGAGGCGGGAAGCAGCCAAAGCATTTTAACACCACGAACCTCATCAGACATTTGAAGGTTATTCACGTAAAGGAACACGAGCAGTTGACTTGCGCGCCGCCGCTCACTCAGCTGTCGGTAATACCGCTATCTCACCTACGCGGTTTCGCTCGGTGGCCGTAAGTGCGGTTCATCATGATTCACCGTGAGTTTTGGCGCTGTGATTACGTTACAGTAGTAATTAAACCTGTTTAATTTTACGTTCCCATCTTTCCGCGCGAAAAATTCAACGTGTTACATTTTTCGACTCTCCTTGCAGAACTTCTGGCGACTCACGTCCTGCTTGTCTGTTATTTTATTTCATTTTATACAATCTACAGGAAAGTTGTATTTGTTGAGCTCTAAGCTGTTCCCAGTTAATAACCAAGCACAGGCTGCTATGTTGCTTGCCAATAAATACAGTTGTCAATTCGTGATATTCCTCTTCTTGTAATTTCAGTGCTTAATTTCCATTCCAATAATGCTACATGATAAGGCTTCACGTACACCCTGTAATCGGTGATCGGTATCGGCCGATACAGCTTCTAGTGATCAGAGATCGGTGATCGGCCCCGAAAATCCTGATCGGAGCGCCCCTATATGAGTATATATATAAAAGTTTGTCCAAGAGAGAACAGTTTCAGATCAGCTGAGGAGAAAACGAGCTCGGTGAGGCAGACATGATGTTCCTGTTATGCCATTTTATTCCAATTATATAAATGTCATCAGAAAAGGGAAGCAAAAAAATAAAAAAATAAAAAAATAGGTGTCTTTTCGGCATCTTCTGGGGAGCTGCAGATGATTGCATGTGCAAGTTTGACAAATGGGTTTTGCGTGCGAGCTATAATAATCAGAAGTGCATGCTGTGTTTTGCATAAGAGAAGGTTAGGGTGAAATGCGGAAAACTTTGGCATTACAACTATTGGGTTTTTGCTCAAGGTAATAATACTTGAGGAGTTTATCGCCGGGGGGGGGGGCGAAAACCTCTAAATGTCAGAAATTGAGAAAATCCACATGATGCATGGTGAAATTTCAACATTGTCGTGAGCATATTCATGAGCATGAGGCTGTTCAGGGGGTCTTGAGTCAATAGCGTCCCTCCAAAAATCCAGGCACAGCCTGAGGAAGAAAGTCATCTTGAACTACACATTACTAAACAAGACCTTTTTACTTGAACCAGGTGTCATGAGGCTGACATTGCTATGTCATGACATATAGAAGAAGATCTGCTGCTGTGAATTCATAGCAATGAAGTTAGCGTACTATCTGTCACCATTATCACATTATCACAATATCTGCCATAATGTTTCGTGTTATTACCGATGATGCCTCATTTAGCATTATTATTTCCCAGGAAATTGCAAACCATCTTCAGCCACTTGTGTCCAGGCCACTTCTTTAAACCCCACATGGTGTCTTCTGTGCAAATGGTGACTTTTAATGAGTAGTAGGGAATGTACTGTGGTGAACAGTGAAAACTGTGTTATCTGTGACAGTCTACATATTATAACTGTAAAAGCAAATGAAAGTATACAGTATGTACAGTAAATGTGTGCATTGCAGTATATTTGTATATGAGTATCTAACTTGAGATGTGCAGGAGCATGGGTATTACCTCTCCTTTGGTTGAAAGTCAGATCTAAAGCTTTCAGCACAAATAAAGCAGAAGCTACAGAATAACTGCAGGTGGGTGTGATTGATTGAGCAGAATTTCTTTGGGAGCAGGTGGGATTCGTCCGAGGTCCTTCAAGTCCAGATGGGTTTGTTTAGGATTCCTTTGAGGACAGGTAGCATTAGTCATCTGGGAGAATACAGGTAGGATTGGTTCTACTTTCGGTGTATATCGAACTGGTCTGTATTCCTTTGGCATTAGGTAATATTGTTCAAGAGTCCCTCAGGAGCAGACAGGTTTGGTCTGGATTTTTTTTTTTCTTTTTGAGAGTATGTAGGACAGGTCAAAATCTTTCCGGAGCATTTAGGGTCAGTCATAATTATTTCTCAGTGTTGGTGAGATTGGAGGAAATTCGCTCAGGAGTGGGTGGGATGGGTCAGGATTCCTTTGGATGGCTGGAGAATTGGAAGGAATCCCATCGGGAGTGGGTGGGATTGATCCGAATACCTTCAGGAACAGGTGGGATTTGTTGGGAGCCCTTTGGGACTCCAAACCAGTTGCAATAACAAAGTTTAGGTTCACGCTTGATTTATCAATATCCATAAAAGAAGATGTAAAGGAAAGCATTTCTTTGTGGTCAGAACACGGGGTTATCCATGATACAGGACCCTGCAGCAGAGAGACTCTTGCCTAGTAAAGTGCACGGTAAACTATACTGCTCAAAGTAATTAAACATATTGAGTACTCTTAAATTAAATAATTACTTCAGATAATTAGTTCAAATTAATAGACCTCGATGAGTATTTAGAACTTTTTGGTATTTATGAGATTGTAGAAACGACACTTTTCAAGTTAGCTGAACAAATTTGATATTTTGAGTAACTAAGTATTTAAGTAACAGGGACTGTCACCTTAAAGTTCCACCAACTTTCAAAAGTCCTTCAGCCTGGTGATTTTGGGTGTGACGTTATCAGGGCAGTAGGGCACCGGCGGCTCAGCGGTTGGTGTTTCGTCTGCCATGTGAAAGGCCCGGGTTCGATCCCCAACAACTGGATGAGGTTCCTGTCCCAAGCCCGGATCATACGGGAGGGTTTGCGTCAGGAAGGGCGTCTGGTGTGAAACCTGTGCCGAGCTTGCGCGCGGACCGGATCGTCTGCTGTGGCGACCCATCGCCGAAAGACCAACAACAATTTATAGGATTTTCAACGACTAAAAAATGATAATTGCTATTAAATAGTATGAGTTAGGCGACTCAATAATGCAAGTAGGGTTAGGGTTAGGGTTAGGGTTAGTGATATGATTAGTTAATGATTCTCACCAGGTTTTTCATTTGAAATGGATCGGATTGGTTATAAAACCTGATGTATCACAGATGTACTCATAATCAACTACGTTCATTATTGATCCAGTGTTATATTAAACAAATGCAACTTGCCGAACAGAACATGGATTCCATCCGTTATCAATACTACTCATGTCATGTAAAGTCAGGAAACAAATGGTGATCTCTTGATCTAGCCTGGCCTCCTGCGTACCCCCTGGGTCAACCCTGACAGCCCTGTATGCAGTGCCTGTATGGCTAATTGCCTTCTGTGCTGAGATATGGCTTGTACAAATGAACACCTGCTTCAGGGACCCGCTTGTCCTCATCCCTTGTCTCTGTTCCCACCGGTACTACGGACAACTCAGTCACAACAAAAGGATGGCATGTCGGGGTGTAATGAGATGAAAATGAACGGCAGGGGTGGGGCTGATGTTCTTGCATGAGAAGTTTTTCGAGGTTGGAGTCACCAGGGACTTTAGGAAAGGACTAATTAGGAGGTTTTTTTTAAATTTTTTTTGGAGTGGGCTCATGTTGAATGGTGTGAAATCCATCATGTCCCGGGATTTAATTATGCATGTGCAATTACGTTGTGCTCACTACTTTATTCGGTTTAATGAGAGAAAATGGATGCGCTTAAAGTGGTACAAAGCACACAAAGGTTTTGGTTTGGAGAGCCAGCTCCTGTAAAAACAAGATAATTACAAGCACAAATTCACGAAATGATCAGGATTTGGCGGTACAACAACTCTCTCTCTCTCATATAACACCAATCGTCAGGAAGACCTTATATGAATAAAGTATGCGATTAAAAGATGGTTGTCCCAACATGAATCTAATCAATATTTCTCCATTTATTATTTAAAAAATAATAATAAATCAATGATCCTCTTGTACACAAGCAGTTATAATTAAAAAAAAAATTTTAAAGGCATGCGTTGATTATGTAACAGTGGAAATAACTGCACTGACCCTGAACAAGAGCATTGATGTGTAAACACCAGATACAGCTCACCCTGAAAAATGAATAATTATAATTGATTTACTTTGATCTACTCGGTTGGAAAACATCCCAAAGATGCCTGATTGGATTGAGATCAGGTGACTGTGGAGGCAGCGTGAGTGCCTCACTGTCATGTTTCGGGAAACCACTTTAAATTGATTTTACCTTTGTGATATATCATGTGATTCTGTGCTCATAAAAGGATGGACACAGACAGCAGCAATACTCGGGTAGACTGTCGCATTTAAACCATGCTCAACTGGTACCAACGGGGCTCAAAGTGTGCCAAAAAGACTAGTGGTGTACACCACACCACCACTACACCACACCACCACTACACCACACCACCACTACACCACACCACCACACCACCACTACACTACACCACCACTACATTACACCACCACTACACTACATCACCACACCACCACTACACCACACCACCACTACACTACACCACCACTACACTACACCACCACACCACCACTACACCACACCACCACTACACTACACCACCACACCACCACTACACCACACCACCACTACACCACACCACCACACCACCACTACACCACTACACCACTACACTACACCACTACACCACCACTACACCACTACACCACTACACCACACCACCACTACACCACTACACCACTACTACACCACTACACTACACCACTACACCACCACTACACCACTACACCACTACACCACACCACCACTACACTACACCACCACACCACCACTACACCACACCACCACTACACCACACCACCACACCACCACTACACCACACCACCACACCACCACTACACCACACCACCACTACACCACACCACCACTACACTACACCACCACACCACCACTACACCACACCACCACTACACTACACCACCAGGGGGAACCTTAAAACCCATTTTTTACCACTTACACAACACCACATACACCACCACACCACCACTACACCACACCACCACACCACCACTACACCACACCACCACTACACCACACCACCACTACACTACACCACCACACCACCATTACACCACCACACCACCACTACACCACACCCACCACTACACTACACCACCAGGACTACACTTACCACTCACCACACCACTACACCACCACACACCACTACACCACACCACCCACTACACCACCCCCACTACACTAACCCCAAACCACCATTACACCACCACACCACCATTACACCACCACACCACCACTACCACACCACCCAACTACACTACACCACAGACTACATACCACTACACCACACCATACACCACCACACCACCACTACACCACACCACCACTACACTACACCACCACACCACCATTACACCACCACACCACCATTACACCACCACACCACCACTACACCACACCACCACTACACTACACCACCAGACTACACTACCACTACACCACACCACTACACCACCACACCACCACTACACCACACCACCACTACACCACACCACCACACCACCACTACACCACACCACCACTACACCACACCACCACTACACCACACCACCACACCACCACTACACTACACCACCACACCACCACTACACTACACCA
The DNA here is from genome assembly GCA_013621035.1 of Clarias magur. Taxonomy (NCBI): domain Eukaryota; kingdom Metazoa; phylum Chordata; class Actinopteri; order Siluriformes; family Clariidae; genus Clarias; species Clarias magur. The sequence goes on along the minus strand of QNUK01000146.1, from coordinate 1,455,412 downwards.
CCACACCACCACTACACCACACCACCACTACACCACACCACCACTACACCACACCACCACACCACCACTACACCACACCACCACACCACTACACCACCACACCACCACACCACCACTACACCACCACTACACCACACCACTACACCACACCACCACTACACTACACCACCACACCACCACTACACTACACCACCACACCACCACACCACCACACCACTACACCACCACACCACCACACTACACCACCACTACACCACACCACCACACCACCACTACACCACCACTACACCATACCACCACACTACACCACCACTACACCATACCACCACTACACCACACCACCACTACACCACACCACCACTACACCACATCACTACTTACTGTTACCTTTCTATCGGCTCGAACCAGTCTGACCGTTTTCCTCTGACCTCCGGCATCAACACCACATTGCCACACAGACCACTACACCACACCACCACACCACTACACCACCACACCACCACACCACCACTACACCACCACTACACCACACCACTACACCACACCACCACTACACTACACCACCACACCACCACTACACTACACCACCACACCACCACACCACTACACCACCACACCACCACACTACACCACCACTACACCACACCACCACACCACCACTACACCACCACTACACCATACCACCACACTACACCACCACTACACCATACCACCACTACACCACACCACCACTACACCACACCACCACTACACCACATCACTACTTACTGTTACCTTTCTATCGGCTCGAACCAGTCTGACCGTTTTCCTCTGACCTCCGGCATCAACACCACATTGCCACACAGAGAACTGCTCTCACTGGGTGTTTTCTCTTTTGCTTCAGATCTTTCTCTGTAAACACTAGAGCAGGTTGTGCGTTAAAATGCCCAGTAAATCAGCAGTTTGGGAAATATTCCTTTTTTTTTTTAAGTAGTCATAAGGCTAGATAAGAAACAAAAGCTACATATGAACTTCCTTACAGCTGAAGAAATAATTTATAATAAATTATCATTTACATTATAGATAGATTATAATAGATTGTTCTCTCGATCTTACAGTCCATCACTATTATGTCAGTCTTCCATAGCAGCTACTGTACATAGTCAGTTGGTATAACATGAAAAGATCAGGTCTTACAGTATGTCAACTCCTCCTTAAATACATCAAAAGCAGTGTCATCTCTTATAAATATTTATGTAGGTTCTTGCCAGGTGTCACATGTTGCTATGCCAACATGTCTTTATTATAGTTCATACCTGTTTTCATATATATATATATATCATTTATACTATGTGCTATATTAACATTATTAACAGATAATGGGTTTTGGAATAAGACTTTCTTAATACTTATGTATGTAATTTTCAGCTGTCATATAGGGCTTATGTCACGTGACTTACTGTAGGTGCTATGTCAAATTGAGATCAATGTGGTAATTACAGCAAATACTTGTTGGATGTAAATGTAGGTTTATCTTATGTCAGCCTGACATTAAAATTTGTATAACGCCTTATGAACACATTATAATGCAATTTGATCCAATGTACTGTAAATATGTTAACGCTATGTGTTGGGCTGTCATAAAAAAACGCACCGTCTGTCATGTGTTATAATGTAACTAGTACAAAAAGTGCATTAGCTGCATTGTCATGCGCTGTCAGAAATGATGAAGCATGCTGACACGGTGCTCGTAGCGCCAAAAGGTAAATTCTGTGTTGTCATGGCAACGCAATGCATTTAGTGATACTGTGGTGCAAATGCGGCTGAAGAATTTTGCAAAAGTATTTAAAAGCCTCTCCCGCAGCTAGCAAATGCGCTGATGGTTTCCTCTGATGGTGGTTCATCACAACAAGCAGTTTATTTTCTTTTTAAAAAGGGAAATTCATAACGACCCATCACGCGGAACCCCTTACAAAACCCTTGACAGGTACGTTAAAGATTTTTAGCACCCAATTAAGCTTAAAAGCTTGGTTAATGCAAGGTTGACTCCACAGACTGGCTTGCTTTCAGCGTTTTAATTATGAACGCTCCACAGGCGAGGTGCGCTGGCCTATTTCTCCATCGCCTTTCTGAGAGAAATAACGCCGTGCATTGGGCAGTAGCCCGAGGCGGTGCTGTGTGAGCGAGGCCATGCCGCGTTGAAGAGGACACTCGGAGCAGCGTGGATATTACCATCATAATAGAATTCCACGCTGTCAGCGAGAGGCGTTTAACAAACTGGCATTGCAAACACTCCGCCTGACCTATTTGCTTTCACACTACATCTCTTCTCCCGATCGTAGTGTTGTTCCTTCGCGGTTTGCCAGACTCTCTGACTAGACACAAGCCCGCTCTCGCTGAACGTTGACAGAGGTAGATTTTTTATGTTTTATTTTTTTTGAAAAGGTGATTCAGTTAAAAGAGAAAACTTTTGTACATCTAATGACTGCTCCGTGCTTCATACGAACTGCACTCACATTTTCCCGCGACTTCTCCTGTCTTAAAGTAGTCATAACCCTTTACAGAAGCTACATGCCAACTCCTTTATTACAGCTCATGCCTGTTGTAATAAGCATTTAAAAATACTAATGTGTGATACTAATGTGTCATAACTAATGTTATGATACAGTATGCTATGTTATGTTACAGTATGTTACAGTATGTTATGCTACAGTATGTTATGTTACAGTATGTTATGTTACAGTATGTTATGTTATGCTACAGTATGTTATGTTATGTTACAGTATGTTATGTTATGTTATGTTACAGTATGTTATGTTATGCTACAGTATGTTATGTTACAGTATGTTACAGTATGTTATGTTACAGTATGTTATGTCATGTTACAGTATGTTATGTTATGTTACAGTATGTTATGTTATGTTATGTTACAGTATGTTATGTTATGCTACAGTATGTTATGTTACAGTATGTTACAGTATGTTATGTTACAGTATGTTAATTCATGTTACAGTATGTTATGTTATGTTATAGTATGTTATGTTACAGTATGTTGTGTTACAGTATGTTATGTTACAGTATATGTTATGTTATGTTATGTTACAGTATGTTACGTTATGTTATGTTACAGTATGTTACAGTATGTTATGCTACAGTATGTTATGTTATGTTACAGTATGTTATGTTATGTTACAGTATGTTATGTTACAGTATGTTACAGTATGCTATGCTACAGTATGTTATGTTATGTTACAGTATGTTATGTTACATTATGTTATGTTATGTTACAGTATGTTATGTTACATTATGTTATGTTACAGTATGTTACAGTATGTTATGTTACAGTATGTTATGTTATGTTACAGTATGTTATGTTATGTTACAGTAAGTTATGTTACAGTATGTTATGTTATGTTATGTTATGTTATGTTACAGTATGTTATGTTATGTTACAGTATGTTATGTTACAGTATATGTTATGTTATGTTACAGTATGTTATGTTACAGTATGTTATGTTATCTTACAGTTTGTTATGTTATGTTACAGTATGTTATGTTATGTTACAGTATATTATGTTACAGTATGTTACAGTATGTTATGTTATGTTACAGTATGTTATGTTATGTTACAGTATGTTATGCTACAGTATGTTATGTTATGTTACAGTATGTTATGTTACAATGTTATGTTATGTTACAGTATGTTATGTTATGTTATGTTACATTATGTTATGTTATGCTATAGTATGTTATGTTACAGTATGTTACAGTATGTTATGTTACAGTATGTTACAGTATGTTATGATACAGTATGTTATGTTATGTTATGTTACAGTATGTTACAGTATGTTACAGTATGTTATGATACAGTATTTTATGTTATGTTACAGTATGTTATGTTATGCTACAGTATGTTATGTTATGTTACAGTATGTTATGTTACAGTATGTTATGTTATGCTACAGTATGTTATGTTATGTTACAGTATGTTATGTTATGTTATGTTATGTTACAGTATGTTACAGTATGTTACAGTATGTTATGATACAGTATTTTATGTTATGTTACAGTATGTTATGTTACAGTATGTTACAGTATGTTACAGTATGTTATGTTATGTTACAGTATGTTATGTTACAGTATGTTATGTTATGCTACAGTATGTTATGTTACAGTATGTTACAGTATGTATGTTACAGTATGTTATGTTATGTTACAGTATGTTATGTTACAGTATGTTATGTTACTAGTCATGTTATGTTATTTTACAGTATGTTTATGTTACAGTATGATACGTATGTTATGTTACAGTAGTTATGTTATTTTATGTTATGTTATGTTACAGTATGTTTATATATGTTACAGTATGTTACAGTATGTTATGTTACAGTATGTTATGTTTCAGTATGTTATGTTATGTTACAGTATTTGTTATGTTACAGTATGTTATGTTATATGTTACAGTATGTTATGTTACAGTATGTTACAGTATGTTACAGTATGTTATGTTATGTTACAGTATGTTTATGTTACAGTTATGTTACAGTATGTTATGTTATGTTATGTTACAGTATGTTACAGTATGTTACAGTATGTTATGTTACAGTATGTTACAGTATGTTACAGTATGTTATGTTATGTTACAGTATGTTATGTTACAGTATGTTACAGTATGTTATGTTACAGTATGTTACAGTATGCTATGTTACAGTATGTTATGTTATGTTACAGTATGTTATGTTATGTTATGTTACAGTATGTTACAGTATGTTACAGTATGTTATGCTACAGTATGCTATGTTATGTTATGTTACAGTATGTTACAGTATGTTACAGTATGTTATGTTACAGTATGTTACAGTATGTTACAGTATGTTATGTTATGTTACAGTATGTTATGTTACAGTATGTTACAGTATGTTATGTTACAGTATGTTACAGTATGCTATGTTACAGTATGTTATGTTATGTTACAGTATGTTATGTTACAGTATGATATGTTACAGTATATGTTATGTTATGTTATGTTACAGTATTTTATGTTATGTTATTTTATGTTATGTTATGTTACAGTATGTTATATTATGTTACAGTATGTTACAGTATGTTATGTTACAGTATGTTATGTTATGTTTCAGTATGTTATGTTATGTTACAGTATGTTACAGTATGTTACAGTATGTTATGTTACAGTATGTTATGTTATGTTATGTTACAGTATGTTACAGTATGTTACAGTATGTTATGCTACAGTATGCTATGTTATGTTATGTTACAGTATGTTACAGTATGTTACAGTATGTTATGCTACAGTATGCTATGTTATGTTACAGTATGTTATGTTACAGTATGTTATGTTATGTTACAGTATGTTATGTTATCTAGCAAAAAATCCAAACTCAAACTCAATTAAACAAGAAAGACTTCTTTGTGCATGCTAAAACATGTTTTATATGAGTTTATGTCACTTGAGAGGAAATAAATGAAACTCAAAACAGTCTTTATATGTTATAAACATTTAAATTTGTCATTAGTCCTTTATAACTGGTAATGTATGTCTGAAAAGGACTTCCTTTAAAGCCATGGAAAAATTACTCGGCACAGTTTACCATGTCTCTATAACAGCTAACAGCTTTTAGAAGAAGCTTTATAACATTTTACACACATTTGTGTCAGTTGTCATTAAGGGCTCAAGAGGACATTCAAATATAAGGAAGAAGATAACAGTTAAGACATGTTGTGGGTTCTAACTGGTTTACTGATTTTACATAAAGTTTTATCAATTTTTCTGACCATCGTGAGGGTAAGGGGCCATCGTCTCTCTCTGCGAAACTTCTATTATAGAATTCATGTAGGTTTAATTATGCATCACAGCAGCCTTTATTATCCTCTAACAGCAGAGCGAGACAAACCATCTGTGGAGAAAATAGTTCTTCTTCTACGGAGGCATCATAAACTCTTCTGTTCCCGCCTGCCACGTGTGTATTTATAGCTGTGTTTTACCCCTGCATGGGCGTCTGTGGTGTAACGAGTGACGCTCTCTCTCTCTCTCTCTCTCTCTCTCTGTCTCTCAGCCTGCTTGTGGTGTGTCTGAGCAAGCCTCATCACCGAGAGAGTGACAGGATGTAATTAAAAAGCCCTCAGAGAGATACACTCAGGAAGAACACTCGAGCGAGCTCATCCTGTGCGCCATGCAAAAGAGAGCGCTCCTCTCAAAACGCGCAGGTGGATCCGACCCTGAAATCGCGTTCACTGTGACACGAAACGGCGGTTCATGACCAGCTATGTTTATACATCACTGTTATGGATCTGGAGCCCTCCGTTTCTGTTCAACTACAAACAAGCTCTATAGACTTGTTTGTTTTTTTTTGTTTGTTTGTTTGTTTGTTTTTCTATTTGGTTAAACTTCCTCATATCACATGTGGCCAATGGCCTATGAACACATTCATTACATGCTATGATGCATTTATAAAGCATTCTTGACGTTTTGTATAATTATTAATGAAAAGGCCTTGCCTGTAAGCTTCAAACGCTTTATACAGTAGATTTTAAACAGAATGTGCTATAGTAGCTGTTTATAACACATTATGTCAATATCATACATAATAACACATATGAGCACTAATTACACCCATGTTAACAATTCATGATGCATAATAAATATTGTTATCAAGTGTAATGCAGTTTCGTAAATAAACATCAATGTATACATTTTCCTGGACGAAAAAAAAATGTCAGTTTAATATGCAAATAAGCAATATGATTTAAATATGCAAATAAGCATATTTAAGGGACCTTGATTGGATAATTAGGTTGCCGTGATTACCATGTTTTAGATGGTAACAATTTCTTTAGTCCTGACTGATACAGTGAAGAGCTTCTACGTGCTTAAACAGCCATGTCAGAAGACGTGTCTCATGGTCATGGAAAGGATGCTACTGTTGTTCAGAAAAGTCAAGCAAAGACAACAACTAGGGAGATCGCCGAAATGACTGGAACTGGGGCAAGAACTGTCACAGAAACACACACACACACACACACAGAATGTGATGAGAACTCACAGAATTGGAACTAAACAGTTGTGTGTCCATAATAATAAAAACACTTGTTAGTGAGACTCATCAAAAAAAAAAAAAAAAAACGGCTTCATTTTATTAGGGAGCATAAAGACTGGGTGTTATGATTTGGGGTTGCTTCGTAATAAAATGAAGTCAGCTGATGAGCGAAATGTACTGAATGACCAGGTTAAAACTCGAACCCTATTTATTACACAATTAATAATAATGACTCATAGAATTAGTCAATTTCTCATGAAATAATGATGTTGATAAATATACTGTAAATAACATTTTTTTGCAGCTGTTTTAAGCAGCAGATGGTTAAATAATAAATAATAGATAGATGACGGACAGGGGCGGCACAGCGGCATGTTGGTTAGCACTGTGGCCTCGCAAATCCAGGGGAAAGGGTTCAAATCTCACCTCCGCTCGGTGTGCATGGAGTTTGCATGTTCTCCCCGCGCTTGGTGGTTTTTCCAGTGGGTTTACTCCGGTTTACGCGCACAGTCCAAAGACATGCAAAATAGCCTAACTGGTGTCCCCAAATTCCCCGTGAAACACTGGAACCCTATCCAGGGCGTACCCGCCATGTGCACCAGGGCTCCTGAGATAGGCTGCAGGCCTCCCACGACCCTGAACTAAATAAGTGTTATAGAGAATGAGTGCGTGAGCTTAGGTTTTCATTTATTTTTTAAGTATCATAAAGAAAGAAAGAAATAAATGAATAAATAAATAAATGAAACCTTACGGTAAAGGGTTAACGTAACTTTGTGCCAACCCAGAGTCAGCGGGACATCAGAGCTTTTTGTCTAATCTCTCTAACAACGTTATTTAAATCAGCTCAGTGTTTATCTTGGGCTTTTCAACAAGCTTTTTAGGCATCAAAAAGTTTTATCTCTTTACACTCACTACATTAACATATAGATTAAATATTTTGGCTTCGCATTGAATATTTTATCTTACAGAAGTTTGAGACATTCATTTTTTTTTTTTTTTTTTTTTTTTCCGCAACATCAAATATTTTTGATAGCAATTATTTTTTCCTGGCCTTGTTGAAGCATCGCATGGACATATCTGGTCTTTCACAGACACGAAAGAATTAGCTTGGGCCGTCAGAAAGAAATGTTTCTCAAAAAAAATAAAAATAAATAAATAAATCTTAATTGTCCATCCGAATGGAACAAAATACAAAAATCCAAATCATGTAAAGATGTTCTACGGTTGTCATGGAAACAAGGCATCGTCTTGGCTTGGAGCTACTGTGGCAAAAAGTGCAAAGACACTGAGCGTCGGTGTGCCATGAAACTCAATCACATCAACGCTCGATCCAGGCTCATTTCCCTTCGGAAAGCATGCTAGGCTTATTAGCGCAGCCGTCAAGTCCTGCTCAGCAGCTAGCGGTAATAAAGTGTACAGTAAAGCGCGGAATCTGATTAGTGGAGAGAAATCCTACATCTGATTTCTCACTTGCTACATCCGTGAGAACAGCTTGAGGCTTAACGTAACGTTTTGAAGTCGACCTGTCTTCAACAAACAGTTTGCCGATTATAGCTAAACTCTTAGCTTAGCTATAATTTCCGCTCCTCTGCCCCCTCCTTCTCACCTTCACCCGGAAATGTTTTGAGAAGTAAGTCCTTGATTTACTTTTTTTTATTATTATTTTTTTTGACTGGTGTTACCAGCAGCAGTTCGACATTATGTAATGAGACTGACGTGAACAGCTCACGAACTTGTTAGCACTTTCCAATAAACAGTTTGCTACTGTAAGTGTGTCTCCTTTAGCGTATATTTAACTCAGCCACACAAACCATCCTTCATAAGACTGACATAAGCTTGTTATTATGTTGTCATGGAACACGCCCGAAGTTTAGTTATTGTAGTTCGTGCTGATTTGCATACTGTAGCACTTTCACTTCAAGAACGTGCTGAGTGTTTTCTATTTGGTCTGTGTTTCATATGCTTAAACTTTACACAAACTGTAGATCATAACCCTTGCATAAACTTGTCATAAGGTGGTTTTGTTTTGTTTTGTTTTGGAAGATATCATAAGCAGAAGTTAGCTATGACAGTTCATGTCCATTGACCTCTTTCCAGTTTGCAGGTTTTAAATGTGCTCCATCCTTACACAAACCATGCATCATAAGACTGACATAAGCTCACCATAAGCTGTTTTATGCAAGATGCTCGTAGCAAAAGTTAGCTATGACCACGCATGCGTATTTAGCACTTTCCAGTTTACAAGTCCTCAACTGTGTTTATTTATTAGCACAAACCATCCACCATCCTTCATAAGACTGACATAAGCTTGTCATAAGGTTGTTTTGTTTTGTTTTGTTTTGTTTTGGAAGATATCATAAGCAGAAGTTAGCTATGACAGTTCATGTCCATTGACCTCTTTCCAGTTTGCAGGTTTTAAATGTGCTCCATCCTTACACAAACCATGCATCATAAGACTGACATAAGCTCACCATAAGCTGTTTTATGCAAGATGCTCGTAGCAAAAGTTAGCTATGACCACGCATGCGTATTTAGCACTTTCCAGTTTACAAGTCCTCAACTGTGTTTATTTATTAGCACAAACCATCCACCATCCTTCATAAGACTGACATAAGCTTGTCATAAGGTTGTTTTGTTTTGTTTTGTTTTGTTTTGTTTTGGAAGATATCATAAGCAGAAGTTAGCTATGACAGTTCATGTCCATTGACCTCTTTCCAGTTTGCAGGTTTTAAATGTGTTCCATCCTTACACAAACCATGCATCATAAGACTGACATAAGCTCGCCATAAGCTGTTTCATGCAAGATGCTCGTAGCAAAAGTTAGCTATGACAACTCATGCGTATTTAGCTCTTTCCAGTTTACAAGTCCTCAACTGTGTTTATTTATTAGCACAAACCATGCATCATAAGACTGACATAAGCTTGTTATTATGTTGTCATGGAACACGCCCGAAGTTTAGTTATTGTAGTTCGTGCTGATTTGCATACTGTAGCACTTTCATTTCAAGAACGTGCTGAGTGTTTTCTATTTGGTCTGTGTTTCATATGCTTAAACTTTACACAAACTGTAGATCATAACCCTTGCATAAACTTGTCATAAGGTTGTTTTGTTTTGTTTTGTTTTGGAAGATATCATAAGCAGAAGTTAGCTATGACAGTTCATGTCCATTGACCTCTTTCCAGTTTGCAGGTTTTAAATGTGTTCCATCCTTACACAAACCATGCATCATAAGACTGACATAAGCTCGCCATAAGCTGTTTCATGCAAGATGCTCGTAGCAAAAGTTAGCTATGACCACGCATGCGTATTTAGCACTTTCCAGTTTACAAGTCCTCAACTGTGTTTATTTATTAGCACAAACCATCCACCATCCTTCATAAGACTGACATAAGCTTGTCATAAGGTTGTTTTGTTTTGTTTTGTTTTGTTTTGGAAGATATCATAAGCAGAAGTTAGCTATGACAGTTCATGTCCATTGACCTCTTTCCAGTTTGCAGGTTTTAAATGTGTTCCATCCTTACACAAACCATGCATCATAAGACTGACATAAGCTCACCATAAGCTGTTTTATGCAAGATGCTCGTAGCAAAAGTTAGCTATGACAACTCATGCGTATTTAGCACTTTCCAGTTTACAAGTCCTCAACTGTGTTTATTTATTAGCACAAACCATCCACCATCCTTCATAAGACTGACATAAGCTTGTCATAAGGTTGTTTTGTTTTGTTTTGTTTTGTTTTGTTTTGGAAGATATCATAAGCAGAAGTTAGCTATGACAGTTCATGTCCATTGACCTCTTTCCAGTTTGCAGGTTTTAAATGTGTTCCATCCTTACACAAACCATGCATCATAAGACTGACATAAGCTCGCCATAAGCTGTTTCATGCAAGATGCTCGTAGCAAAAGTTAGCTATGACAACTCATGCGTATTTAGCTCTTTCCAGTTTACAAGTCCTCAACTGTGTTTATTTATTAGCACAAACCATGCATCATAAGACTGACATAAGCTTGTTATTATGTTGTCATGGAACACGCCCGAAGTTTAGTTATTGTAGTTCGTGCTGATTTGCATACTGTAGCACTTTCATTTCAAGAACGTGCTGAGTGTTTTCTATTTGGTCTGTGTTTCATATGCTTAAACTTTACACAAACTGTAGATCATAACCCTTGCATAAACTTGTCATAAGGTTGTTTTGTTTTGTTTTGTTTTGGAAGATATCATAAGCAGAAGTTAGCTATGACAGTTCATGTCCATTGACCTCTTTCCAGTTTGCAGGTTTTAAATGTGTTCCATCCTTACACAAACCATGCATCATAAGACTGACATAAGCTCGCCATAAGCTGTTTCATGCAAGATGCTCGTAGCAAAAGTTAGCTATGACCACGCATGCGTATTTAGCACTTTCCAGTTTACAAGTCCTCAACTGTGTTTATTTATTAGCACAAACCATCCACCATCCTTCATAAGACTGACATAAGCTTGTCATAAGGTTGTTTTGTTTTGTTTTGTTTTGTTTTGGAAGATATCATAAGCAGAAGTTAGCTATGACAGTTCATGTCCATTGACCTCTTTCCAGTTTGCAGGTTTTAAATGTGTTCCATCCTTACACAAACCATGCATCATAAGACTGACATAAGCTCGCCATAAGCTGTTTCATGCAAGATGCTCGTAGCAAAAGTTAGCTATGACCACGCATGCGTATTTAGCACTTTCCAGTTTACAAGTCCTCAACTGTGTTTATTTATTAGCACAAACCATCCACCATCCTTCATAAGACTGACATAAGCTTGTCATAAGGTTGTTTTGTTTTGTTTTGTTTTGTTTTGGAAGATATCATAAGCAGAAGTTAGCTATGACAGTTCATGTCCATTGACCTCTTTCCAGTTTGCAGGTTTTAAATGTGTTCCATCCTTACACAAACCATGCATCATAAGACTGACATAAGCTCGCCATAAGCTGTTTCATGCAAGATGCTCGTAGCAAAAGTTAGCTATGACAACTCATGCGTATTTAGCTCTTTCCAGTTTACAAGTCCTCAACTGTGTTTATTTATTAGCACAAACCATGCATCATAAGACTGACATAAGCTTGTTATTATGTTGTCATGGAACACGCCCGAAGTTTAGTTATTGTAGTTCGTGCTGATTTGCATACTGTAGCACTTTCATTTCAAGAACGTGCTGAGTGTTTTCTATTTGGTCTGTGTTTCATATGCTTAAACTTTACACAAACTGTAGATCATAACCCTTGCATAAACTTGTCATAAGGTTGTTTTGTTTTGTTTTGTTTTGGAAGATATCATAAGCAGAAGTTAGCTATGACAGTTCATGTCCATTGACCTCTTTCCAGTTTGCAGGTTTTAAATGTGTTCCATCCTTACACAAACCATGCATCATAAGACTGACATAAGCTCGCCATAAGCTGTTTCATGCAAGATGCTCGTAGCAAAAGTTAGCTATGACAACTCATGCGTATTTAGCTCTTTCCAGTTTACAAGTCCTCAACTGTGTTTATTTATTAGCACAAACCATGCATCATAAGACTGACATAAGCTTGTTATTATGTTGTCATGGAACACGCCCGAAGTTTAGTTATTGTAGTTCGTGCTGATTTGCATACTGTAGCACTTTCATTTCAAGAACGTGCTGAGTGTTTTCTATTTGGTCTGTGTTTCATATGCTTAAACTTTACACAAACTGTAGATCATAACCCTTGCATAAACTTGTCATAAGGTTGTTTTGTTTTGTTTTGTTTTGGAAGATATCATAAGCAGAAGTTAGCTATGACAGTTCATGTCCATTGACCTCTTTCCAGTTTGCAGGTTTTAAATGTGTTCCATCCTTACACAAACCATGCATCATAAGACTGACATAAGCTCGCCATAAGCTGTTTCATGCAAGATGCTCGTAGCAAAAGTTAGCTATGACCACGCATGCGTATTTAGCACTTTCCAGTTTACAAGTCCTCAACTGTGTTTATTTATTAGCACAAACCATCCTTCATAAGACTGACTTATATTTGTCATGAGCTTTTCATGGAACATGCTATTAGCAGAAGTTATCTATCACAGTCCATGCCCATTTAGCACTTTCCACTTTATGGATTTTTTTTTTTTAATGTGTTCTATTCAGTAGCATTTTTACACAAACCATGCATCACAGGACTGACATAAGCTTGTTATAAGTGATCACAGATGATGTCCTTCACAGTAGCTGCACTTGGCAGCTATGACAGTTCGTGCTCTGCTGTAAAATGTATGTCACACTTTCTAGTGAACAGCCTCCTCCTACAGTACAATGAGTGTGTCTTATTAGTGATTTATTTCGTTACATTTCTTACGAATCATTTCTCAAGATGACATTAGCCTGTTGTAGCCACCTCATAGGCTTAGTTACGATACGTCGGGTTAATTTTAATCATTCGTTAGAAGAATGACACAAGCTTGCTGTCAACTTTTATGTGAAATCTCATAAGCTTCTATTAGTTGTTATAACTGTAAATCTTGGTTTTTAAGCACACGTGAGCTCTATTAACATATCACATATTGTAATATTTTATATGACATATGTCTCATAAGACTGTTATTAGAGTGTTATTATCAAAGATGCCTTATAGATCAGATTAGTTTATTTGTCTTGTTAGTGAAATCAGTAAACCATCCTTTATTCCCATGATGTTTGATGCCGCAGTCTCTTAGTTATAAGTATGAGTCATAAGACTGACATACTGACATCTTTTCATACACATCTCAGTAAATGACAGTTTATTACTTATATTTTTTATATCCTTTTTTTTTTGTTGTTGTTGTTGTTGTTGTTGTTTAAGGGCAGTTGGAATCCAGTGGGTTGCATCTTCTTGGCCTGCCTTTCAATGTTATGGCATGTGTTAATTATTGCACCTATCCTAACATTCAGTGGCATCTAAAAATCAATTTGTCACAACATATATCTGCTTAATTTAGTCATAAGGTGTTATAAACACGTTTTCATCTCATTCTCAAGTGTCATTAACACCTCTAAACCTCTAACTGATTATCTGCGTAGTATCGATGCTTACTAACCAACCATTACAGTATATTTGGATAACTAGACGTGTGTTATAAGACTGACATTAGCATGTCATTAAGCTGCTATAGATGATGTCACGAGATACTGTATCAATAATTCTTACAGCAAGTTGCATAGCACTGTCGAGGTACTGTCTTTGCTAAATATCCTGATGTTTCAGTGTCAATGTTTGATCCCGGGAATAACTATGCATCATAAGCATGACATTAACCTTCTCATATCTAATCGCATGTCTTCATCAGAGTTGGTAACACCTTCGAGATGAACCAGCACTGTGATAGAAACATATGATATTAGCATGATGCATCTATTAAGGATCGATTGAAAGACCCAGCAGGTTCAGCTTTCCAAACGAAGACAAACACTATCGACTAAATCCCTTGGAATAATTTCCTCTGCCTCATGGGGTGTCTTGGGAACCGGGGGATCTTCCCGAGATCGCTCCTTTAACAGAGTGGAATTGAAAAACCCGGCAAGATAAAAAAAAAAAAAACGAAAGAGCGATCTTCAAACCTTCATGGTTTTATCGCCAAAACGCGGAATCTTCACCGTTAGCGAGCTCGATGTTTCTCCTCTTTATACTCTCTTTTATTCCCCGTTCCCTCTTTATATTCTTCCACTTGGTGATTGACGGTGACATCAGCTTCCCCGAGCGGATTATAGATCCGCCATTTCCCTCTGCAGGACCGAATCAGTTCCTCTTAGTATTGTGTGTGGAGAGAAAGGCTCATTTAAAAGGAAAACGCCGCACATAAAGCACATGGCCCTTTGTATTGGTGAAGCTCGGGGTTTGGCCGGTTAAAGCGTAGCTATTACAGAGACAGAATGGATGAAACGCAGCTAATCAATGATGCACAATGGACTGGATGGTAACTTACAGTACAGTCCTGAACAGCAACAGGTGGGAAAGTCATAAGGGAAAGTATTAAACATCCAAGGACAATATTGCAGCTCAAGGGTTTCATTAAAAATTAAAATTAAAATATAAAATTTCATTTTATCGCATTCAATAAAACAAAAGCTTTTTAGACACAAAAACCTGAGCTGAGCACCAACCAGCATGCAAGTTTCAGCAGACGATAATTCAAAGGGCGCTCACATCAAAAATAAAAAAAATAAATTAGATTTGTGCAGAATAACGGAGCACAGTTCTGAGAATAAAAACTCCCTTTATGTCTCTATATAATCCCCTGATACACTAATGCGCTTGTGTTTTACTAGTGATGGACACCATCAAGGTTGAACGTTTTTTCTCCCATGACCGGACTGCCTGTGTTACATCTGAAACACTGGCCTCCCAGGAACCCCTTTAACGGCCCAAATACAGTATGTGGTTTGGAGTGACGTCACGACCGTACAGGCAGAGGTGGAAAGAGGACCAGGACACCATACACACACGCCAGCGCAACCAAGCATTCATACAAAGCAGAATATTTTTTTTATTATTTTTGCATTTTCCTTCATTTGTCCTCCTGTGTCATTCACAGATGTACAGTACAGCTTTAGTTACGATGTTTAATCCATTCAGATGTTTTACTTCAAGTCTCATCATGTAAATGTCAATTGCTTTCATCACAAGTCCCAGTTTGGCGTGAACACCCAACATCATCATTACTATGAACATCATTCATAGTAACGATGATGATGATCATAATAATAATAATAAGAAGAAGAAGAAGAAGAAGAAGAAGAAGAAGAAGAAGAAGAAATAAACATTATAAAGCGAATCATAAGTAAACTCGAAATTACATCCATTAATGAATACATAACACTAAAAAACACAGTGATCATATCACATCTTCAACAATCATTCATCTGTTAACATTATATTGACCCTCATTATATTCAATGCAGAAACTCATATCAGTTACATTTGATAATATTGTACACTTCCCTCGAACCCTGTGAACAACAGTGATATAAGAGATGCCGTAATCATATTACAGAATATTATATACTAGTGTTATATCGTTATCAGTTTTGTTAAATCTTATGTACAATGAGCATGGACTATATACATTATTATTAATGTATTATATTATTATATACATTTCCATAAGTCTTCTTTTCATTTCTGTGAAGCTGCTTTGAGACAATGACCATTGTTAAAAGCGCTATAGAAATAAAATTGAATTGAATTGAATTGAATATATTCCTGTTACATTATATACTGTACTGTGCAGGCATCACAGTTTGTTATGACACAGTTCGCAGACGTTACAGTTCACAACATTGTTATAACACATTTAAGCATCGTTACGAATGCATCATAATGCGCATAGTGATTAAGATGTTTGGTTTCCTCCAGGTGAGCATTGAAATGCTTTTTTAAACACTTTACATTAATGTTTCAAATTCAGTAGGAAGCATTCCCTTCTTTCGCAGAAGTGAATACCAGTATAACCTGTTATGAGAACTGTGGGCAATATAGTGGTATAGTGAAAAATAAATATTGATAAATAAAAATAAATTTAAAAAAATAAACCATTTTATGTTTCCATAAAGCTTTAGAACAGAGAGCGGAAGGATCTCATAGGAATTTCTTTTATGAACACATTGCATCATTTATTTGGCATTTGGAGATATAACGTGTCATGGAGGACACCGCTTATAATGAATTATAATGTAGATTAAAAAAAAAGATCTATAATGCCAAACCAACACCGTTACTACTGAACGACATGTAATGAATTTTTTAACATGTGAAAGATTCCTTATGAACGCTTTGTCATTTTACAGTACATTACTGTAGACAGTATAATGTACAGTACAGTACAGTATTATGCTATCTATAATGCATTATGTGATGCTAAAGACTAATACTGTAGCTTATAAAGAAATTGCATAATATACTGTAATTCAATGTTTATAGCAATATGTTATAAATACTACTGTAGTTATAATGAATTATTTTATGCTAGCTCTCACCCAGTGAACACTGTTATAATGCATTATGAATGTTCAGAAATACTAATTAGAAGTCTATGTGCCATTTTACAGTAAGTAGTGTTTATAGCGTATAGTTCATTTCTTTGACATTGGTGACACAGTGTGTTTTACAAACTAGTTATGATGCATTATGCCATCAAGTCTTAATAAGCATTGCTATAAAGCCTTATGCATTTTAATAAACGTGTACAGATTATGCGCTTAATATAGATATAGAACGTACTGGCACCCCAGCCCCCGGCGATTCATTATGCGTTCCTTATGTCAGTGTACGCTATTCGTCCATACCGAGACATCTGTTGTGTGAAATGTGCTTCTGACACTTCTGCTGCGTTGGATGACTTCATCACTTCAGCACTTTATCTGACGAAGATGAAGATGGAGATGAAGATGTGAAGGCCTGCTCCCGTATTGACGCAGACTGATCCCTGCTGATACCCCCTCATCCCCTCCCGAGTCCTCGCTCATGTATAATGAGATTTCAGCACCAGGGTCGAGACGATTAAAGTTAGCGGCAGGAGCATGAACAGGAACACGGATCTGAGCCTGCAGGTCCTCGGGATTTAAGCACGCTCTCTAATGGAGTCGAGGGATCTGAAGGGAACCGTGGAACCGTGGCCCGGTCACTCGCATGGCTAATTCGCACGATTTCTTTTTTTTTTTTTTTTTTAGATGTGAAATTAAAAGCAGTTTGTGACAGGTTTGCGCGATCTGCCGTGTTGAAACAGTGCAGTGTTTTTAAGGCTCTTTTACCATGAGAGAGCCTCTCAAGACAGCCATTTACTGTAGGTGAAATCCACTAATCAAAGATCCAGCAATGCTACAGCTATGAGCTAGATCAAGTTGCCTCTGTCTCCAATGCCAATCACAGCAATGCAGGTCAATCTGGGAATGTGGAATAGGGCAGATAGGATGTTCTTCTAAATGTGTTGCGCTGTAATTGTGTAGCATCATTTGCTCTACTGAAAGCCCATGTCATCCTTAAGCGTCACCAGATCGACCAAAATTTAGGCCATACCCATTCGGGTACAGAAGTACAGATATTCATATTTAAATGGCACCTATTGTGGACAATTGGCGTTGCGTGTGTATAAACACAATACAAAACAAAATGGTGAAGCAAACATCTTTTCCTTTTGATATAAGCTGAGTATATATTTTTCTCCTCATAAGAAGAAACCCCTCCTCCGAGTCGTGTTGCTCAGCTCTGCAGTTCTCTGGAGGGGCGTGGCTCTACTGCCTGAGCCACGCCCTTCCAGACAACTGCGGAGCTGAGCAAGACACATTATCTGAGCAATATTTTAGCTGGAGCATTAACACATGCACACACACTCTAGGTGCGTCCTGAGAAACGTGCTAACTTGTTAAAGAAATAGTCAAATATGGGACCTTCGAAGGTCATTGGTTTCTTTGCTCCTAAGATTACGCACGAACAGTACAGTACAGTATATACAGGGGGCATTCAAGCCAAACCAGGACTCGTAATGAAGTTTTTGGTGAATGAAGGCATAACGATTGACGCTTACAGAAGACTTCAAGCTGATCGCTGTTATGAGACCCTTTTTAAATGGTGCGAACGTTTTAAAGAAGTGGAACGCCTCATCCTTGAAAACCGACAGATACAGTAACTTGTTGACAACTTTGGGAGGAGACGCGTCTGTCCGCGTGAACTGTACACACAATCACTCACCAATGCAACTTACACATTACAAGAACAAGTCATTTGTCCAAGCCATTTCCACATGTTTGCGGCATTAACGGAGTTCCTGGGAGGCCGGCGTTTCAAGCATGGAGTCCTGAGAAAACTTTCCAAGCTCTAGTGAAACGCTAGGATAAGTGCAGTAGTGTGGCAGGGGATTATATTAGAGAAATAAAGGGAGTTTTTTTATTCACTTCTTGTATTTTATTTGTAATTTAATTTGTTTAATTTGCTAAAGAAATTTAGCATTCCTAGTTACTAAGAATGAATAAATGAATGGACGCTGTAATTGTATCTCGTAGCATCACATGGTGACGTTACAGTTAAAACACTGTGAGCTTCTTGTCTGATTCACGCCTGCGTTAAAGTTGATAGATTCCCCACAGTCTTATGTAATTAAATAAGAAAAGAATGGAAAAAATCAAACAAGTGTAGGATGATACTGTATATCTTTGCCCAGGATTTGTCCATCATCAAAACCATTCAATTTTAACCCAATCAGCTGTTTAATTATGGACTCTGGTTAAAAAAGGACGAAGAAGAAGAAGAAGAAGAAGAAGTGCGGCTTAAAAAAAAGAAATCCCACATGCACTCAGTAATCCTGTGCAATATGAGCACCTTTTTTATGCAGCATGTGTAGGAGGGAATCTGCCAGATGAGCCATAAAGTTGAGCTGTGGGCTGACAATGAGCACCAGCCTGCTGACTATCAAAGTCATGTGAAAGGATTTGCGTCTGTCGGACACTGATACGCGCCATGAGGCTTTTTCCGACATCTTTAAAACATCGCGTTTGACAGAATGTTTACACGAATTACACGTACAGTACGCTGGTTTAGTATTCACGTATTCTGGCTTCGTATTAGTTATTATGCTTTTTGCATTGCTAGACTTCTTTAGTTGTCTGCTTTTTTACGCCGCATTGCTGTCGTTTGGGTTCTGGATCGTGACTGGTCGAAAAAGAAAAAAATAAGTGTTGCTTAATTTTCTTCACAGCACTTCAGCGCTAGATGCACAGTAATACTTTATCGTTTTTATAGTAACAGATCATTCACAGTGGAATCCTACGGTACATCCATATACAGTGGAACCTTGGATTACGAGCATAATTAGTTCTGGAAGCGGGCTCGTATTCCAGAACACTCGTAAACCAAATCACATCTTCCCATAAGAAATAATGAAAACTCAAATAATTCGTTCCACAACCCAAAAAAATAAATACAGAAAAATAATTAATACAATCTATAAAGCAAAGATAAAACAAATTAACCTGCACTTTACCTTTAAAAAAAGTTCAAATAAATCCCAACAGATAAGTGTTTGTGTGCGCAGGCGCCGTGTATTTGTGTGTGTATGTGTGTGTATGTGTGTGTGTGTGTGTGTGTGTGTGTGTGTGTGTGGAATTAGCCCCTTCCCTCGCCTCGTCTTACACAGTGAAACTCCTCCTCCCTCCCCCCACCTCGCTTTTTAAGTTATAAAAAACACAAACACACAACGGAAACACTGTTTTAACGGGAAAAAAGAAATCTCTCTCTAATGACACTCGCATGAGAGCAGACTAATGGAATCACTGCTGCAAAGTAAAAAAAACAACAAAAAAACAAATGAACCAGCACCTTACCTTTAAAAAGAATCGCGACAGAGCAGAGTTTATGTGTAGAGTAGAGTGTGTGTGTCTGTGTGAAGCCGGGGAGGGGGGGTGTTAAGGGGAGAGAGTGTGTTTGTGTGTCGGTGTAAAAAAACTCAGCACTCGTAAACCAAGACATGCTCGTTTTTCAAGTAAAAATTTATTAAAAATCTTTGCTCGTCTTGCGGAACACTCATAAACTGAGTTACTCGCAATCTGAGGTTCCACTGTACAGTTACAGTACAGTAAGGTATGGTGAAGTTTGTTCAACTTGGAAGGAGTCTCCAGTGCTAGTGATTGGTAACTTTCATAAAGCCACTGCAAACCAGCGATCACACCACTGTTTGTACCTTGACGGAGGCACCACCAGAAGGTTTTGGTCAGCAGAACGTAAAACTTTACTTTGTTGATAAAAGCCCGCTGTCTCACAAAAGTAAGAAAGTGCCAGTCCATTAATTGCACTAAAAACATCAAACATCAAAAGTTTAAACTGAATCCGGGACTGTACCGGAAGCCAGTGGAGGGAATACAGGATTGGTGTGATGTGGTCATGTTTATGAGTATCAGTCAGCATACGAGCTGCAGCACACGATGCAAACGAGCTTGAGTAACTCCAACATAAAGAGTGTTGCAATAGTCCAGCCGCGAACGAATAAAAGCATGAATGGCTTTCTCCAGGTCACTCTGATTTCAAAACGGCTTGACCTTTGCGAGGAGGCGAAAATAGAGAAAGCCTGCCTTGACAACACAATCAATGTGTGTCTGAAAGTTTAAACTGCTATATAAAGTCACATAAAAAGTGCGTTTAATTCCGCTTGTACCAAACCTGGCATATTTTTACTCACTGATGGAAACATTTTAATGCTGCTTATTTATTTGCTTCATTATTTTGGTTTACTTGGAAGATTTGCTTTTATTTCACCTATTATAAGGGTTATTCAAATCAAAGTGTAACTTTTGATTGTGCAGAATAACAGAACACTTGTTCTTGAATGCCATTAAAAGGTAAAACGTTTTTTTTTTTTTTTTTCCCAGTATGCCATGCTGAAACGCCGGGCTCCCAGGAACTCCTGTAATGGCAGAAACATATGGAAATGGCTCGGAGCGGGGTCAGGACTGAACTCCCAGCCGAGTTCCTGTAGTGTGCAAGTGGTGTTGGTGAATGATTGTGTGTTCAGTTCACACAGACGGATGTGTTTCGTCTACAAGTTGGTGACACGATATCCGTCGATTTCCACTAACTTTATTTTAAACGTTGAACGTTTAAATGTTTTACTGCGGCTCATCATCGCCACATGTTCTTCCGTAAACCTCAATCTCTTGTACATCTTCATCATTCTCGAGTCCCGGTTTGACTTGAACGCCCCTTGTATTATTCATTGAATACGTTCCTCTTGCTTTATCAAAGTCCTTAACCGGCTTTCACCTCAACTGAAATTCTGGGCTTCTTCACGTCCTCGTCCGTCGGTGTAATTGTCAGGCCACACGAGCGCCAGTGTCTCATCCAGCAAGTGCAATTAGGGTGAAGAACTTCCCCACATCTCTAGTTAATCAAGAAGGAAGGCCTGCTGTACCGACTGGTTCATTATACATGCAGGGGGGGGAAAAGTGTGGAATTAATTGAGACAGTCAAACATTTATGTACATCCCTAAAGGGAAGGATTTGATTGCACTTCTGCATTTCTGAAGAGCTCATAAGAAGCTTCTTTCCAGGATTTTCGGTGGAGAACTGTAGAGTTGTGAAGTGCGGAGACGCGAGTCATCCTGGCAGATTTGAGGAAGACGCATTAAATGTGACTCATGAATGAGCAAAATCATGAATTAATCATGAGCCCCCGTCAGCGGTCGGTTTAATTACATGTGTCCTGTGTGTCATGTGTTTTCTAGTTAACTTCAGCTGTGTTTCATATATATATATATATATTCTTTTCTTATTATTATGAGTATTATTACAGATAAGAATTTTATATTTTTAAACAATAATTTAGGGGAGAAATGGTTCAGCAAGTTTGAAAGGTTGAACTTCTGACGGAACGTTCCGGTGGGTTTTGCCATATGCTCCTGGCTCTTGCCCAATTTTCCGTCAAGGCTCCTTTGAAAAAATAAGAAACATCCAGATTGCTGCCTTTTAACTTTCCTCATGATGTAAACACAACATTAGATATATTTTGAGTTTACTGTTTTATCATTTCTGTTCCGTAGAAACCGTCCTTGTTGTTCTGTACTTGTTAAATTATCGGGGGGGAAAACATCAAAGGCATTGTGTAGCTTTATTATTACAACCCATCCTTGTTTTTTTCAGACATAACTTTAAAACCATCTGCCTAATATTATCTCGTTAACCTCATGCCACCAAAACCAGCCCTGACCTGCCGAGGCCTGGACTCCTGTAGCCCTCTGAAGGTGTGAAATCTGGCACCAACCCGTCATGAAGCGTTCCTTTAAGTCCTGTAAAGTTGTGAGGTCGGGTCAGGCTTGTTTTTCCAGCACAAGCCACGAACACGCGATCAGATTGCGATCTGGAGAATATTTTAGAGGCGGCGTCAACACCAGGACCCCACTTTTTGGCATGAGCCACAAACCGTTCCTGAAAAGTGTTTGCAGGGTGTCAGGGTGTGTTATCCTGCTGAAAGAGGCCACTCCAATCAGGGGATACCGTTACCATAAAGGGGTGTACTAACCATCTATGCCATGGATTTTTATTTTAGAAGGAAAACAATATTTCACATTAGTTTTTGGGAGCTTTGGGGTCATAAAATGTGTCCCCCCACAAGCCCCCCACCAGAGTTTGGTTTGTTGCCTCAGGGCAACAACATGCTTTGAGGGTACTGAAACACCAAAATTTTCTATATTATATAATAAGTGGATTGAGGAAAACGTCAAGGAATAAATACATTGCTATTATTCTGTATGGAACCTCAGGAAACAGTTGCTGGTGAATGTGAAACAGAGGTTGACGTCACATTTTCTGGCACTTGGCTTTAGGTGTACACGGCATCTCACTCGCATTTCCCTATTAAGAACCAAACTGGGTGTGGCAGGTCCTTTCTCCCAGGTTCTTTATACCTCCAGCAGTTGTGAAACTGTGGCAACTTCTCTTGCCAGATTCTTGACACTTTTGCGCAAGCTTAAAGCCAAATCTGTTCCTTCCTTTTTTTCATCCCAGTGCTGCTACAATCTCTCTTGTAGAGCAGCCAAGCAGTCACGATGGTCATGTCAATAAAGTGAAACATCAGCAAGTGGCACCACTTCTTTGGCCTGAACAGTGCAATGAGAAAGTCCAGCAGATCCCCCACCCATATTTTTATTGTACTTTCTTGGGCGGTTTCTACAACCGTGGCCAGCATTTTCTCCTTGCCCGTGACGGAACTGCCTGTGCAAACACACAATCCACGTCCACCATTCACATGTTTTCCACATAGACGAAGCTGCCTACTGTTAGATTTGGTGGAATGCCTGTGACACATTCACAGTATGACGTAAAAGTTGTTGATGACACAAATAATGGTGTCCAAGCCAACTATGGTCCCAAAAAGGACTGTTTCACCCCCAGAAAAAAGGTCAAACCCACACCCACTTTAAATTTCATTGTTCTTAGTATCAGGCATTTAGTGTGATGTTTTACTTAAAAAAAAATAAAAGGCGCAGACTGGGGGCCAAAATAGTGGTTTGTTGTCTAAGGCCAACGCCATGCCATAGAGGGCTACAGGTGGTACACATCAGAGTAATATCCGCATGAATGGCAGGACACAAGCTTTCCCAGCAGAGCATCACCCAGAGCATCACACTGCCTCCACTGGCTACAGTAACAAACTGCGATGATGCGCTGTGCCTTTTTTCTGTCAGAACCAGCATCAACGTTTTGAGGAGATTAAACTACAGTAGAGTTTACAGTACAGTACAGTACAGTACAGTACAGCTCTTCTATTGGATCAGTCTACATGGACCAGCCTTCACTCCCCATTTGCATCAATGAGCCTTGGCCACCCATGACCTTTTTCTCCGGGTAACCGGAGCACTTTTGGTAGGTATGAGGTTTACAAGGAAGTACTTTCTCATACAGTACAGAGCAAAAGTTTGGACACACCTTCTCATTCAAAGAGTTTGAATTTGTATTATGGCAAGAAAAAAGCAGCTAAGTGAAGAAAAGCGAGCGGCCGTCATTACTTTAAAGAATGAAGATCAGTCAGTCCAAAAAATTGGGAAAACTTTGAAAGTGTCCCCAAGTGCAGTCACAAAAACCATCAAGCGCTACAAAGAAACTGGCTGACGTGCGGACCGGCCCAGGAAAGGAAGACCGAGAGTCGCCTCTGCTGCGGAGGAGAAGTTCATCCGAGTCACCAGCCTCAGAAATCGCAGGTTAACAGCAGCTCAGATCAGAGAGCAGGTCAATGCCACACAGAGTTCTAGCAGCAGACACGTCTCTAGAACAACTGTTAAGAGGAGACTGTGTGAATCAGGCCTTCATGCTAGAAGATCTGCTAGGAAACCACTGCTAAGGACAGGCAACAAGCAGAAGAGACGCGTTTGGGCTGAAGAACACAAGAAAGAACACAATGAAGAAAACTCGCTGAATGAGAAGGGGTGTCCAAACTTTTGGTCTGAACTGTTTGTCCTCCCTCAGATGCCTTATATTTGTATTCCTTAGATTGGTCTGGCCCCTGAGGACAAATTCTCGATGCACAAATGTCGAAAAAGACGACGACAGTGCACTCTGTCGAGCTGTGGATCTGCCTAGCGTTTTTCGGCCGTGGAGATGATGGGACTGTTCAGGATCACACATCAACATTGGCAGCAATGTTCCGACAATCATCATGCACAAGTTGCCGGACGGTTTCGACATTTTTGGGGGTTGAGCTTATTGAAGGTCTTATTGATCTCTCGTCATCTCCCAGTGATGTTTCTCCCAGTCATCTCCCAGTAAAGTGCGTAAAGCACCTCGAACAACTCACTGCAGCGTTGTTGTAAACTTGTAGAATCATGTCAAATGTCTCTGCAGCAGATTTTCCCAGTTTCACAGGATTTCACATTCGCTCTTTGTTCTAACTTGCTGTCCATGAAGGAATAGCAGACGTGGTAACGGACGTGGTCGGAATAGTACCAGTTGTACGGCTCCCGATGTACACATGGCGATGTCTTTTGGCACACTGACTTATGAACGTGCTTCCTGTGCCTTTTTGGAGACACTCTGACCCCGTTGTCTAACCATAATGATTTGTCCATGGCACTCAGAACCTTTACGATTGAGCCCTTTTCCGTTTTTTTTTTTTTTTTTTGAGGACTGACTGTTCACTTGCTGTCTAATAAATTCCTCCAATAAATCACATAATACAATTTATTAATAAGTAAGAACAGACTTTTATGCGAAAGCCGAATTAAGCAAATCCATCAAATGATAAAAATGACACAGGAACAGTTATACCACGAGATGGAACAGCAAAGTGCTGAATGATGAGGCTTCTGCATCGGGGTTTTTACCCGCAGGCGACTCGGCAGTAAATTTCACCTCATCATTCTGACTCGTGTGTCATGACGTGCAGGAATTTATGAAGCAATAGCAATCAGGCCTCTGGCTAACACACCCGAGCAGGAGTTTACCAGGAGTTTTCTTTTTTTTTTCTTGCTAAGATGTAAACATGTCAACATCTTTGCATGAAATAATACAATACAATGCTTTCGGAAAATCGAGAAGTGCTGAAGGAATGTTTCCAGTCTCTGGAAAGTAATTTCTTTCTTCTTCTTTTTTTTTTTAATGAAGCCAAAAATCACAACCCTAGACACAACCTCGGTTTCATACGGACCTCTGTGAGGCTCTGAGGCTTCAGAATTTTCCTTACTGACCATCTGCACCTGAGAAAACGCACCAGCTGGCTTTTATGCATAAATTAATGTATTAAAATAATTTAAGATTTTAATGATAATAAAAATGTAAAAAAATGTAAATGTCCATTTAAAAATAAATCAATCAGAGAGCTCAACTTTGTGTTCTGATTGAGATTTATAATAATAATAATAATTATTATTATTATTATTATTATTATTATTATTATTATTTCTGATTCCTGATGCCAGCACTGATAAATAATACACAAACTTCGTGTTTTTTTTTTTTTTTTTACACATTTCAATATATAGTGCATGCACAGAATTCAATTCTTTTTGCAAATAATTCTTACAAGTTTCATTAATTTTCACAAATAGCTCATCAAAGGATTCGTTTATTCATATGAATGATTCTTACACACACATTAATTTCTTTACACGTGTGATTCCTGTGTCAAATTTATTTATTCTACAATTGATGATCCTCAGCACATGATTTGTTTATTATTTGTTTATTATTTGTTCTTACGCACAATTAAGTTATTTTATAAATGATTATATATAAATGCACACACATTCATGCACTCATTCACACACTACAGGCAATCTGGGGAACGCCAATCAACCCAACCTGCATGTCTTCTTTAGACTGTGGGAGGAAACCGGAGAACCTGGAGGAAACCCACCAAGCACAGGGAGAAAAACTCAAACGGAGCGAGAGGAGAATCTTTATTGTCTAACCCTCCACTCTGGACCCTGGAGGTTTCATTTATTTGTAAAAAATAATTTGTGCACATGAATCATTTAATTTCACAATAATTCTCCACATGATTAATTTTTTTTAAATAAAATCCTACACATTATTTTTCCAGTCGAATTCCACTCACGAGTCGCTTAATTCATTCTCACGAGTGGTGCTCAGAACGATTCACTTGTTTTTACAAGTGATTCTTACATGCGATTCATTTATTTCATGATTTATTTTCCACCTGATTCATTATTTTTCGCCAGTGATTCTTATGCATTACTTTTTTTTTTCTTTCTTTCTTTCTTTTTCTTTTTTTTTTCCAATCAAACCTAGGACATGAATTATTTATTTTCACAATAGATTCTTCACATGAATTATTTATTTCCAAAACATATGCATATGTGGCTGGAGAGAAAAAAAGAAGAAGAAGAAGAAGAAGAAGAAGAAGAAGAAGAAGAAGAAGAAGAAAAAGTTCAGTCGTGACAGAGGGCTCCTTGTATTCAGAGTCTGGTTACGCAGCTGTTGGTTTTACAGCCCTTATTTCAGATTAGCACAAACATCTGGACTAGATGACCCGCAGATACATTTTTTTAAATACATCAGAAAATGAATAGACTTTAAAACTTAGACACATGATGTTCCTAAAGATCTGCTCAACCCTGTTGTCTGGATTACTGTGTAGTTATAACTCATGTCTACTCAAGTCTAACTCATTGCTCTCTCTCTCTCTCTCTCCCTTTATTTATTTATTTATTTATTTATTTATTTATTTATTTGTTGTTATTTATTTTAACCCAACCCTCTTCATTTATGTGTAAGACCTGAAATGAAACACTCTCTTTCACACACACACACACACACACACACACACACACACACACACACACACACACGAAAAAAAGAAATAAAAAAGGATGAACAAGTGACTGGTACATGCGGTCGCCATGGTTACGGGGTGGATGTGGCGAGAGCATGCGGGATTCCTCACAGTCCGGTTGCTGTGTGGGTTGAGACATCGCTTCCTCCGAGGCACAGCGAGGTGGAGAATCAACATGAAGCCTTTTTTTTTTTCTTCTTCTTCTCCAGGAAGGAAGCACTAAAGCCATGCCACAGGTCTCTGGATAAACACAAAAAGTCAAACGGAGCGAGAGGAGAATCTTTATTGTCTAATGAAACCTACAGTAGCTTAGGTTCAAATTTGCATAGGCAATCAAACAAAGAGCTCTCGTCAAATAGAGCTCTGGAGGCGCCGTGTTTTAACACACCCGAATAATCAAGAGGCTTATAAACCTGAACTTCTCCCCTTTTATCATAATAATTTAATTTCCTGAGTGCAGGCTGGTAAAAAAAAAACACAAGGAAACACAATAAAAGCTGCCGGTTTTATGCCAAATTGGCCTAAATAAATCCACAGGTAGCTTTTTTTTTTTCTTTTTTTTCTTCTTCAAATTTTGCAAACAGTCCATCACTGATGTGGCTTTTTGTTTGAAAGCAAATGATCAGAAATAAATCTAATTAAACTTACTTTAGTTTACAAAACAAAGGGAAAGTGTAAGTGCAGACAGTGTGTAATATCTCTGATTCATATCAGGGTTTGTTTTGTTTTTTTTTTCTGCAAAGGTATGCTACTGTAGCTACACCGTCAGAATGCATTTCATATCATTAAGACAAACAATTTAAATGTGGAAGGAAATATTCGCAAAGGTTAAGAAAGCGAAAAGGAGATTAGATATCAGGTCGAGGTGAAAAGAAGCATATTACAAAGGGCGTTCAAGTCAAAGCGGGACCTTTCACTGCGCAGAATAACAGGACACAGTTCGGAGGGTAAAATCCCCTTTTATTTCTCTTTGTAATCCCGAGCTACACTAATGCACTTATCCCAAGTTACCATCGAGTTAGAAAGTTTTCTCCAGTACGCCAGAGTCATGATCGGACTGCGCGTCTGATTCACGTCTGAAACCCCGGCCTCCCAGGAACTCCTCTTTGCGCAGAGGGTGTGGCAACAACTCCCAGCCGAGTTCCTGTAATGTGCAAGTAGTGTTGGCGAACAAGTTCGGTTCCCACAGACAGACGCGTCCAGTGTATTCCACAAGTTATCCGTCGAGTTTCAAGGATCAGACGTTCCACTCGCCGATCGTTCGCAGGAGCAAATTGCGGTGGGCTCCGAGCCACCTCGGCTGGGATCGTCACACGCAGACGTACGGACATCTTTAAAGCCTTCGCACCTTTCGGATGGTTTTCTGCAGCTAAGAATCCCGTCACCGCACTGGGCTCGAAGTCCTCTGTAAACGTCAATCACTTTCACGACGTCGTTCACCAGAAAAGTCCCGGTTTGACTCGAACGCCCCTCTTAGATACTGACAGTTAGAAATGCATATATATATATATATGTATATGTATATGTATTTATATGTATTATGTCTTAGAACTCTGGTTTCCGATTGGTCAGAAGGTGCTGATTGGTTTTCTGTAGTGGTACTGATTAGTTTGAGTAGTACAGATTTATATTATATTATGTAATGAAGTTATCATTTCTATAGGCTGAACTCAGAGTCTCTGTGAAACTAAACAGAGTTTCCTTTGCTGTGTTTGTTAGCGCAGGTGTGTGGTACACAGCGGGCTAGTTTCGGCTGAACAAATTGTTTTCTCAATGCAATTATTTTGCTTGTAGGTCAAGACCTTGACGAGCTGCCTGCGTTCCGATTGTTTTGGCCCCCAGTCAAGTGTGATTGCCGAGTTCACACCTGCCAAACGAACCACACTGTGGGAGCGGGGGAAAAAAAAAAAAAAAACGTGGCATCAGAGACCTGCTGGAGGTTCGGCGATTTTCCCAGTGGGCTGCTCCATTTCCCTCTTGTGTCAGCCAGCTGTTTTATTTCCTTTTGGACTTTTGTGGCGTTTTATTTCATTCTCTTAACTTGGCTCTCTGACAGCTCTAACTACTATGACACGAAGACCATACTAAACATTTATAATCATTTATAATTTAACGGAATTCATTTATTATTAGACGATTATTCTGCTATGTTTGTGGGTGGATGTAGACCTGACAGCGACGAAGAGAAAGTAGAAAGGAGGCGAAGGGAGAGCAGAAGGTGAGCAGATGGGGAAACGAGAATGAAAATTTTAACCAGAACTGAAATGTTTTTCTTTTTTATTTATTTATTTTATATATATATATATATATATATAAATAAAAAAGAATCTGGTGGCTGGTGAAAAAGAGAAAAAAGAATCAGTTTTGTCAGTGTCGGATACAGAAAAGCTTTTAAACAATAATAAATTTTTCCATGTCACAATGCCTGTATAACATGTTGTCGCTGGAAAGAACAGCAGTGAGAAAGCATCCGGTCAGAGATAAAGTGAAACAACTTTCGTTTATTGCTTTTAGAAATTGCCATTATGTCGGCTGTTTTTTTTTGTTTGCTTTGTTTTGTTTTTTTGCCTCATAAGCTACATGTTAAATGGCAGAGGTGATAAAATTCAAATTCAAAATGCGATTGACCTACAATAAAAAAATAAATTAATTAATAATAATAATAATAATAATAATAATAAATAAATAAATAATAAAAATAAAATAAATAATAATAATAATAATAATAATAAATAATAATAATAATAATAATAAATAAAAAACATTTAAAAAAATAAAAAAATAGAAAATAAAATAATAAATAAATAAATAATAATAATAATATTAATCAAAATAAATAAATAATAAAAATAAAAATAATAAATTAAAAATAATAAATAAAAATAAATAATAATAATAATAATAATAATAATTAAAAAACAATTAATAATAATTAAGAAATAATAATATAATAAAATAATAATAAAATAATAATAAAAATAAAATAATAAAAAATAATTATAAATAAATTAATAAAAAATAATAAATAATAAAAATATATAAATAAAACAATAAAAAAAAAAATAATAATAAAAAATTATAATAAAAAATACTAATAATAATAAAAAATTAAAAAAGAATAAAAAATAATATAAAAAAAAAATAAATAAATTAATTAATTAATAATAAATAATAAATAAAAAATAATAAATAAAAAAATTAAATAATAATAATAATAATAATAATAATAATAATAATAAAAATAATAGTAAAAAAATAATAAAAATAATAAATAATAAATAAATAAATAAATAAATAAAAAGAAATTAATAATAATAAAATAATAATAATAATAATAATAATAATAATAAAATAAAATAATAATAATAATAATAATAATAAAACACACTTTTATTATTAAGTCCGACCTTCGATAGCTCAGTTGGTAGAGCGGAGGACTGTAGTTTATTGTACCTCTTTGTTTGCACATTTGCACGTGCACTTTGTCTATTGTGTATTTTTGTATAGATATTGATAGTTCTTCTTTTAGAGTAACTTAAAAAATGTAAAATATATGTTGTAAATTTATGTTGTTGCCTGTATGTAGCACCCTGGTCCTGGAGGAACGTTGTTTCGTTTCACTGTGTACTAACTGTATATGGTTGGAATGACAATAAAAGCCGACTTGACTTGACTTACTTGACCTGACTTATTTACATAATATACAGAATAAGAATAAAATTAAATAAAGTATTAAATTATGATAAATATAAGAAGTTAAAGAATATCTAATAAAATAGTGGATATATACAGTAATGAAATGTAATGGAAACGTGATGTAGTGCAGTCCAGAATGTAGTGAAGTTCAACTTCACAGTGTGCAAAAAGTGCAAGTGTGCAAATGTTCCATGTGTAAACCGGTTGTGCATGCTGGTAAAAAGTAAACGATAAAAAGTCTGCAGTCCTGAGGTGTGCAAAATGTGCAAGTGTGTGAGTTTTAGGTCCTACATGTGGTGTTGTGATTGAGAGTTCGTATCGCCTGCGGGAAGAAGCTCCTCCTCAGTCTCTCTGTGTTGGCCTTCAGTGAGCGGAAGCGCTTTCCTGACCGCAACAGAGAGAACAGTCCATTGCTGGGATGACTGAGGTCTTTCACGATCTTCCTGGCCTTGGTCCAGCACCGCTTGCTGTAGATCGTCTGAAGGTCAGGGAGCTTGGTACAGATGATGCGTTCAGCTAAAAGTTTATGGTTCTGGAGCTATACATGGATAATTCATTGATAATAACAATAACACGACATGACATTTCAACTCAGTTACACTGATCACCAATTATATACCAATAAAGAGCACAAGACTGCTGACCCAGCCTGCAAACTCCCCACATCCTATTTCAATAGAGAACCCATGTCACAAAAAGCCAGGTTATGCCTACAACACAAACTCCACCAAAAGCAAACTGGCCCATCCCCGTTGCTATACCATGCCCTCTTGCTTTTTGTTGCATCACCTGCTGCCACTTTGGGACCATCACCTCTACGCTTTGGGGATAAGACCGCTAATGGTAATGCTTCAGTACTTCATGTAAATGATGGTGAGGACCGCCCACTCAGTGTCCCCGAGCCTGACGCACTGTAAGGAGAGCACTGAATAGAATGAACAGGAGAACGTCGGCTGGACCTGATGGAATTCCAGGAAGAGTGCTGAAAGCTTCTGCAGGTCAGCTGGCTCCAGTGTTCACCCTGCATTTTTAATATGTCCCTTGTCCTGTCCACAGTGCATGTATGCTTCATGCCCTCATTCCTGTGCCCAGAAGAATTCCAACCCTGCTGGTCTGAATGATTACCGTCTCGTGGCTCTGACGTCAGTGGTGATGATGTGCTTCAAAAGATCTTATCTGTGCTTCGTTACCAACATCCCTTGATCCCCTGCAATTTGCTTACCGTCATAACAGTAGCAAGGATGATGCCGTCTCCGATGTCCTTTATAAAGTACTCCATTTTCACCTTAGGAATGGGAATTATGCAAGTCTTCTTTTCATAAACTACAGCTCTGCTTTTAACACTGTAGTACCTTCCAGACTCATCATGAAGCTCAGTGAACTGTGACTCAGTCACTCGTTATGATCCTGGATCCTGAGCTTCCTGACAAACAGACCACAGGTGGTAAAGATCCGATATTGGTCCTCAGAAATCATCACATTGAACATTTGGTTAACCGCAAGGTTGTGTTCTTGGTCCCCTCATCTTCTGTCTCTACAACCACGACTGCTATTCTTGACGCAGCTCCAACTCCTTTGTGACATTCGCAGATGACACAATGGTGGTTGGTCTGATCCAGAACAACGACGAGACAGCTTATCTGGAGGAGACAGCAGCCCTGTCTTCTTGGTGTAAGATCAATAACTTGGACTTAAAAAATGTGTTAAAGACCACGGAGACGGTGATGGACTTCAGGAGACAATACCAAGACTCTCAGTGCAAGATCAACAGGACTCTGGTGGAGAGGGTGACCAGCTCCAAGCATCTGGAAGTCCATATCTCCGAGGACCTGTCCTAGACACCTCATATCTTTTCACTGGTAAAGAAGGCTAGACAGCATTTGTACTACCTCAGACAGGTGAGGGATCTCCTGGGGTCTGGGATGAGAACAGCCGCTCCCGGACAAAAGGACTTGCGAAGAGGGATCAAGTGTACCGAGCGCATCACCAGGACTGAATTGTCTGATCTACAGGACATTTACATTAAGTGGTGCAGGTCTGGTGAACCAAGCAATATTAAAGACATCTGCCTTCTGTGCCTCAACCCAAACGTTTCCTGAGCAGTGATGGCATCCACAAAGCCATAAGTCACTCTTTCTGCTATCACTCTGCACTTGGATACAGCGCATTTCCCTAGTACCTCATTTGACAGTCCTGGACAAACAAGTTCAGGACTTGATCCATGGAGGCCCAACCCCACAAATCACAGGACCCAAAGGCAACACCTTGGTCCACTGGCAACATCTTGGTGCCAGACCCCACATCTCAACTTGAGAGGCCCTGAGCATCCACGCTGCCAAGCGGTGAGTGATTTTAATGGTAATGGTTAAAAGGTTATGGATTGGTGTACAGTATTGTGCATTGATCCTACAGTAGGCTAGATTTGTAACCTTTCATTTGCATTTTGGTGTAATACGCCCTTTGATAATGCTTATTGTTTTTAGCATGTCATAAAAGTTACAGCTTTACACTACTGACTGTTACAAAAAAGACTACTTCCATTGATGTTCCATAACAAATTCACTTCATACATTATTTTCGTTTTTTTTAATTATTATTATTATAAGCATCTATTGTACACCTTCGACATGTGATGCTGTGGTACGCGATAGGAATTTAGAAGAACAGCTGATTGAGATACTATTTCAAGGCTTTCAAGGCACTTTATGCGAACTGATAACGTCAGAAAATGAAGCAGGCCTCAATGTTTCAGGCCTCGATTTCCCATCAGTGAGCCCTGCATTCAGAGCTTTTTCATCTTTGGCATGAAGTTGTTGCCGGATCAGAGGTTCAGGCTGGAGACAACATCATGCCATCATGCCACAGAAAGCGTGACAGTATCAGCAAAGAGCTTTATTATCAGCCGAGCAACTCCTGGAGAGATTCACCAGGAGAGAAAATTCGAAAATCTGTATTGAAGAGAGAACAGAGAGCTCAATTTGTCACTTGGATTCTTCGGCTATTATTTTTTTCTTTCGGATTTCATGACTGTCTGCACTATGTCTGAAAGCAGACTTTGAGACGAGCCTCTGTACAGACAGGAGACGCATGGGTGCACTTCAATCACCAGGCCGGGAAGTGGGAAAGCAGCAAGAGGGAGGATAAAGGGCACTGGTGTGCACTTTGAGGAACGACACGAGACCAGCAACTGTATATTCATGAATATTCATTGACCTCACTCATGTTTGTCAGGCACTCCTGAGCACTAATCCTAGCATATGTTAATAGGAAGTCCAGCTTGAGACTGAAAGGTCTCAGTTTGTGTCCTATAACTTGAATTCTAGTACAGTGTATAATTTTATTAAGTATCAAGGGATCATCACATTGGAACCAGAAACATCCTGATGTGACTTTTACTGGTGTGCAGGATTACGTGGGCTTATAATGAAACCCTGGGGATACAGAGATGAAGTGAATATGAAATTAAAATGTATACAAGAGGGGCAGTCAAGGCTAAGTGGGACTTTGGATTGTGAGGAATAACTGAAGACAGTTCTGAGAGTAAAAAACTTCCTTTATTCCTCTATCCGGGATACAGTAGCGTTGGAGTGAGAAATCAATTAAAGCTCCATGTAGTTTCATGCCTGGTTTGCCATGTAGTTTCATGCCAGAGTTAAGATTATTAGACCTGAACTGGAAATTTGCATCGCCATATGGAATGTGCACACTGGACAGCGTGTCAGTCAGAAGGAAGTCATCTCTAAGAAGCTATTGGAGTGCAAAATGCCGATCATTGCTTTACCTGTGCTATGACTTATTGGACCTGGAACACTGGACATTCAATAATTGATAAAACAATGACAATGTTCTGCTCAGATGGTGAGAAATAAGAAGCAGTGGTTAGATTTACAGTCAGACTGCCATAAGTGTCATTGCCTTCCAGTCACTATCAAGTGGCCTAACAGTGCTCAGCATAGATAGAACCATGTACTGTACCAGTCAAGACTGCTCTGGAAAACTGTTGTGAAGGAAGGCTTTTACAATCAGCTTCAATATATACTGGATTTGATTCCACAGATTCCAGTAAGGAAGCTGGGGACAGAGTGCAAGGTCAGCCAGGAAAGAGCAGCCACAGAGCAGATGATCAAGGGCTCAACAGTGGCAGCTTGGCAGTGCTGAGGCTTGGACCCCCAACCTCTTGAGCAGTATCAGGAACCTAACCATTAACCATTTGATCCACCATTTCCCCCCAACAGATTTTACTTACTGAGACCAGCAGCATCAAAACACAAATATCACACCCTTTTTTGAACTCTCAGAAAGTTGAGTGGGAAGATGAAGTCAACCGCAAGAAGGTAGATGGTTAATTTGCAAAATTAGCAAGCAAATGTCTATAGAGATGGAAAGAGTCCGTCGAAGATCTGTGCAATTATAAATAACCACAAGGACCATCAGCAGAGCCCCATCAGCAAACCTGACCTTATAGCGACTACCACAAGGGCCATCAGCAGAACCCCATCAGCAAACCTGCAAACCTGACCCATCAGCAAACTTGATCCTTATAGCGACCAAACTGGTGAAGTTAAAGCAGCCATAAGACCCTTGATAGATGGTAAGGCACACAGCATGGACTTCTAAAGCAATCAAACCTAGTGGTGACATCCTACTACATCAACTCCACATTCATTTGATGCAGATTTGGCAATCGGAATGCGTACCATCCATGTGGAGAAAAGTGATTGTAGGGCCAACCCTAATAAAAGAAAATAATAAACAGGATTACAAACATTACCATCAGCCTTCAAATCACAGGAGAAGAAGAATCAGGGTTCAGACCACATTGTGGATGTTGGGATAAAATCGTCACCATGTGGGACGAAAACAGTGATTTTCTTCATAGATTTCAAATCTGCATTCGCCTGTGTTTATTGGCTGGCCGTCATATAATGCTTCAATCTCCTCATATAATGCCTCAACCAGCTGCATAGAGATCCATATGGGAGCTACGTAAGTATCCAAGATGTTCACCATCCAAACCGGTGTTCACCAACGGGATGTAGCCTGTTTTCGGCTATATTTGATAAAACAGCAACAATGAGGTCACTGACATTTTGCATAATACTGCTGGAATTGCCTCACCAAGCCCTAGGTCCTAACAACCAATACAGTACGTCAAAGGTCATTGTACATCTTCAAAGCACCTAAATAGAGCAGGTATAATAATTCATACTGTATATCCTTGGTCCAGGAAAAGAAAGTTGCTTCCAACTTTGGCATCTTCAGGAGGATTGGCCTAGCAACTGTGGCATTTGACTCACTCAAGTGTTGTCTTTGGAAGAAGGCCAACATATCCATCAACAGTAAAAAAAAAATTTTTTAAAAACCCGCCTCCTTTGGTCAAACAAGTAGAAGAGGACCTAAAGAACTGAAGGCTTGATCAGGCCAAGACTGTTGCCATGGATCATAAGCCATGGAATAGTGTCATGAACAACATCCAGAAACCTGCAACACCCACAGCAGCATAAGGGTTACCTAGTCAATCCACTCCTTCAGCCATCAGCCAAGAGATGAACTGATATAATTCAGACAGGATAAAGCCTCACCCATGCATATACAGTACAGATAGATATATTTTTTCTTTTCAAAGGTAGGTGTAATGTTCTGTTTCTCCTTTTGTGTTGTTCTCATGTAAACACGAAAAAGGTATATTTTTTGAAAAAGCTGCACATGTCGGTTTGCGTGGCGTTTTGCGGGTGATCAGTGTGTTAGTTCCCTGTTTTGCTTATAATAACTTCTTGTTTAATAAAGTGTTTATGATTTGATTTCACTTTATTTCATTAATACACCGTCTGTACGACGGAGACAGAATGACCGGACACGATTATACTGTATGCTGTTCTGCTCCTAAATCATCTGTCCGTGTGTAATAAATCTCAGATTTAGGAAAACATTTTGCGTTCGGGTGTACAGTAGCATTAAACCAAGTACAGTCTCCCTTATCAGTTCATACAGTACAGTACATATGAATCGTGAAGTCTGTCATTTCTGTTTTCAGACAGTCGAGATCTTTCCTTCACAACAATTTTCTATTCTTTAATTCGCAGTAGACATTTCACAGGAAGTAAAAAGTCATGTCACGTTGTGATTTTAATTGTCATTCCCCCCGTGTTGAGAGTGTATACTGTACTGTACATCAGAACAAACATGTCTCTGTAATTTCATAAGCCTTTGGGTTACTAATTAGAAGCGCTAAAGGTTGAAGCTGGACGCTAGAAGCTGTGACATTTGAGACCAAACCACTGCAAGTGAAGGCACCACCAGGCCTTCTTGGTGATACTGAGAGTCCAGGAAGTTGTCATGAGTACTCCAAGAAACTTGAAGCTTGGACGCTCTCGTTCGATGCACAGCAGAGAAGGGTCTTCTCATGTCTCTTTACATGCAACACACCTCTTCTGTCTTATTAACATCAAGAGATGAATTGTTCTCTCTGCACCATGCTGTGAGCTGCTCGAGTTTCCTTCTGTACTAGGACTCACAATGGTCCACAACGTCATTGTCATCACCAAGCTTGTGCGCAGTAGTGGTCTCCACAACATCATTGTGCTCAGTAGTGGAGTGGTTAATACACTGTCTGGATTGGATACACCATTTTCCTAACTGATGCAATGCAGAGATTATTATTTTCTGAACAACCAGATGAGAAGAGTCCAAATTATAGTCCTGCATGAAGCAAACACAACAACTAGGGAGCTTCAGGACTGTCTAACAGTAAGGGGTAGGCGAATTCTGTCCCAGAGAGCCGCAGTCTTGATTAGGGTTGGAGCTGAACTTTGCCAGATTGCGGCTCTCTAGGACCGAACTTGTCTACCCCTGGTCTAACACATCTGGGAGGATAGTGCTGTGAAGTCACATTAATGGAAAACAATCAGTAAGTGGAGATTACTCAAACGCCTGATGAAGTTTTGGGACTAAACAGCTGTGCGTCCATGAGAGTCCACTTGTTAGTGAGACTTATCAGAATAAAAGGCTTCAGTGTCTTAGGGAGCATAAAGACTGGACTTTGGAGTGATGGAAAAAGATCATGTGATCTAACGAGTCCAGACTGAGTATATTCCAGAGTGATGGGCGTGTCAGGATTAGAAGGGAAGCGATGCTACCATCATGCATAGTGTCCATACTGTACAAGCTTCTGGAGACAGTGTTATGATCTCAGGAACTCAGCAACGTTCAGACTCAGCAACGTCATGTGGCAATAAAATGAAGTCACATGACCACCTGAATTTACAAAATAAACCGGCAGCCACAGAATCTTAACCCCACTAAAAACCTTTGGGTACGCTCTATCCCCAACTCTATCAACATCAATAAAAGATCTCAGTCAAAAATTAACACAATTCATCAATACAGGGTGGCCATTGATATGGATCCACCTTAATAAAATGGGAACGGTTGGTGATATTAACGTCCTGTTTGTGGCACATTAGTATATGTGAGGGGGCAAACTTTTCAAGATGGGTGGTGACCATGGTGGCCATTTGGAAGTCGGCCATCTTGGATCCAACTTCTGTTTTTTTCAATAGGAAGAGGGTCATGTGACACATCAAACTTATTGGGAATTTCACAAGAAAAACAATGGTGCGCTTGGTTTTAACGTAACTTTATTCTTTCATGAGTCATTTACAAGTTTCTGACCACTTATAAAATGTGTTCAATGTGCTGCCCATTGTGATGGATTGTCAATGCAACCCTCTTCTCCCACTCTTCACACACTGATAGCAACACCGCAGGAGAAATGCCAGCACAGGCTTCAAGTATCCGTAGTTTCAGGTGCTGCACATCTCGTATCTTCACACCATAGACAATTGCCTTCCGTTGACCCCAAAGATAAAAGTCTAAGGGGGTCATATCGGGAGACCTTGTGCATAAAGAGGGAAACACATCATCATGTAGCAATTTCAAATATCCAGTGGCCTTGAGGTTTCCATCGATGAAGAATGGCCCCACTATCTTTGTACCCCATATACCACACCATACCATCACTTTTTTCGTTCCAACAGTCTTGGAGGGATCTCTCCAATGTGGGTTAGTGTCAGACCAGTTGAATGGCCCCCAAGGTCTCCCGATCTGACCCCCTTAGACTTTTATGTGTTGCTATCAGTGTGTGAAGAGTGGGAGAAGAGGGTTGCATTGACAATCCATCACAATGGGCAGCACATTGAACACATTTTATAAGTGGTCAGAAACTTGTAAATGACTCATGAAAGAATAAAGTTACGTTAAAACCAAGCACACCATTGTTTTTGTTGAGAAATTCCCAATAGGTTTGATGTGTCACATGACCCTCTTCCTATTGAAAAAACAAAAGTTGGATCCAAGATGGCCAACTTCCAAATGGCCACCATGGTCACCACCCATCTTGAAAAGTTTGCCCCCTCACATATACTAATGTGCCACAAACAGGACGTTAATATCACCAACCGTTCCCATTTTATTAAGGTGGATCCATAGAAATGGCCCAGCCTGAATTATGATGTTGAATATGATGCTATATGATGCTAGAACAATGCCATCTAATAATGTTATACCCAAGACCTAATCAAAACAGAGAGTGTATTAAAAAGTGTGTGTAGTACACAAGTCGTATTATTATGATTATTATTATGATAATAATAAAATAATAATAATAATAAAATAATAATAACATTAATTATTAATAATAATAATATATATTTAATAATTATTATTATTATTATTATTATTATTATTATTATTATTATTTTATTATCATAATTCTTCATTCTTCATTATCACATCACTGAACTTTAGACAAGGACAACAAATTCAGGAGATACACATTACATTACCCCAGTATCACTTTCTTTTCTTTTTTTTCAACCAGACTTTCCAGGCATATGTTTGTGTGAAAAAAAAGGATAAAATAGCCCAAATGTTTTAAACTGAGACAAAATAAAAGGCAAAAAAAAAAAAACACCAAATGCCACCACAAACTGCCCTCTCCTGTGGGCACAGCTTGAGAAAACACTACAATGAGTAACTCCATTACTACTAATAGTGTGTGTTTGCTCGTGCTGTTGAGGAAATCAGCGTGGTTAATTTGTCCCAGCGCCTCTCAGCAGCCAGCAGGCTGTGTGTCAGGGGGTCGGAGAAGGACATTATGTGATTTCATGCAGTTTGCTACACTCGACGACACACAGGGACACTTCCGCTGCTGTGAAATAGCATGGCGAATATTCAGAGCGGGAACCGGGCCACAGTCAATTCTGTGAAAAAAGGGGAACCTGAGAATCTGATTTACACGTTTAAATGTTTTCATTAGCACTGTACGCGCAAGGAGCTCGTGTCGCAAAAGTATAACGGCGACTCCGCATCGTTTCTTCTCGGGACACATGGAGCAATGACACTGGAGACTCCTTCCATACGTGTTAAATTTTTTCATTTACTCCGCACCTTCCACGGACCATATCACGGGTTTAGGTCTGCAAAAATAAAAAGGAAAAAACAAGAACTTGATAATAACTTGGATTATGTGGTGGCTCGCTGGCTCACTGCTTAGCACTGCTTGACTTGCACCTCCAGGGTCCGGGTTCGAGTCCCAGCCAGGTTCGATTCCCGTCTCTGTGTGCATGGAGTTTGCATGTTGGGGTTTTGCTTGGTGGGTTTCCTCTGGGTACTCGGATTTGCTCCCAGAGTCCAAAGACATGCAGATTATGCTAATTGGTGTTCATCACCTTACATGCAAACAATAATAAATCTTATAATATGATGGGTGTTCAAGTCAAAGCAGGACTTTTGATTGTGCAAAAATAACAGAACACTGTTACGAGAGTAAAAACTCCCTTTATTCTTTTGATCTAATCCTCTGCTCCCCTGTTATTCTGTGCTTAAATACCATCAAGGTAGAAAGGTCTTTCAGTACGCCAGAGACATGACTGGATGGCCCGTCTGATTCACCTCTGTAAGGCTGGCCTCCCAGGAACAGTGGGCTCCAAGCCACCTCGGCCGGGATCGTTATTCACGGACGTACGGCTCTCTTTAAAATATTTAAACCATTCGGCTGTTTTACTGCGGCAGAGAGTCTCATCACCGCACGGTGCTTGAAGTCGTCCGTAAATGTCAATCGCTTTTATGCCTTCATTCATCAGGAGTCCCGGTTTGACTTGAACGCGCCGCATGAAATATTCAGCACCAAATTGTTCGTCTGTGATATGAGGCATAATGATCTTTTGATTTTTCACGATATGGACACACTTTTTAATTCACGATTGTTCTAAAGACGAATGTACTGTACGAAACATCTTTGAGCAATAGTGAAATTAAAAATGCTAATTGGTATTAGTTTTATTATCTTTGTAATAAAACCGTAGGCTAATTTTGTTTTATAATTGGGTTACAGTATACGTTTTAGTACAGAGGTTATTTATTATTTGGTCTGCTTTCGGGCAGCACAACCATAGGGGGATTTCAGTGGTGTGATCTGGCAACCCACGTAAGCCAAGTTTTTCCCTCAGGATGAAAAATTTTAATATCATCATGCAAAAGTTAATTTATTCCAGGAATGCAACTTAAAAAGGTGAAACTAATATTTGAGACAGTCTCATTACATGCAAAGCAAGAGAGTTCCAGCCGTGATTTGTCATACCTGAGATGATTACGGCTTACAGCTCATGAAAACCCCAAATCCATAATCTCAGGAAATTTGAATATCGTGAAAAGGTTCAATATTCTCGGCTCGAAGTGTCCCACTCTAATCAGCTAATTAAGCCATGACACCTGCAAAGGGTTCCCGAGCCTTTAAATGTCTCAGTCTGGTTCAGTAGGAAGCACAATCATGGGAAAGACTGCGGACCTGACAGTTGTGTAGAAAACCATGATTGTCATCCTCCATAAGGATGTAAAGCCTCAGAAGGTAACCGCAAAAGAAGCTGGATGTTTCCAAAGTGCTGCATCAAAGCACATTACTAGAACGTTATGTGGAAGGAAAAAAGCCGCTCCTGAACAGTAAACAACGTCAGAAGCGTCTCATCTGGGCTAAAGAAAAAAAGAACTGGTCCGTTGCTCAGTGGTCCAAAGTCGTCTTTTCTGATGAGAGAAACTTTTGCATCTCATTTGGAAACCAAGGACCCAGAGTCTGGAGGAAGAATGGGGAGACACACACACACACACACTGCAAGATGCTTGAAGTCCAGAAGTTTCCACAGTCTGTGTTGATTTGGGGAGCCACGTCATCTGCTGGTGTTGGTCCACTGTGCTTCATTAAGTCCAGGATCGACGCAGCCGTCTACCAGGAGACTCTGGAGCACTTCATGCTTCCTGATTCTGCTCTTTTGGCCTTCCATACTTCTTATACACTGCCTTCTGGTCTTGTTCTTCAGTGACTCGGTGGATAATTATTCACACCTGTTCCTCGTTTCCTCATCAATCAGCCTCTTTTTAAACCCTGGGTGTTGAAGGCTTCATGCCGGTTAAGACAGAGGCACACAGAGAGCGACACACAAACTCCAAGCAGGAGAAAGAGAAGAAGTAAAGGAAACGATTAGTAAAGAAAGAATTGGGTTGTGGAGGAAAGCATGAGAAACCAAATGCAAAAAAAAAAACAAAAGAAAAGTAGAAAATAATGACTTTGCTAATTCTCAATTAGTGAAGAAAGGGATTACAGAACAAGAAGGAATGAAAAAAAATAGTGAAGAGAATAATTTAATGTAATAATGCCCCTTTAAATGATTAGCTTGATTGATTATCAATGGAATTATATAAAAATATATATATACTGAAGAAACAATTAATCAAATGTTTAAAAATACGCGAACAAAATAACTAAAGAAAAAGAAAAACACTTGTGAGTCACTAAGGGGGGCATATACTTTGCATTAAGATTAGATAATTGCATTTTTTTTTTTACTTCATGTCTGTTTAGGGGCTCCATAAAATTCCAAGGAATTTATTATTAAATAAATAAATAAGTAAAGAAAAAAAAGAGAGAATTTAAATGCAAGTGATTTAAAAGAATTGTGGAACCGTATTCCTGAAAAAGATTGTCAAAGAAAAAATCTGAATTCCTGAGAAAAGAATCAAAACAGCTGTATTTTTATTTTTTTTTTTCAGAAGTGTGTCATACACACTGTGTTGTGTTTTTTTGTTGGCTGTGTGAGTGAATTAATTCTGCATTCTAAAGTTCAGAGTCTGCTATAAGCGCCAAGACACTAAAAACACATTTGAAAGGATTTGAATCATTGTTCTCGTCCAAACTCATTTTCAATTTGCTCAAAGACGTTTTATCCAACAAAACCATTTTTTT
This sequence comes from Clarias magur, assembly GCA_013621035.1. NCBI lineage: Eukaryota > Metazoa > Chordata > Actinopteri > Siluriformes > Clariidae > Clarias > Clarias magur. The sequence goes on along the minus strand of QNUK01000146.1, from coordinate 1,411,598 downwards.
TTTTTTTTTGAGCATGAGGGACAATCTCCATGCACATGTATATCATGTGTTTATGATGACTATTGCTTAAAAACGGTTGAAGTAAACATGTAAATATATTTTTTTATTTATTTAATTATTTAAAATTTGGTTTAATTTTGCAATAATGACGTTGAAAAAATAAATATTTCTGAAAACCATAACAAATGAAGCATGTAAAAGGGAAACACATTGAAAAAAAACTTTTTATATAAAAATTGTGCAAATGAACAAGAATGACAGTTAAGCACCAGTGTAAGAAGCATGCGTGAAACAAGGAATTGTTGTAAAAATTTAATAAATAAAATAAATAAATAAATAAATAAATAAATAAAAATCATGTGTAGGATTAAATAAATTATAAATATACCATCAAATGAATCAATTGTTTAAAAAAATATAATCTAAAAGATTGTTTGTTTAAAAAAAAAAATAGTGGGTGTAAGGAATGTGAAAATTTATCAAAAGGTAAAAATTTATATGAAACATTAATTATTTGTTCAAAAAAGAGACTGGCCATGAAAAATTTTTAAATCTTAAAGAAATCTTGATTGATTGATTGATTGATTGATTGATTGATTGATTACCCGTAGAGTGGAATGATAAAAAACCGGAATTGCAAAAAAAAAAAAAAAAAAATCACTGAAGGAAAAAAAAAACTGAATCAAATGTTTAAAAAATACTCAACAAATAAACCATTTTAAAGAGGTAAAAAAAAAAAAAAAAAAAAAAAACTTGTGAATCACTGAAGGGGGGGAAACTAAATGAATAATCTTTAAAAATCCACATGAAATGAATCATTTGTCAAATAAAAAAGTTAATGCCTTGTTGCAGTCAAATGTGAAATTACATGAATCATCTAAAAATGATGGTAAATTAATCAGATGTAAAGAAAAAAAAATGAAAAAAATGTATACGGTAAATACTAAGTGATTAATTCCCACGGCGGATTTGTTTTTCCCTGTTAAACATTTTAGTGATGTATCGCAGATCTCTTCACATCCACATCTGAAGTATAAAACCCAGTAGCAGCCAGGCATGCAGTATGTTTACTCTGTTTACACTGAGTCTCTTTACCCCCCTCCCCCCCCCCCCCTCTCTCTCTCTTGTTTGTTTGTTGTGTATAACAGCAGCCCGAACACTTCTTAGTGTGTGAAGGTCCCTCTTGTTCTTCTATGGATTTTTTCAGCATCCAGGGCTTTTTGAAGGTCAAACACTCCTATCTCACCTATGCAGAGTCAGTGTGATATTGCGCAGTGTTTTGGTGTAGTAATTACATTTCCAATCTTTCTCACTCATCGTCATTACCGCTTAATCCTGTATTCAGGGTCACGGGGGGGTGGAGCCTATCCCAGGAGACTTAGGGCACGAGGCAGGATACACCCTGGACAGGGTGCCAATACATCACAGGGCACACAGACACACACACACACACACACACACACACACACACTCATTCACACACTACGGACAATTTGGGAACGCCACTTAGCCTAACCTGCATGTCTTTGGACTGTGGGAGGAAACCGGAGAACCCGGAGGAAACCCACCAAGCACAGGGAGAACATACAAACTCCATGCACACAGAGGCGGAATCGAGCCTGGCCGGGGATCGAACCCGGACCCTGGAGGTGCACGGCGACAGTGCTAACCACTACACCACCGTGCCGCCATCATTTCCAATCTTTTTTTTTCAATTTGCAGTTCACAGGCCCTGCTGAACCTCACAGAATGTTGGCCAGCGGCTCAAAGTGCCCAGCCAAACCACGTACTGTAGGTGAGAGAGAGGTCATACTGTAACATGCTGAAAAAGTCATAAGAATCAGCACACAGGTTGGAATCTGCTGCTATTAGGACGCCTGAGCGGCCAGGCCCTGGGCGTGGCACAGAGATTTTGCCACACTTGCACGCATTCATGCGAAACTCATTTAGATCTTATTGAGCCGAACAACTTCCCCTATGCATGCCGTGGACTCTCCTCAACAGGACGTCCGTTTGATTTTGATATCAAACCCCTGGGGATTTATACCATCGCGCCAATATAATCCCAGGACCTGTACTCTTTTTTTTTTTAAGGATGCTTCCTAAATGACATCACATCGAGTGACATCATTGTGCATTGTAACACTCAAAAGGCACTGATTGTGTGGTGCAATTTATTTATTTATTTATTTATTTATTTATTTATTTATTTTGGTGTACTACAAACAATGGCTAATGAATCTTATGGGAGCTGGAGCTAATTGTGTTACATAGTTGTTTGCGCGGCATAATCGCGAAGGATTTAATAAGGAAAAAAACCAACATGGACCAACTAGAAGCAAACAAGAACGGCAGTATTCCAGCAAAACAGAACAGCATTTCAACAATACCTGAACAGAACAGATGCCAGACCAAAACAAACTCAAACATGTGGCTACTTACAGCCAGCCCAATTAGTCACTTGGTTCAGGTGAGCGCTCCCATCACCTGACAGAGGTGCATCCTGGGACATGAAGTCCAAAAGTCTTCGGGGCATAGGCGGGAGCCCGCTAAAGATCAACCGTGACATACCACCACCAATAACGTTCTTCAGTGTTCTCACGCACAGAATCACGTGTTAGGATCGATTATGAGATGAACAGCAAGCAAAACACTGAAGGAGCTTTTAATGTAATGGTCTCCTGTAGGACCAATCATCTGGAAGGGGGCGGGATCAACACAGGTAGAGCAGGAGAGCAACCAATCGATTTGCAGGAAATGGCAGAAGTGGACGCAATCTGCAAGATCAAGGGTGAGACACACACACACACACACACACACACACACACACAATCCCATCACCAGCAGAGACGTGTACAAATAATCAATATCGTAACACGACGGTGATGGTGATGATGATGATGAGTGTAATGTAGACAGTGATGGAGGTGCAGCCAGCGCTCTCTCTCTCTCTCTCTCTCTCTCTCTCTCTCTCTCGTGCTTTCTCTCTCTCTCGTGCTTTCTCTCAGAGCTCTATTTTAAAGCATTAATATTCGATTTAGATGGCACTGTCTTGCTGGAGCTCCTCCGCTCCCTGTGGAACAAACCACAAATGGCTTCTTTTAGTGCTAATCATGGGTAGATTGCATCCAGGAGCCGCGTCGCGTCCAAAAGCGCCTCTGCCGTCTCTTCTCTAAATTAATTGATTCAGAAAATCTATTTTATTTCATCAGTGCGAACGGCTCAGGACCGAATTATTATTATTTTTACAGCAAAGGCGAGTAATTGCTTGTTGTTTTCAGCTGGCAAGCAGTGATGAACGGTCCCAAACCAATTTATTCGTCGGCACCCAACCCTACAACACACACACACACACACATATTACATTCACATATTTGCCCACTTATGTCTTTTCTCTTTTAATTTGTGGGATAATTAAACTGTAGAACAGCCTCCTCTGTTATAACGAGACACGCCTCCACCTGGGTGTTTTTCTGAGGAATAAAACACTCTCGTAATATTCTAGGGAAATAATCAATGCTGGTGGGATGTGATGAAGCAGAGTTACGGCTATGATACTAAACTTCCTTCCTCCCTCCCTCCCTCCCAGAATATATAGAAGTGTTCAAAATCCCAATTCTGCATTGCACTGAGTAGTAGATGTACTCTAATATCTTTTTTTTTTTTTTTTCATGTTCTGATACAAATTCCAATGTTTTTGTTCTTTTGGCTGCCACCATCCAATCCAAACATTTAACTTGGCACAGGTTTTTATGCCAGATGCCCTCCCTGACACGACTCATGCATTGTTCCCCAGGCTTGGGGCCGGCACCGTGGATACCCTCGTACTGTCGCTGGCTGTCTGGGAATCGGATGTGGATCTTTTTGCTTCGGGAGAAGCCTGCCGTAACATCTAAGCCATCATTTAAGTAAAATACTGTTCAAATTTGGAAAATAACATTCCTTAAGCAACCACCTACAGTAACAACGTTTTGCTTATTTAACGTTAACCTAAAGCCAGGACCACATTTTTTTTTTTTTATTTGAAGCCACAAGTTTAGTCACATTTCATATGTTTTTAAGATTTTTAAAAAATTTGCCAGCTTGGTCACAGTGATTTCTGTCCTTAGACGAACTAAACACAGATCAGCTTAATTTAAGCCCTCTATCTGGCTGCTGCACATCAAACAATGGGTGGCTTCCTGAAACCAGAACCGAACCGAACCGAACCGCCCTGAACGTTCAGCCATTGGCGCAAAGCTTTTCTCGTCATAAACTAAATGCCGGAGTAGCGTGCAGATTCTCTGATGGGTGGCACAAGAAGCATTTGGAGGGTTTTTATAAAGGTGTGCAACCAGGTGTTGTTGTTGTTTTTGTTTTGTTTTTTGTTTTTCAGATTGAATGTGTTGCCTAGCAACCCCCATGGGGTCTGATATATGAAAGTCAGTTTAGTTATCTGTTGCGCTGTCTGAAAGTGCCCCAGTGACATTACACTTCCCTTTATTATTATTATTATTATTATTATTATTATTATTAACTAGGCAGATATTTATGCTTGTCATGTTACTGAGTAACGCAAAAAAAAAAAAAAAAAAAAAAAAGTTGCTAATTCTGGAGACTCCTTACAGAAAACCTTACCATAGAAGTATTAATGTCTGTCATTTATTATAGCAATAATCATTCGTTCCTGCACTACATTCAAAGTTTGTTATAAATAATTAATTAGTCAACAGAATTTAAGCAGGTCGAAAGATATCGATTAATCTAAATGCAAACTGGATGGTGAGTATTAAAGGGGGAATAAAAGCCAATGATTAGACTGTGTATTTCCGTAAAAACTGACCCGCGATGATGTTTCAGATTCTCCCACATGAACCGAGCGTCTATCAAACCGCGGCACGTGGGAGCGAGACCGAGTAAACAATCATTATGAGTTTAAGATGGATGGCATTCGGAGAGAGGAAAAGAAAGAAAAAGTTGTAGCTCTGAGTTTGTGTGTTTGTTTCTTGCTCCTGTGTCATGGCTGTGGAGGTTATGGGTTCACCATCTGCTCATTAACATGGTGCTGCTGCTGTGTGTGTGTGTTGGGGGGGGGATGGGGGGACTCAATTCTGCATTAATAAAACAGTTTTTACTAGTTTTCAAAGAAAAACTACAGCTAATTAGTTGTTGTTGTTGTTGTTGTTGTTGTTGTTTTAGCTGTTAGTTTTTCATTAGGATAAATGCTACACATTAGGTCTGTATGATTAGAGTCAGTACTCGGACTGCATTATAAATCATTGCTGATTCAAAATTAGTAAGTTCCTGCAAAGCTACAGTATATCGTTCCATAGGAATCCTATGCTAGGCTACGCTAAGACACGATTCTTCCTTCCTTTCATTTTTTTTTTCTTTTTTTTTCTTTTTACTGCATTGTTTTTAGATTTTTTGCTGACACGTTCATGTTAAAGCCAGAAGATGCGAGAGCATCCGGAGTTCTCATGGCCGTACGTTCAAGCTGCTCCCCGGACACGTTTTCTCAGATGACGAGAGGTGATTCTGCTTTGATGTGGGGCCATCGATTCATTCATGTGAACTTTGAGACCAGGCAGCGCCTCAGAGAAGCAGCGGTGTATCGTCATGCTCCCACCACCGTGCTTCACTGTGTGTATATGAACCTTAATTCTCCAAAACATAACCAGCTGGATTATTAATTACAGGTCTGTTTTGTTTGAACTGACAGTTCCACTAGAGTTTTGATCAACCTACTGTAGATGTAGAAGTTCTTAGTCGTCCCACGAAGATTCTTAGTCGTCCAGGTGAAGGTGTCTGGAAGTCGATGTGACATGTTTAGCTTCATCATGTTGGCATGATGTTGCGCTAGTCCAAATCTAAATCTAAACCAGACGAAGTCGGACTAGCATAGCCAGATAACGCGGTTGGAAGTCGAGCTACTTCAGCACCTACTGTACATCATGACTCATTCAGACGCAGGAATTGGCCTAGACGCTCTGCGCGTGCTCCACAGCGCTCCCTGTGATGGACCTAGACATCGAACGCAACGTGTAGCAGCAGAAGGAGCTGCTAACAGCAAAACGGGCGACGTCGTCTGCCTTCAGATGACACGCTAACCACCAACCAATGGACGGTGTGCATTTCGTTTGTACAGCAGGTCCGGAAAAAAACACAGAACTGTAAAGTTGATCGTGTTCGCGCCTCTCAACATGCTACCAGTTTTCCCGCTAGCTAACGTGTCCGTCGAGCGTTTCCTTGCTGATGTCGTAGGTCATCCAGGAATAACAAGCTGAAAGGGAGGCACATAACCAGCTATCATAGCGAAGTCGGACATACAGTGCTTTGTTCGATAAAACGATTCCCCTGCTGTGTTTTATAATGGAGGGGGGGACAGTAGTCCAATTAAGTGGCCTAGTCAAGCTGTACTTAACTGTGCATGTGGAAATGTACTGACTCTGAGAACAGCTGTTTAGGGACACCAAACCAACTAAGCTAATTGGAGGCGTAGAGAAACGGTCGACACGACCCGACTCCCAGACCTCAACCTAAACGCTCTTCTTAGACGTGCATCTCCTGTGCCTCATTCGCGGCGGTTCATCATGACGTCCAGGACCGGAGATAATTGTGGCTTAGGATAATTGCTTAGTGCAACTGTTTCTTCACCAAAGGCCTCTGCGTCTTTTATAATGGCCGCAGGTACAACCTGCATTGAGATTTTGTTCTTGTTTGTTTTGCTTTTAACGACGTTTTTGATGGAACCTTTCACGTAACGCTGCCCCCACAAACATCAATTCAGACGGGGTTTTTTTTTCTCAGCAACTGAGAAAGTGCGCATCTGCTCATGCAGTATATCCCGTCAGCGCACCGTCACACCACCGGCGTCTACAGTATCCGCAGGAATCCTGCCGCGAAATATTCATAAGCAGCTAATCTTTCATTCTGACACAATGCTAATGTCGTCGCAGGCTCATATGTTCCTCTCTCACTCTTCGTCTTTTAAATTATTCTATGTTTTTAAAATGCCAAAGAAATTACAGTAGAGTTATGATGTCATTAAAGGGCCGGCGTCCTCCACGTCTCCGCTGTACTAATGCTTTTATTTAAACATCGTTCTCATTAGCTGTGCTGAAGCGGCTCTAATCTCTGGCTCATGCCGAGGCGTTTACATTCACCCAGGGAGCGCGCGCACACACACACACACACACACACACACACACACACACACCTTCTTCCTTCTTCTTCACTGAGCTTTTAATGAAAATAAATGAAGAGGTGACACAAACGCGGCCCACACGCTGAGATGAATGAAATGAGCTTCTAATGTAGCTGAAAAAATTAGCACACCCCACCTCACACACCTTCACTCACTCAGACACACACACACACACACACACACACACACACACATTTCAGTGGACGCTTGTGCGTGTTGGATCTGCCTCGGCCTTCTTTTTTTCCTGAGTGTTCCAATACTTATGGCCCTCGAGGATGCCAGAAAACCATAAGTGACGTTGGATTTTCCAGCTGACGGTCGACTTTTGAGCTTTCTCTCAGTCGATTAAGGATCGAGGATGTTTCCGTTCCGGACTCTGGCGTTTACTCTCGGGCGCGTATCGATGAATCCGTCTTCATTAGAGTTTGCGGATATCCAAACACTTCTGTTTATGCTCTTCCGTGAGTTGTTTCTGTACTGGGAACACCATCAGATGACAAAAAAAAAAGAAGAAAAAAAAACAGATCACTGCACACTGCTCTTCTTTCATGCAAATCACACATGAAGGCGTCCATTGTTGCTCGCACCGCAGTTACAAATGAACTGATGTAACACGTTCACACCTGGGCGGACAGGAGCCTCGAAGAGCGGATAAGACAGTGAGGTTTTAATATAACAGCAGTGAAGATCGTTGCTTACTTAACCTTGTAGATGTATACTTTTGTTTTTAAACAATTAAAAGTTAATTACTTTTATTTATTTTTTATTTTTTTTTACTGGAATTGAATAAGAGCCCAACATTCCATTTCATAGCCATTAATGAGCTTTTATATAAAGACTATTTAAGCATTTATGTGAATAAAGATTTCTGCAAATATACACAGTGGTTAGCAATGTGGCCACTCCTCCACAGGCAAAGGGTTCGGGGTCGCTCCCTCCAAGTAACCCAAAGACTACTGTATAATAAAGCTGTAAAGTGGGCGTGTCTGTATATTTTAAGATATTTGTGAAAAAAATTATTTGTGGAGATGAGTAATAGAACAAATTAAAATGGTTTTTGGAATTTTTGTCTGTTTGTGCACGCATCAAGTAAAAAAAAATTATTATTGGTTTTTTTAAATCATAAAAGTTTAATGGGGTTTTCACAGAGGTATTTGTCCGAGCTTGAGAAATGTATTGAAATGTAAATGAAAAACACTCTTATCATAAAAAAAATTATTAATTTAAAAATTGACCATGAAAAAATCATTTAATCTCAAAATCCAACAGATGGCGCTGTATGTTTTTGAAATTAATTTATTTCATTTTATTTTTTATGCATTTACGAATGTGCAGTTGAAACCTACTTAATTCCTACATTCCGCACACTTAACGGTAACACAAACATTTTAGTTCGTTCCAAAATCCAACAGATGGCGCTGTAAATTTTTAACAATCTGCTTGTGTAATTATATTCCACGTGAACAAAGTCGCGGGCACATCCAGTAAATAATATTAATAATAATAATAATAATAATAAATAAATAAATGTCGGCCCTCAGGAGCTCTCTACTAGCCTGAAATTCAGTCCTAATATTGTTCTTAAAATAAAATAATAAATTCATTAAATAAATAGTGTAATAATAGCAGTGGAAGGGTTTGTGGGAGCCGGCGAGGAGCACTGACAGCCCTGAGGAGTCTGTTGCCGTGGTGCAATCGCACATGTCACTCGCCGCACCAGTGAGTTTACGGGACCTCCGTCCATCTTCTGTGCGGATGTTACATACCGGCTATCGATCTGGTCGTGATTGAGTGGAGGGGGATGGACAGAGATCTTGTCTGTGAATGGGCGCGGAGCGTCGCGTGTTCCTGTATGGATTTGTCCATTCCGGCTCGACGGGTGGCGTGTAGGCGTTGTTTGTCATGGTTATTGATTTTAAGACGACCCGGCTTTCTTCTGTGGCGTCCTGAACAATTCCACTCTTAGAAGTGGAATACACACACACACACACACACACACACACACAGGTAATTCCGGAGGTGGAAAGTAACAAATTACATTTACACGCCTTTCTGTAATAGAGTAGTTTCTTTGTGTACTTTTTTTTTTTCATCTGTAATTTTGCTTTAACTTAAGTATGTTTTGTTTGAAGTATTGTACTTTGCTACATTTGAAATCATATTTGCGACTGAGTAAAAAATAAATTAATGAAAATGAAAAATAATTAAAAAATTATGCAATGGGCAAGGAAAGAAGTTGCAACAAACTTCCTAAATGCACAAGAACGATGGGGACGAACAAAACCCAGCTGAAAACAAAACACTATCCAAGTATTATGAATCAAACCTGTAACTTCCACTACTCTGTTGTACCACATTAGGGATGGACAGTATGTTGTCCTTTTTAAGAGCGGCCGTCCCAAAGGTTTATTCCTCTGTCCACCTCTGGGTAATTCATATCATAATACATATCACAGTCAGGCTCAGTACTAACATCTAAGAATGCATGTCGCATTCACAGTAACAATGTAGAGGCGTCATAGTTTGTTCTTTTTGTTTAACGTGGAAATATTCCATTACAACATGCACACCGACTTTATTCAGCTTTTCTTCCATCTTCCGGCGTCCCTCTGTCTTTGCCATTTCACGTCTTCTGCGTTACTGGCGTGAGAGACACCTCTCAGCTTCCCGGAGCAGAGGCTTCGCGTCGATCCATACGCCTACCATGGCAACGACAACATGACCAAAACATGAGATTATGAACGTGGGCCTTATCTGGCCTGCATGACGCAGGAAAGGAAACAGACACAGATAAAGCTTTAAACCCAGCCAGAGGACGGCTCTGATGCCACTCCGTGCTTATTCTTAAAAGTCCGAGGTTCAGGAGGAATAAAATTTGCAAAGCATTAAGTCAAAGAGTGGCCTGCTTCTTTATCAGAACTTGATTCTGAAAGAAAAACACTACATGTTGTGCCTTAATAGAGAAAACAATCAGCGGGTATATACATATATATAAGCTATTAGCGTTTTTTTTTTTTTTTTTTTACAGAACTGGTCTGCCTCTTGTGGCCAAAACAGGTATAACATGCTAATTAGACAAATACAGAAGTGTTTGTTAAGAGGCAAATGTTGATATTTATTATTTACTTATGTGTTGCACGAATGAAAGAAACAAAGATGGAATTTAGAATATGATCATTTGTTTTTGATTTGGTTATATACAAGTTAGTAAAATATTTGTTTATTTATTTCTTAGAAAACAAATAGTAAAAATGTGTGTTCTTGTTTTTTTTTTTAAGAGCAAATAATTATTACTTATTAATTATTATTAATTATTACTTATGGATACTATTAATTTGTTTATAATTTGTTTTGTTTTTGTTTCTTTGCTGGAACATGAGAAAGATATGGAAATGTATAACTTTCATCAGCGCTGATTGTGTAATGTTTTTGCTATGGCGTTTCCATGACGATAAGTGCTGGTCTTCTTGCGACAAACACTCCATCACATTTGCTGTAAGTGGGGGAAAACATGAGCTGTTTGGTTCCCCTGAGCGACCGCCGTAGGTTAGAGACGCAGAGGCGTGAGGCCGAGTCCGACCTCCTCATTCACATCTTCAGTGGGTGAAATCTCTGTCCTGTGTGACGGGATAAAGAGGCGATTTAATACCTGCGTTCCGTTAATGACGTGTACATACACCGCTCAACACCCTGCACGTCACCCGCTAATAATAAGAGGTTTCATCTACGCATGCGCTCAGACTGACCGGACACGAGCATTTATTCGTTCATATAGTTTAATTTATTAAAGTAAAGCCTTTATTTTGTCACATATACATTACAGCACAGTGAAATGGCCTCGCTCAAGGGCCCAACAATGGCAACCTGGCTGAGCTGGGAATCGAACCGCCGATCTTCCGATCAGTAACTCAGTGCCTTAGCCCTCTGAGCCACCACTGCCCCTAACATAATGCCTAATATTATGGCATATTAAACAGCGAGATCACAATTTAATATCATAAAAACGCTAAAGAAGGATTTTTGTCTTTAATCCATAGCAGATTAAAGGAAATTTGGTTAGGTCAGGCTAAAAAAAATAAAATAAAATTAATTAAGATGTATTACTCATCACTTCTGTTTATCACTTGTTTTTCCAGCACACATATATTATAATAATAATAATAATAATAATAATAATAATAATAATATGTATTTATTATTATTATAATTTTATGATATATTTTATTATTATACAAAATAATAATAATATAATTTCACGTTTACCTTCTTCACTAAGGAAAAATCTGTCAAGCTTTAATATAAATAATTATTTATTATTATTATTATTATTATTATCTCAAAATTATAAAAAAAAAATTTTTCCTCTTTTTTTTTTTTTCCTCTTTATGAACAAACTTGGACTTCTGATGCAACGCAAACGCCTATCGTTTCTCCGTAACACACACCCCACGTCCCTGTAAATTCTTCCAGCGCCTTGGCAATGGCCGGCCCGAGCGATTTCATCTCGAAATAAATGACTTGGAGAAGATAAAGTGCTCCGTCTGTGACAGTCGAGAGCAGAAGAGGCTTTCCTCCATGCCAAGATAATCGGAAGAAGAGGCCGAAACGTTTTATCTGCTCTAAGCACTCTGAGCTAAAAAAAAAAAAAAAAAAAAAGCCCACCAATTCCCCCCCCCCCCCCCCCGGTCTGATCCAGTCAGATAAGCACCGCCTCCCTGTGAGGCTCACCATCACCATCGTTTTTCATCACCCTGAGATAGGCTGAGCATCTAAAAGGAGAAGAAGAAAAAAAGAAGCAGAAAATAATGTCAGAATCTCTCTCTTTTTTGTAAACCTGAAACATCAGGAAAAAAATAAAGTTTGATTGGAGTACGCCCAAAAGCGTCAGTCGTGCCACTGCTCTTTCCAAGTTTTTCTTCAAAAACATTATTATCACCATGTGCTTCATTTGCATACGCCGTTTTTGCACATCTGGAGGATCCAAAACAACACCGGGTAAACAACCTCGTCGGGCGAGTTTCCATGACGAACGATTTCACGCCAGATTCTCATCAGGTCTCCTTCGTGTCAGAGCTAGAAATAACGTTTAATAAGAAAAGGCGAGGTGGCACTGTGGCCTCGCACCTCCCGAGTGAGTCTCACTTTGTGTGCATGGAGTTTGCATGTTCGCTCCCCGTGCTTGGCGGGTTTCATCCGGACACTCGGCTTTCCTCCAGATACCGTCCAAAGGCAGACATGGGATGAGTGTTGCTGACTGTGATGGATTGGCACCATCAGGAAAAGCATCACCCTCGGGTTGAGTGGTGCATGATGGGATGCACATGTCAGTCACGTTAATCACAGATGTGGACTGATGCTGAATTATTGAACAGCACCAGTTCATTAGCATGTCGCACATGGAGCTTACAGGACGCTGACGGTGAAGGATGATGCTAATGGAAGTCTTTCCAGAGACCCATGGTGTACATGAAAACTTGGGGCATTGCATCACATAGCCTTCCCTTGTTTGTTTGTGTGTGTGTGGGTGTGTGTGTGTGTGTGTGTGTGAGGGTGTTATTTCAGTATATGATTTCAGTGGTTCTTGTGTATTTGTTTTTAATATTACTGTAGATAGACCACTATCCTGTATTTTTTATTTTTTTTGATGTTACTCCGTTTCAAAAAGATCAAACGATTGCATCAAGCAAAGAAAACAACTAATGAGATTGCTGAAACTACTACAATCGGGTTAAGAACTTTTTAAAAGGCATTATTAAAACCTGGAAGGATAGCGGTGCCCCATCGTCTTCAAGAAAGAAACGTAGTCGCGAAAACATCCCGAATGATCGTTGCAGATTTAATAAAATCGCGGCTGCGGTTTGTTTAATAGTGAAAGTAAAAGGCGAATGTGAAGAGAACCGAAGGACTGGGACTAAACAGCTGCGTAGCCTTTAGTCTCACTGATAAGTGGCTTTCTTATCAGAAAGGAAGGCGATCGAAAAGGTCATGTGACCTGACGAGTCCAGACTGAGCCTATTCCAGAGCGATGGGGCGTGTCGGGGTGAGAAGGGAAGCGCATGAAGCGATCGTGCATCGCGTCCACTGTACGAGCCTCTGGAGACAGTGTTGTGATCTGGGCTCGCTTCAGTCGCTCAGGTCGAGACTCAGCGACGTTATGTGGCGATAAAATGAAGTCACATGACCACCTGAATGTACCGAATGACCATGAATGGATTCTTCCCTGATGGCGAAGAGAAATGAATGCGACTCTGGATGGAAATAAATGTTACATTGTATAAGCTTATCGAAACGATGTCATGGCTGTAATCAAAGCGAAAGATTGTTTATTTATTTATTTATTTATGATTTTGGGGTATTTAGCTACTATAGCAAAATGTAAAGTGTGACATAAAGATCATTTGCGTCCCCTGAAAGCCCTTATCAGCCAATCAAGATGTTTTCTCCTCAGGCTACAATGAACCAGACTTGCACAGTGATGCTGAGACCTGCAAATACTTTTCACTTCAGCAGCACTGGGGAGAAAAAAAAAAAAAAAAAAAAAAAAAAGCCTTGCCTCCGGCAGAAACGTCTCAAGCCTTTCACCTGAGCCAACTGGGAACGAAGCTGAGCTGTGCAGCGTGTGCTAAATCCATATCAAACTCCTGAAAAACCTTCAGCACGTCAGCCGGCGTCTAAAGCCAGAACAGCAAGATATCCGGCTGAGGAATAAAACCTTGGGGCGGTGGGGAAGCGTAAAGCTTTACACCCACTAATTTCTCATTTCGCTTACAAATGCTGGTTGGACTTTTCAGAGACCAGAGAGAATTGACAATTACAGTAATTGCATGTTTTGAAAATATCAAAACAAAAATTGGAAGTTTTTTTTTAAAACATCTTAAGGTCTTATGTTAGTAAACATGTCTTGTGATTAATAAAACATGTACACTTTATATACAGTGTGACCTTTTTTTTTTCTTCTTTTATCATTTTATTTTAATATAGCAGATAAAAGCATGAGCGGGTTTTATTTCAGCTCTCGCTTTCTCTGACTTCAACAGCTGTCATGTTCCTGTCTGTCTAAAATTCTCTCTCTCTCGCTAAGGTTATTGCACTAAGCAGTCAGCGAGAATGCATCACACAGTTTTTATTTATTTATTTATTTGTTTATTTGTTTATTTTTTATATAAGGATCATTTTAATAAATAAAGACACTTTATTGTTTAATTCCATAAAAGAGCATGTGCAGCAGACGAGAGTTATTTTTGTTTTTTGATTAAAGAACATTACCATCTCGCGCAGTGACGTGACGTGACGTGACGTGATTGACGTGCTCAATTCAGATCCTAAAAAAAGAGATTAAAAAAATCACCAGACGTCAGAGTGCTAACGAAAACACAGCCAGAAACATCAAGAATCTTTTTCACCTACAATACAAAGATAAAACAAACGCTTGAACCTGTGTCTGTGTGTGTGTGTGTGTGTGTGTGTGTGTGTGTGTGTGTGTGTGTGTGTGTGTGTGTGTGTGACCTAAACGTGAAATGTAATGATTAGTACAGTCGTTTTTTAAAATACAAACTGGCCTGCATCAGGAATGTAAAACTTTGTTAATTTGTAAGTCGCACTTCGGATTTGAATTTGGAAAATTCTTCTTATTCTTATATTTCTCAGCGTTTAATCCTGATAATTAAGTCTGCTTAAATGCCTGCCACTGCTGGAAATACAGAAGGTTTCCACAAACACAACACCTGCCCTTCAGTCATCTTAAATTCACACTGTATGCTGATAAATAAAGGATAACACTTGTTTAATTAGCACCTTCAGGGGGGGAAAAAAAAAAAACATCCACAGTACAAAAAAAATAATCATCTTTTTTTTTATGCTATGTGGAGCTTCGAAGCAATTCAGTATGACTTTTTTTTTTTATCAATTAGATCTCATTATGATTAAAATATACTCAAATAGCAAAACAAATTATGTATGTATGTAAGTGTGTGTGTGTGTGTGTGTGTGTGTGTGTGTGTGTGTGTGTGTGTGCATATTACAATTTAATTGCATTTAACAGTTTTTAACTGCATTTGTCAGTCATGTAGCAATAAACAGACATGGCATTAACTCGGCACGAGCAGAAATGACCTACAGAAAGCACAGAACGTGAAGCAAAGCGACTTGACTTCATCGTGATACTCGGCTCTTCTCTTCTCTTCGCATTAGGAAAACTGACCAATTATCACTAATGAGGTTGGCGGGTCAGGAGCCCAGGAGACAGAGTGCAGTCGTTAGCTGCCAGTCAGACAGGCCAGTTTGATCCGTCTGCCCCGGTGGTAAAAGTGTATAAATATATTTTCCCCGGGAACCAGAAAACTAAGATGCACTGTCGTTCTCTCGTGCTGTTAGCTTTTATTCAGCTATTTTTACTACGCTTACTGTACAGTATAGGACACACAAAAAAGAAGACGTCTCAGCATTAAAGGCCACCTACTGTACTGTATGATGCAACGTTGAAGCATTGGTTTGTGAGCTCGTATGAGGAAGAGGCCCCTCCTTCACCTGCTCTCTGGGGGCAGGACCAGCGGTGGCTCATTTACATAGACACTGAAACAGCATGATCAGGTGAGGAGTGAAAATAAGGTGAGTTTGAGGCGTGACGAATGCATCACCTAGGGGCATTAAAGCACGTTATGGTGGAGACCTGTGTTCACAAAGGAACAGCAAAAATATGGAACCTTTAATTAATTAATTTTTAGCTTTATAGAAGGAATGTATTTATAGTAGCATGTTACTTATTAGCCCCTAAATCAGAAGGCCATGTGTGTGCGTGTGTGTGTGTGTGTGTATATACAGTATATTGTATCTATATGATGTACCTCAGTATACAAATGCCCTGCCTTGCAAATATTTGTTATATGACCTAAGATTTTGCCAGAAAAACAGTATTTCCGATCACGTGTGCACCCGGGAACCGAACTTTAAACTTTAAACTTTAAGTACTGTACATATATTTTTGAAGAATTTATGAAGATATAGCACTATGTAATCTCATGAAGCACATAAGCAAAGATAAAACAGAGCCACTTTCAGGTTTATTTTTTAAAGCAGCCGGTGTCAAGCGGAATCATAAATAAAGGTTAGGTGAGGTTTAATGTCTTTAATGTCATTTTACTTGTTTTTTTTTTTTTATATGCAAAAATACCATTTTAATGTTGGAAATTGGTAATATTGGTAATATTTTTGTGCGGCTGGAACAGATTATCTGCATTTACATTGTTTCCTATGGGAAAATGCGCTTCGCAATACAAAATTTTCATCTCAAGAACTTGTCATCTCCGGGAACGGATTAAACTCGTTCGCCGAGGTACCGCTCGAAAGTCCTTCTGTGTGTCATTTTGGAAAATGTATCAGTTATGTCCCGCTTTAACAACGTACTGCAGCTCGACTGGACTAGCATGAGCCGGAAGACGACGAGGTCTGCGGTCATATTTGGCAAGCAAAGTTTTATGATTTTGGAACGTCTTCATGTTCAGCATTTGACATCTAATATTTATGTTCCGTTTGTCGACGGTGCAAATCATGCTAGTGCTGAATGTCTGACTAATCCCTTTCAGCTGGGTTTAGCAACGCTGTAGCCGGCGCTACTGTTTTTCAGTTTTCGGTCACGCCATTGTTGTTGTAATTCCACGCAAGTGTGTGAAGTTCTTGTTTACAGTCTCTAGGTTTCTAGCCTCATGCCCGTAGTTCATGTCGATGGATCTTACTTTCAGTCTTTTGTTTGCACTTTCCAGTGCGTGACAAAGTTCTAGATAGAGTGTGTTATTGTGAAGTCCGGGGAGTGTGTAAAACCGTGAGGTGGGCTGTCTGACCTCCAAACAAGATTTTCACATTTCGATCCCCGTCTACAGGCACATAATTGCTAAGCAGCTGAGGCGAGAGTTTCGGTGCTTTAACAAGAAGCTCGAGTGGATGAATGAGTCATCAGTGCTCCAAAGGAAAAGGACAAAAATAACTAACGTGTGAAGTGTGCACCGCGCAGCGCTCGCTAAGACATTTGCTAATGCACATTTGGACGACGCTGCTTTAAATTCGTACACTTTGGGCATTTCTCAAGATGAACTCGGCTGATGATAATCCCGCTGTACAGTACGTAACCTCATGTAACGGCGACACCTGAGAAAATCGCATGCGCGTGTCGGCCAATCAGAAATGAGCTCCATTGTTTGGCTCTGCTGAATAATATCTTCTGATGGCTTTTATATTCGGTTTAAACACAACAACTAGGATGAAATTTTTGCCCGATGGTTTGCAACCTCCTATCCTCGCTAATAGATGGCGACACTTCTCTGCGACACTTCGGTCTACTGACCGACCAATACTGTTCGCGTGTGCGTTCGCATGTCAGGAAGTAGCACCACCTCCAGCCTGCACAAGGACAGACTTTACAGTACAAGGCTACAGTATTTGTGAGTATAATTCCGTTTCCTAAATATTGCCTATAGAACTATGAATACTTAGTGATCCACGATGAGTGAATGATTTGTAAGAAAATGCAACGCATTGAGAGAACGAGACGGAGAAACAACAACTTGCCTATTATCGCTCATGCGCACTAGCGTGTGTCGAACACAAATACTTGAAGGCGCGGCAGTGTTGCATCACCGCCCTACTTTGGGGTTCTTCCTTCACATAACCTGTCAGACATTTCAGGTTAAAGGCTTTGGCCTCAGCTCAAGTTACAACCGGACACGACAGCTGTTCTGTTCTGCTGCAGTTGCTTTATGGCTACAATTATGTTCAACGTCAACATTTTTTTAGCAATTCTATCAAAACGGGCATGTCCCTCCCCAAAACCCTGTCAGCTGGCAATTTCTCTACCACCCCAACGTTTAGCAAAAACAGAGCATTATTGACCGCTACAGTTACCTCAACCATTGGGTAAGAACGTTAATCACCATGCACGCATTGAATCAAGGTTAATGCAGCATAATCAATATTGGATTAGTCAAGGAGATGATGTTTGTTTATAAGAGAAACCGCATTACCCTTTTCCATCAAAGCATGTACTGTACCTGTTTGCCATTAACCAAGACATTACACACCATCCGATCTGCCACCTTGTTTATATTACCAATGTCCAAGTCCCTAGGCATATACTGTAGCATACTCCTGCTAACCTAGGCTTATGCAAGTCTTTCTTCGTCAAGTCTTTTCTTTCTGCTTTAATCGCCCCAGACCCCACCAGCTTACCTCCAGTGTCCGATCTGTCTCCGCTTGCTATGCCATGGTTTACCTGGCGCCATGCTGAAAGTTCCTTGCGTGCGTTGGTATACTGGTATACCCCCCGATCTCCTTCCTCTTTGCTGCAGCTTTCGGGTCGCATGGTGGTAGGTCTCTGTCTGTGATTCTCCAGGTGGTACACTGCCCTGCAGGAAAAGGATGCAGCATGGGACACGGTTGAGGAAGAGGGAAACTTAGAGGCTTGTGTAGCCGGAGGAAGGGCACCTGAGGCGGAGATGTCGGAACAGAATTACTGGAGGTATATTTCCTATTATCATAAATTACATCTAAATGGATTCACTATGATGTCGGGTAAACAGTGGTGATAATGATAAATGTTAAGTTCATTGTACTTTGTGCTCAACTGTGACCAAAGTGACCAAAACTCCTCAGAGACCAGGTGCTGCTGATTAAATCCTGCAGCTAAGTTGAGGAACACAAGCTAAAGTTTTGTGCCTCTTTGCTCCTACAGTCACTACAGTACAGGTGGGTTAATAGACATGAGAGTGGTAAGACATAATCTGTGGTGGTAACATGAACAGCATGCGGTTACAGTAGTAGTTTTGCTGTAAGATGATGATAAAGATAGAGACAGCTGAGCTACAGTGACCAAGCTGATGGTGAAATGGTACCGTGGTGATGAGGAAGATGCAGATACAACTGATATAAAAGACAGTCTGAGGCAATGGGTACTTTGCATGCATTTACTGTATTTGGATCCACCTTGATAAGAGAAAAAGTGGTTTTACTTGGTGTCTATTTTGTAATTTATCATCATAATGGTTTATAATGGTCTTTGTTTATAATCATTTTATTACAAAAAAAAAAAAAAAAAAAGACGAATAAATTTTCTTATTAAAGAGTCTAATTTAATTTACCGTTTCCAACCTTGCCATTATCTACTGAACCAATTTTGGGCCAACCTATCTTTCGCCCCACCCGTGGGCCAACACATGCGCTGCCGTTGGCCCAACGTTGGCCCTTCAGCACTGTGCCACCTGGGATGGCTACCACACTATTGCAGCGGCATGCCATGCAACCTGGTTTGCACTTAGTGGGACCACCTTTTGTTTTCCAACAGAACAAACTCCAGAACCCAAAACACAACCCTAGGTCATGTAAGAGCTATTTGTCCGAGACGATTGCTGCATCAGATGACCTAACCTCCACAATCACCCAATCTACTGTAAATCAAACTGAGATTCTTTTGAGGTGAGTCGAAGCAGAGAGTGAAGGAAGAGCAGCCAGGTACTCAAAACCCCTGGAACCTCCTTCAAGTTTGTTGGGGGGGGGGGAAAAACATTACAAGTGGTGTTTTTCTTGATGCAAGAGTGTGCAATGCTGTCATCAAAGCAAAAGATGGTTATTTTGAAGAATCAAACATATAAAACACATTCTGGGTTACTGAATGCATTTTTGTTGACTACATTCCATATTTGTTTATTTATTTATTTATTTATTTATTTCTAAGTTGTGTAATAGTACTGAAGCCATTGAAATCAGGACAGAAGATACAATTTGCAATGTAGTCAACAAAAATGTGTTAAATTACATGTTTTATTGTCCGTAACCTTGTAATATTGTAATCAGTAATGTCTATAACAAGCTCAGTTGCATTCATAAACAAGCTATGTCACTCTAATGGCACAGACGTGTGGCTGTGAGTTGGTTAAGCATTTAAAATGAAAGAAAAAAAAAAAAAAGAAAAGAAAGAAAAAAAGTCTCATGTCTGCAAATGAAAGAGCCGGCCGAGAGAACGTCTTGGTTATCAGAAGAATTGCAAATAATGTGTGGGTACTTGGTAGAAGAAATGAGAGGAAAGAATAAAAAAGGATAATTGTTGTGTGGAAGGTTATAATCTCTGCCATGTGAAGAACAAGAAACAAGAGCAAGAACGAGCACTTTTGTATGCAGTTCTCGAGAACTTATAACGTGTAATTAGCCATTCGGCTAGTGACAGGATGAAATTACTTCACGTCAAATCATGTCAGAGAGTTTAAAAACGAGGATCATAATGCAATGACGCAGGCTTTATGCATATCTGTATCTGTGTTTGGATTTAAACTTGGAAAATATTTGAGAGGGCGGAGAAAGAAAAACATCATACTGTAGGTGTCATCATGGGGTGTGAAATATGCATCAATCAGCCATAACATTAAAACCATTACCATTAAAACCACCAAGGTTTTGAGTTCCCCTTGTGCCACCAAGGAAGGACAAAGGTCTCTGCAGTCTCTCAGTGTGCTGTCACGCCTGGCACCAGGATGTTGGCAGCAGATCCTTTGGGTACTGTGGGTTGTGGGGTAGGGGCCCTGCAGATCTGACTTGTTTATCTGGAGCATTTAGATGCACGTGTGGTGGGCTGGTTGTTCTGGTGCCTGCCTTTCTATGTTGACCAACATTGACCTTGTTTGGCAGTTTGTTCTTTCTTTGGAGATGGGCTGGCCTTTCGTCCCCATGGGCAAGGTTGAGCCCTAGGTGCCCATGATCCTGTCACCAGGTTACTGACATGACTTTAACATTGATTGTCAATTACATGTCTGATCCGTGCATGCACATACACGACCTCTCAAAAGATTCCATATATAGCAGAAAGTGAGGAAAGGCTAACTGAAAGAAGTACTGTATATCATGTAAATTGAACGCGGAAACATTTGCAAAAGCATTTTTTTTTTCCAAGGCATTGCTAAAAAGAGAGAGACTCCCATTAGTGCCCTGTAACCTAGCTAGCATTGCACCAAACACCTATACTATTGACCTTGTGGGGTGGTAGACCCATATGACATGGTGATGGAGACGTCCAGCATGAAGCTCAGGAGGTCACATCCCTATGATGATGTCCTACTGGAACCATCGCAATAGGGCCTGCAGCCTGCACTTGAACAGTGTACCGCTGAGTGTAAGGCAGCCATGACGTGGATCAGCACCTATAAAGGAAGGTAAAACATCTCTCCGGGAAAAGAAGTAGTGGAGAAGAGGGAGTTGAGCCATATGTTAAAACTCATGAGTTACCAGTTGGTCTACATTCCTACCCTCACCTGTGGTAACGAACTTTGGGCAATGACAGAAAGAACAAGATCTCCAATATATGCAGCTGTAATGAGAGTTTTCTTTGCAGCGATTGGGTCTTACTCTCCAAAGTTGAATGAGAAGTTTGGAAATCCAGAAGGAGCTCGGAGAAGACCCACTACTCCTCGAGAAAAGCCAGTTGGGGTGGTTTGGTCACCTGATGAGGATGTTGCCTGGTTGACTTCTGTTGGAGCTGCACAAGGCACGGCCAGCCGAGTGGAGGCCCCACAAATGTGTCCCAAAAGAACCTAGTAACTGGACTGGGCTTCCACGACCCTTTTATAGACCGTGTGCAAGACCCCAACATGGTGAGCCATGATCAGCGTCCAGCCCTGGTGAGTTAAGGTGCCCCGCCCCTAGCCTGCACACAAAGGAGCTGTACAAGGTGCTGAAAGCTCTGTGAAACCTTTTTTTTTTTTTTAGTGTTTGAGCATGGAGCTGTCCAATGTGAAGCGGCACTGGCTTTCAGCCCACTGTCACAATGTACCAAAAAAATGTATTGTATTGGCAAGCCAATTAGATTTCCCTTTAATGTGACCTCATACAAGAAGAGGCATGGCTTAACGGTAGCTAATTTACATAAACACCTGAAACGGCACAGGAGTGAAATAAAGGAAGTGTAGGGCCCTCCAGGGTCAAGGGTCAAAGTCTCAGGTCTGCATACTGTATGTGGGGTTTCCGTGTTCTCCTTTTGCTTGGTGGGTTTCCTCCAGCAGGCCGATTAGGACCGTGTGTTATTTATTATTTATTATTGTTTTTGTTTTTTCACATATTACAGATTTAATGATGACAAAAATGCAAGTTCACCAAGTAAGTAGGATGTTCTTTTCACTCCTGCGCAGGATTCCTGTCTCAGTCATACACCTCCTGATGTTCTCCCCCCTGCTTTTCTTCATCAAAATGAAAATGACACTCACACACAACTCATCTATATGGTAATACTACCTTATATTACACACACAAGCATGGGAACAATATCACCCTGACACTATAGGCTTTTTCGAGTGTATACACGGCTCCACAGGAAATCCAGCATGTGTTTATTATTTGACTTTCCCCCCACACCCCCCAATTTGGGTGTACTGTATCTCCAGGTTTTTCATAAGCAAATATAACAAAATGAGAAACGAGGAAATTTAATCAAGTGACAATCTGCATTAGGGTTGCTGGATATTTTCCACTTCATACACCGCAAAATGCAACAAGCTGCAATGTCAAGTGTAAGAGTTTATAAATTCATCTCCTGCTAGGCTTCTCTTGTCTGCAGTCAGGAGTTGACTTCATTATATTCATAACAGCACAGTGCTGCCTGGTCCTTGTTTTGCCACAGGACGTCTTACAAACGGCATCTGCTGGGGAAAAAAAAAAAATATATATATATATATATACACTGCAGCTACTTATATTAACACAAGATACATTGCTATTTTATACACCGATGTTACGTCGTGATATTTGAACCAATCAGAGATGAGGTGGAAGAAAAACTAATAACGTGGTGGTGAGGAGCTCTGTTTGGAAAATATGCTGTTTATTAACTCCAAATATATTTCCTACAAGATATATTTCTTTTGTTCTATATAAAGGTGCAGTTATTGTTTTATTTATTTATTTATTTGTTTATTTATTTTTACATATGGTACTAGCACAACATTTTGTAGACGCGGTAGAAATAGAATAGACTCAATAGAAAAACTCCATAGGTGTGATCCAGTACATTCAGGCGGTCACGTGACTTCATTTTATCGTCAGGTAACGTCGCTGAGTCTCGACCTGAGCGGCTGAAGCGACCCCAGATCACAACACTGTCTCCAGAGGCTCGTACAGTGGACGCGATGCATGATGGGAGCGTTGCATCATGCACGTCCCTTCTCACCCTGACACGCCCCATCGCTCTGGAATCTGGTCTCCTCAGATCACATGACCTTTTCCCGTCGCTCCGTTGAGACTTTTGTTTGTTTGTTTGTTTGTTTGTTTGTTTGTTTGTTTAATACAAGCCTCCTGGTCAGTCTTGAGTCTGGAAACTGAAATCTGTCTAACATTAAACTTTTTTTTTTTTAAAAAGACGTCTTTGGCTGGATTTAGACTCCGGTCTAAGGAAATGCTTTTGAATATAAGTGAATCCCTCGTAATGCTCGCGTAATAATCCTGTGCTCGCATAATAACTACTGTACAGCACCAACACTTGTGCTTTTGTTCAGATCAGATGAACATCCCATGGGAGCTCACTAAAAATGTAAGAAGCACAGTGAAAGCACTCTTAACTATTTTTTTAATTGCAGTACAACCAGGACCAGGATGTTTTAAGTTTGTTTGTTTGCTTGTTTGTTTGTTTGTTAGTTTTTTTACAGTTATATCGTAGTCAAGAAATATTGTTATTTCATAAACTGCACTCATGACTTGAAGGTGACGCCGTGACGATTCTTACAGTATTTATGCTAGCTCAGACTGAACTAAAAATAATATAAAGAATAATATGAATAGGTTAAAAAAATAATATAATAATTAATCTATTTAATAAAAGTAACTAAATACCTTTTTATAATTTAAATGTTCCTATGTATCACCTAGAGAATGAGTCTTGACTGTTCTAGACTGAAGCACATTTTTAAAATGTAGCATCAAGATGAAAATCGCGTAGATGTTTGGTCAAAGTAATCGGTTATTATTATTTCTTCCGAATTTTGGTGTATTTTTACTCCGCACATAATGAACAGTTTTTTTTTTTTTTCTGGTTCACATCTTGACACCGAGCTTTAATACCGCGATGTTTTGTTTTTCAGGAAAAGCCACTTGGGCGTGACTCTGTTCTAAGTCCTTAATGGAGCATATGGAGAAAAGGTCAGCCTTTATTTCCCCTCCTGCTTTCGAGACAAAGTGTAGATTACCTTTCCTCCTCACTGAAGCTCAGCCCACTGAGGTGGTTGGGGATCTTACAGCTGAAGGAGCCCAGCTCATTCATCATCCCGGAGCACTTTTTTAATCATGTAAATCCAATGATGATCCACGCTGCGTTTGATACATCGCTCTGTAATTGTACACCAGGGATTCGGCTGCATAGCATCTGGGTAATTTCCCTCCACATACAGTATTAATCATGAGAGAACATTCTGGAAGATAACCCGAAATCCAAGTCAAGTGTTGTTTAGAAGTAGGCAGAATTGGCCAAGCGCTTCGGTAGTGGGTGAGAGTTCTCGAAATTCCTGAAAGAAGTGGTGAGATTGGTTCAGAATTGCTGCAGGAGCAGCGGGGATTGGTCCACCATCCTCTGAGAAGCGGGTGAGAGTTCTTACTGTAAATTGTCAACTGCTGGAATTAGTATGAATTCCTGAAAGAGCGGTTGAATTTGTATAGAAATCCTGGAAGAATTGATAGGATTGGTCAGAAATCCTGTGAGATACGGTGGGATTGGCCAAATTTCCTGTACGAATGGGTAGGATTGGACTAAAGAGGGCTAGAGGGCAAGATTAGTCAAACATTTGGTTTGACCACGCAGAATTAGTCGAGCTGTGTGGTAGTGGTTAAGATTGGTCAAGCTGGTTTTGCTGACGGGTGGCATTGATCAGACCTTCTCTGGGACTACTCATATTTTGTTAAGGAGTTGGTGTGAATTGTGACTGGTGGTAGAACTGGTCAGAATTCCTGAAGAGAGGGGGGTTGGGGTTTGGTAGGATTGGTCAAACTTTCTGGAGAAGCTGTTCAAGCCCGGCGGTAGTAAGTTGTTTTGTTTCAAAATCTTCGGGTGAAGGCAAGTTGCATTGCCATCAGATATTCTCGTGATGGTGGGTGGGATCGGGTGGGCACGTTGCAGGATCGGGTGGGATTGGTAGGACTTGAATTTGAGAGCTGCTGTTGAAGAAAACTGGGTCAGGATTCCAGTAAAAGCAAAACGATCACATTTTCATCAGAACCGGACATCGTTGTACGATTTTTGATGGGGTCGGAGTGGATGTGCATTAGCATGCATAGCATTGCACGTTAGTTGAAATGTGCCAACAGCAACTAATGCTAAAACTACCCTTGACCCTGGATGAGAATTCATCAGCATTGGTGAAAAGTGTAAGAAGGAGGAGCATCGCCCTGGCGAATGAAATCCTTGCAAAAACATGTATTACTGGTGTGATCACATACAGTACAGTACACATCTACTAAACGGCTTCCAAGACTATAAAATACTGGGATATTAAATATAGCAGAGCAACCTGACCCTTCAAGGTTTATGCCTTTTTCTTTATTATATATATATATATATATAGCTTGAGCATTCCTGCTAATCAGGCATGCAGTGCATTTGTGCTTGCTTCCTTTAGAAATCCATGCATGATCGTGTTCGGATGAAAAGGGGGATAACGTTTCACGAAAGCTCTGAATTTTATCAGACATGTCCAGTGCCTGGCGCCGGGTGGAGCACTTCATTAGGGCTAAAATGGTGGGAATTTCAGTACAGGATTCTCCTGCTGCGAGGGACAAGCTTACCTTTCTCATACAATCAAAGGGGCACAGCGTCCTCAGCGTCCTCAGCGTCAGGGTATAGACATCCTGACAGGAGGGCGGGGGAATCTAACCTCAAGAACTATTAGTGCTGAATCTCACAGCAATTCCGTCCTTTATTTAATGAAGAAGTAAAGACTTTTCCACTGCAGTCGACGTGGTCCTGGAGCCAAATCTTTATTCATGTGTGACTCGAACCCTATCTCAGTATTAAATGAATAGAAAGATAATTAGCCCACTGGCAGCAATGCTAATGACATCATCTACATAGATGGCACCGCTGCTTATTCAGTTGTAAACAAACAAGTGGATTTAAATACAAATGAGGCCGTGCCAGTATACTTGCATTTCAGAACACCTCAGGCTGAGCATTAGGAATCGAAACTATTTTTAGTTCCCGTTGCTGCAGGACCCTTTGTTGGGAAACCGCTATAAAAACCGTTGCCTTGGTTACTTGCTTGCAGGGAAATGTTACACAGGAAATCGTTTTTAGAAAAACACATCTCTTACTGTGAAATATTCACCGTGACAGAAAAGGTCAGAAATTAGTGATGGATTTGTGAAAAGGATTTCTTTTAATGAATCTGTGTTTTAACGCAACGGTCAGGGTTTTCTCGTACCTCGTACCTGTATAAACTCGTACCTTTCCCTAACATCTACTGTCCTGTTCATATAGTTGTTATCATATGATATTTGATTCCTGCAGGTAATGGGAGACATTAATGTACCTTCAGAATTCCTGTAGTAACATGTGGGATACAGTATGTCTGGAATTCCTTACGGGATTCCTTCGGGAATGAGACATGCAGCAGGTTGTTATTGGACGTCATCTCTGCAGAAGCTGGTTTGCAGGAGTCGACATGGTCGATTGATTAAAACATATCCTGGAATTGAGGGAAGCGTTTTTTAACGTTCCGCGGTGGTGGGTGGGATAAATGGGAATTATTTGGGCACTGCTTGGAATTTATCTGGAAATTAATAAGATTCCATTCTTTAGAATTCCTTTCGACTGGATAGTGTTGGTCAGAATTCCTTTAATGGGATCGGTCACAATTGCTTTGGACGGAATGGATAAAGTTGGTCAGAACTGCTTTGGAAGTGGATAGTGTGGAAGATAATTCCTTCAGGAGTGGATCGTATCGGTCAGAATTCTTTTGAAAGCAAATGGAATTGGTGAGAACTCTCAGGATTGTTTCAGAATCCCTATGGGAATGAATAGGATTGGTCATGATTCCTTTAGCAGTGGATTGTGTTGGTTGGTTTTTCTATTGCTAAATAATAACGTCAGGATAGCTCGGTGTATGAATGAAAATGCTTTACTTACATTTTTTTTTTTTTGTCAAACTTTATCATCAATTTTCTATTTTTTATGTTATCTTTTGTGGACATGAAAGGGATTTGTCAAAACTCCTGTAAAAAGAGTCAATAGCAGGAGTCAATTTTCTTCAGCCATGGAGTGCAGTACATAGTCTCTAAAATAACTTTATCTCAGACTTTACTATATGTAATGAGCAAATGTAGTGACTCAGAACCTGAATCAAAGCTTATTTTTGCATTTTTATAAACATGTTAATAATAATTTTTTTAAAAATTTAATAAATAACTAAATAAATGTTGAAGTTCCAGCCCATTACAGTGGATCAAGACAAAATCAAACGCGTAAAGTCTATCATAACCGGAGCTTACGTCACAATTGTTTTAACTTCCTTGTGTCCCTTAAAAGTTAAAATTAAAATAATTTTTTTAAAAAAAAATTAGGAAAGACTTAGAAAGTCCAGGCAGCGTGGACATGCACTCAGGGACATTCCTATATAAAGAGGAAAAATAAAGCAATGACGAAATGAGCAGCGGAGACGAATAGAGGAACCAAAGCAACAACCATGAACGCATGATGACTGTCACCATGGCAACCATAACGCACCTTTATTATCCTGCATTGATGCTAGCTGATCCTACAGGGAGCAGAAAAAAGGAATGAGGCACGAGGAAAATTGCAACTGCTCTGAAAAGTGCCAAGTGACATCAAGTGGTTGCTGTTTTTAGTCCTCTAGATTATCGCTCAAGGTCACAGCTGAGGGGAAATTGAAACCAAAAAGAAAAAAAGAAAAAAACCAGTGAGGATAAACTGCTGGTGGAAAATAAGTATTGGTATGCGTATGATTTTAACTATGGGAAGTATTTCTTTATTTAATACCTTAATGATAATAAACGTGTGCACGTGTGTTTTCGAGGATGAGGCAGTTTTACGGTTTCATGTGTCTCTGGGATTCTTGTCCGGATTCGAATTCCCCTTGTGCAGCTTTTCCTTTTCTTAATCAGCGCTCCGGTGTTTTACCGCACTGTGCTTTCCAGTGACGAGCTCGCTGACATTTGCCTGCTGTAGCAGCTGCTGTTGTTTCTTGCGTGCGACTGAGACACCTGTGAAATTAATCAAAATGTCAAAATGCAATATCGGTGCGTCATAAAAATTTCTCACCCAAGGTCCTGCGCTCCACGGGCGCTGTTGATTTTGCGACGTTTTTTTTTTTCAAGTGGCTTGGCATTCTGACCCTTTGTTAGGAATACCTTACATTTATAGAAGATATGAGCAATTCACACATACAATGGTGATCTTTGACCTGAGGAATTGATTTTTCTCTATAATCTCCACAATCCTTCCACTCCAGGTCAATACTGTGGCAGTAATCACCTCCGCATTCTGCACTGCGAGCTGTTTACACATACGCTGTTCATTAGTTTCTTTTGTCCTGAGGATAAACCCAAAGAGTTTCGCCTTTAGGGGTGAAACTTGGCCCGCTTTTCCTGAATTTCTATTTCCACTCCTTTGTTGCTTATTTTAATTTCTCACATTTTATTATTTAATATACTGAAGTGATTATGTGGAAATTTGGAGTATATCGTGTATATATTCATATAGCTGTAAAAATTAAAAAAAAAGTGACTGAGACATGATTTACTCTCACATGTGATTCTGAGAACGGATTAACTTTGACATGTGATTGACATGATTAACTAACTTACACTTGAGGTTTTGAGACATGATTAATTTTACTCTTGTGTGTGATTGGCATGATTAGTATACTCTCACGTGTTAACGACACGATTAGTTTATTATGACGTGTTAACGACGCGATTAGTTTACTCTCACGTGTTAATGACGCGATTAGCGTGATTAGTTTACTCTCACGTGTTAATGACGCGATTAGCGTGATTAGTTTACTCTCACGTGTTAATGACGCGATTAGCGTGATTAGTTTACTCTCACGTGTTAATGACGCGATTAGCGTGATTAGTTTACTCTCACATGTTAATGATGCAATTAGTTTACTCTCACATGTTAATGACGTGATTAGCGTGATTAGTTTACTCTCACGTGTTAATGACGTGATTAGCGTGATTAGTTTACTCTCACGTGTTAATGACGCGATTAGCGTGATTAGTTTACTCTCACATGTTAATGATGCAATTAGTTTACTCTCACATGTTAATGACGTGATTAGCGTGATTAGTTTACTCTCACGTGTTAATGACGTGATTAGCGTGATTAGTTTACTCTCACGTGTTAATGACGCGATTAGCGTGATTAGTTTACTCTCACATGTTAATGATGCAATTAGTTTACTCTCACATGTTAATGACGTGATTAGCGTGATTAGTTTACTCTCACGTGTTAATGACGTGATTAGCGTGATTAGTTTACTCTCACGTGTTAATGACGCGATTAGCGTGATTAGTTTACTCTCACATGTTAATGATGCAATTAGTTTACTCTCACATGTTAATGACGTGATTAGCGTGATTAGTTTACTCTCACGTGTTAATGACGTGATTAGCGTGATTAGTTTACTCTCACATGTTAATGACGTGATTAGTTTACTCTCACATGTTAATGACGTGATTAGCGTGATTAGTTTACACTCACATGTTAACGACATGATTAGTTTACTCTCACGTGTTAACGACACGATTAGTTTACTCTCACGTGTTAACGACGCAATTAGTTTACTCTCACATGTTAATGACGTGATTAGTTTACTCTCACATGTTAATGACGTGATTAGCGTGATTAGTTTACTCTCACATGTTAGACGTGATTAGTTTACTCTCACATGTTAATGACGTGATTAGCGTGATTAGTTTACTCTCACGTGTTAACGACACGATTAGTTTACTCTCACGTGTTAACGACGCAATTAGTTTACTCTCACATGTTAATGATGCAATTAGTTTACTCTCACATGTTAATGACGTGATTAGTTTACTCTCACGTGTTAATGACGTGAAACTAATCACGCTAATCACATCATTAACATGTGAGAGTAAACTAATCACGCTAATCACGTCATTAACATGATTAACATGATTGACGTGATTAGTTTACGCTCACGTTAATGATGTGATTAGCGTGATTCATTTACTCTCACATGTTAATGACGTGATTAGCGTGATTCGTTTACTCTCACATGTTAATGACGTGATTAGCGTGATTCGTTTACTCTCACATGTTAATGACGTGATCAGCGTGATTCGTTTACCCTCACATGTTAATGATGCGATTAGTTTACTCTGAATAGGTTAATTTTTCACATTTCGTACACATTTCCATAATTTTCTTTTGATTGTGTAAAGACAATGACAATTGTTAAAAGTCCTACACAAATAAAGTGAATTAATTTACTTCCACATGTGAATTGGGACTCTGACACATGATTCATGTATTTTCACGTGTGATTCTCATACATGTTTCGTTTCATTTTGACATCTGATCCTGACTTCATTCATATTTGTTTTTTTTTACATGATTCATTCACTTTTTTTATGCGATTCCTTCTCTTGATTCATGCATTTTCACGTGTGATTCCAGTGCATGTTATCGTTACCTGTGATTCTTATGTATGATTTGGTGTATTTTCATTCTGTTGTGATATTAATTCACCTATTTTTAAATGCCAGTCTTACACGATTAACTAACTTTCTTTCAAATATGATTCTTGCACACCATTCACAACCATTCACATTCCTCCGTTCCTAACAGATGCTTTGTTTATTTTATGAGCATGATTTTTGCACATGATTCCTGTGTTAATACAGTACATTCACATGTTCACATCTACCCTTTATCACTTTATATATATATATATATATATATATATATATATATATATATATATATATATATATATAATCGCATGTAAAAACAAGCTTCAATATGAACTGGATTTTTTTTGTTCTGTAAAAGTTCCTTCACTTTAGCTAGCAGAGCTATTTTTATCTGAAAGCTTGATTACAATAATAGTTATATTTAATAGTTATTTGGTTACTTTTTATATTCCTGGACGTGAGCTTCCTGCAGTGCGGCTGGTCAGGATATCATTATTTCAGCCCACATGCAGGCACTTTTTTTTTTTTTTTAAATAAGACCTATCAAACAGCATGCATGATTTCAGGCTCTGGACTAAGACTTCACATGGTGTAGGAGCGACGAACACTCTGGCTGTCAGGTTTTTACATCAATTATGGGTCTAATGTGCACTTTTAGATCAAGAATATTGTTCTTAATACCTTCTAAAGTGCGCGTAAAACTAGAATCGGTCTTTGTGCTACGTTCATACTGCAGACGAACACGGTTAGTCTGAGCACCGGTAGTCTGAACAGATCAGGTGCATCCAAACATTTGCGATATGCGCCTTCTAACTTCTGCTTTGCAGCACGTTCACCCTTAATGTTTAGAATCAGTGTAACACTGGTTGTTTGAGCACGTGCACGTTTGCACTCTCACAGACGCGTAACACCTGAGATGATGCACCAATTCAAGAACTGTGATTGGTTGATAAAAAATCTGTAAAGGGATTAAAATGAACTCTTTGTGAAAATAGAATATATGATTTACAGTATACAATTTCTTTATGCAAGGTTTCTGTTACAGGATAAATATCTTAAAGAGCCAAATGTTGAAAATGTGTCGACTTTTGAAAAAAACAATTTCCACACAGTAGTTACTATATTTAAGTCCTTACATTTATTTACCGTACTGATTTTATTACTTGTGATCCATTTCAGATTGATGGGAGACAAAATGTCTCAGCTTTTACAATGTACATGATTGCGGGACAGTCTGTTTAAGTTGCACTTTTGGATGGTACTGTATGTAGCCAACAATCCAAGAGAGATGGAATGAAGTAAAAGAACGAGAAAACCAAATTGGACAGAAGAGCAGCGTTTACTTTTAGCTTTACGTTCAGTGTTTGGAGAATATTTCCTCCTTCCGCCATTTTGTCCTCTGCTATAGAAACTCTTGAGCCTCTTAAAAGTCCTCCTCTCTACTCTTAACTATTTTTACCTTAGGGGCTGTTTTTAGGGCTAAGATGTTTCATAAATCATTTTTATCTTTACTAGATTTACTAAGTCCTAAATTTGAAATGAAATTCTAAGAAAATTCTAAGATTGTGTGAAAAAAAAAATATATATTTATATATATATATATTTTTTTTTTATTATTTATTTGAAGATATAACATGGCAGCAACATGAAAAAAAGCATTCTGAAAATCATAGCAACATTTTAAAAAAAGCAATCTCAAAATCATAGCAACATTTTTTTTTTTAAAAAAAGCATTCTCAATCATAGCAACATTTTAAAAAAAGCATTCTCAAAATCATAGCAACATTTTTTTTAAAAAAGCATTCTCAAAATCATAGCAACATTTTTTTTAAAAAGCATTCTCAAAATCATAGCAACATTAAAAAAAAGCATTCTTAAAATCATAGCAACATTAAAAAAAAGCATTCTCAAAAGCATAGCAACATTAAAAAAAAGCATTCTCAAAATCATAGCAACATTTTAAAAAAGCATTCTCAAAATCATAGCAACATTTAAAAAAAAAAGCATTCTCAAAATCATAGCAACATTTAAAAAAAAGCATTCTCAAAATCATAGCAACATTTAAAAAAAAGCATTCTCAAAATCATAGCAAGATTTAAAAAAAGCATTCTCAAAATCATAGCAACATTTTTAAAAAAAGCATTCTCAAAATCATAGCAACATTTTAAAAAAAAGCATTCTCAAAATCATAGCAACATTTTTTAAAAAAAGCATTCTCAAAATCATAGCAACATTTAAAAAAAACAGCATTCTCAAAATCATAGCAACATTTTTAAAAAAAGCATTCTCAAAATCATAGCAACATTTTAAAAAAAAGCATTCTCAAAATCATAGCAACATTTTTTAAAAAAAGCATTCTCAAAATCATAGCAACATTTAAAAAAAAAACAGCATTCTCAAAATCATAGCAACATTTTTAAAAAAAGCATTCTCAAAATCATAGCAACATTAAAAAAAAGCATTCTCAAAATCATAGCAACATTTTAAAAAAAAAGCATTCTCAAAATCATAGCAACATTTTAAAGAAAAAGCATTCTCAAAATCATAGCAACATTTTAAAAAAAGCATTCTCAAAATCATAGCAACATTTAAAAAAAGCATTCTCAAAATCATAGCAACATTTTTTTTAAAAAAAGCATTCTCAAAATCATAGCAACATTTTTTTTAAAAAGCATTCTCAAAATCATAGCAACATTAAAAAAAAGCATTCTTAAAATCATAGCAACATTAAAAAAAAGCATTCTCAAAATCATAGCAACATTTTAAAAAAGCATTCTCAAAATCATAGCAACATTTAAAAAAAAACAGCATTCTCAAAATCATAGCAACATTTTTAAAAAAAGCATTCTCAAAATCATAGCAACATTTTTAAAAAAAGCATTCTCAAAATCATAGCAACATTTTAAAAAAAAGCATTCTCAAAATCATAGCAACATTTTAAAAAAAAGCATTCTCAAAATCATAGCAACATTTTAAAAAAAAAAAGCATTCTCAAAATCATAGCAACATTTTTAAAAAAAAGCATTCTCAAAATCATAGCAACATTTTAAAAAAAGCATTGTCAAAATCATAGCAACATTTTTTAAAAAAGCATTCTCAAAATCATAGCAACATTAAAAAAAAGCATTCTCAAAATCATAGCAACATTTAAAAAAAAGCATTCTCAAAATCATAGCAACATTTAAAAAAAGCATTCTCAAAATCATAGCAACATTTTAAAAAAGCATTCTCAATCATAGCAACATTTAAAAAAAAGCATTCTCAAAATCATAGCAACATTTTTAAAAAAAGCATTCTCAAAATCATAGCAACATTTTAAAAAAAAAAGCATTCTCAAACTCATAGCAACATTTAAAAAAAAGCATTCTCAAAATCATAGCAACATTTTTTTTAAAAAAGCATTCTCAAAATCATAGCAACATTTTTTTTAAAAAAGCATTCTCAAAATCATAGCAACATTTTAAAAAAGCATTCTCAAAATCATAGCAACATTTAAAAAAAAGCATTCTCAAAATCATAGCAAAATTTTTTTTTTAAAAAAAGCATTCTCAAAATCATAGCAACATTTAAAAAAAAAAAAGCATTCTCAAAATCATAGCAACATTTTAAAAAAAGCATTCTCAAAATCATAGCAACATTAAAAAAAAGCATTCTCAAAATCATAGCAACATTTTAAAAAAGCATTCTCAATCATAGCAACATTTTTAAAAAAAAGCATTCTCAAAATCATAGCAACATTTAAAAAAAAGCATTCTCAAAATCATAGCAACATTTAAAAAAAAAAAGCATTCTCAAAATCATAGCAACATTTAAAAAAAAGCATTCTCAAAATCATAGCAACATTTTTAAAAAAAGCATTCTCAAAATCATAGCAACATTTTAAAAAAAAGCATTCTCAAAATCATAGCAACATTTTAAAAAAAAGCATTCTCAAAATCATAGCAACATTTAAAAAAAAAAAAGCATTCTCAAAATCATAGCAACATTTTTAAAAAAAAGCATTCTCAAAATCATAGCAACATTTTAAAAAAAGCATTGTCAAAATCATAGCAACATTTTTTAAAAAAGCATTCTCAAAATCATAGCAACATTTTAAAAAAGCATTCTCAAAATTCAGTAGCAACATTTAAAAAAAGCATTCTCCAAAATCATAGCAACAGTTTTTTTAAAAAAAAGCATTCTCAAAATCATAGCAAGATTTTAAAAAAGCATTCTCAAAATCATAGCAAGATTTTAAAAAAGCATTCTCAAAATCATAGCAACATTTTAAAGAAAAAGCATTCTCAAAATCATAGCAACATTTTTAAAAAAAAGCATTCTCAAAATCATAGCAACATTTTAAAAAAAGCATTCTCAAAATCATAGCAACATTTAAAAAAAGCATTCTCAAAATCATAGCAACATTTTTTTTAAAAAAAGCATTCTCAAAATCATAGCAACATTTTTTTAAAAAAGCATTCTCAAAATCATAGCAACATTTTAAAAAAAAGCATTCTCAAAATCATAGCAACATTTTAAAAAAAAAAAGCATTCTCAAAATCATAGCAACATTTTTAAAAAAAAACATTCTCAAAATCATAGCAACATTTTAAAAAAAGCATTGTCAAAATCATAGCAACATTTTTTAAAAAAGCATTCTCAAAATCATAGCAACATTAAAAAAAAGCATTCTCAAAATCATAGCAACATTTAAAAAAAAGCATTCTCAAAATCATAGCAACATTTAAAAAAAGCATTCTCAAAATCATAGCAACATTTTAAAAAAGCATTCTCAATCATAGCAACATTTTTAAAAAAGCATTCTCAAAATCATAGCAACATTTTTAAAAAAAGCATTCTCAAAATCATAGCAACATTTTAAAAAAAAAAGCATTCTCAAACTCATAGCAACATTTAAAAAAAAGCATTCTCAAAATCATAGCAACATTTTTTTTAAAAAAGCATTCTCAAAATCATAGCAACATTTTTTTTAAAAAAGCATTCTCAAAATCATAGCAACATTTTAAAAAAGCATTCTCAAAATCATAGCAACATTTAAAAAAAGCATTCTCAAAATCATAGCAAAATTTTTTTTTTAAAAAAAGCATTCTCAAAATCATAGCAACATTTAAAAAAAAAAAGCATTCTCAAAATCATAGCAACATTTTAAAAAAAGCATTCTCAAAATCATAGCAACATTAAAAAAAAGCATTCTCAAAATCATAGCAACATTTTAAAAAAGCATTCTCAATCATAGCAACATTTTAAAAAAAAAAGCATTCTCAAAATCATAGCAACATTTAAAAAAAAGCATTCTCAAAATCATAGCAACATTTTAAAAAAAAAGCATTCTCAAAATCATAGCAACATTTAAAAAAAAGCATTCTCAAAATCATAGCAACATTTTTAAAAAAAAAGCATTCTCAAAATCATAGCAACATTAAAAAAAAGCATTCTTAAAATCATAGCAACATTTTAAAAAAGCATTCTCAAAATCATAGCAACATTTAAAAAAAAGCATTCTCAAAATCATAGCAACATTAAAAAAAGCATTCTCAAAATCATAGCAACATTAAAAAAAAGCATTCTCAAAATCATAGCAACATTTTCTTTTAAAAAAAGCATTCTCAAAATCATAGCAACATTTAAAAAAAAAAGCATTCTCAAAATCATAGCAACATTTTTAAAAAAAAGCATTCTCAAAATCATAGCAACATTTTAAAAAAAAAGCATTCTCAAAATCATAGCAACATTTTTAAAAAAAAGCATTCTCAAAATCATAGCAACATTAAAAAAGCATTCTCAAAATCATAGCAACATTAAAAAAATGCATTCTCAAAATCATAGCAACATTTAAAAAAAAGCATTCTCAAAATCATAGCAACATTTTTTTTAAAAAAAAGCATTCTCAAAATCATAGCAACATTTAAAAAAAAAAGCATTCTCAAAATCATAGCAACATTTTAAAAAAAAGCATTCTCAAAATCATAGCAACATAAAAAAGCATTCTCAAAATCATAGCAACATAAAAAAGCATTCTCAAAATCATAGCAACATTTTAAAAAAAAGCATTCTCAAAATCATAGCAACATTTTAAAAAAGCATTCTCAAAATCATAGCAACATTAAAAAAAAAGCATTCTTAAAATCATAGCAACATTAAAAAAAAGCATTCTCAAAATCATAGCAACATTTTAAAAAAGCATTCTCAAAATCATAGCAACATTTAAAAAAAGCATTCTCAAAATCATAGCAACATAAAAAAAAGCATTCTCAAAATCATAGCAACATTTTAAAAAAAAAGCATTCTCAAAATCATAGCAACATTTAAAAAAAAAGCATTCTCAAAATCATAGCAACATTAAAAAAAAGCATTCTCAAAATCATAGCAACATTTTTTTAAAAAGCATTCTCAAAATCATAGCAACATTAAAAAAAAGCATTCTCAAAATCATAGCAACATTTTAAAAAAGCATTCTCAATCATAGCAACATTTAAAAACAAAAAGCATTCTCAAAATCATAGCAACATTTTAAAAAAAAGCATTCTCAAAATCATAGCAACATAAAAAAAAGCATTCTCAAAATCATAGCAACATTTTAAAAAAGCATTCTCAAAATCATAGCAACATTTAAAAAAAGCATTCTCAAAATCATAGCAACATAAAAAAAAGCATTCTCAAAATCATAGCAACATTTTAAAAAAAAAGCATTCTCAAAATCATAGCAACATTTAAAAAAAAAGCATTCTCAAAATCATAGCAACATTAAAAAAAAGCATTCTCAAAATCATAGCAACATTTTAAAAAAGCATTCTCAAAATCATAGCAACATTAAAAAAAAGCATTCTCAAAATCATAGCAACATTTTAAAAAAAAGCATTCTCAAAATCATAGCAACATTTTAAAAAAAAGCATTCTCAAAATCATAGCAACATAAAAAAAAGCATTCTCAAAATCATAGCAACATTTTAAAAAAGCATTCTCAAAATCATAGCAACATTTTAAAAAAGCATTCTCAAAATCATAGCAACATTAAAAAAAAGCATTCTCAAAATCATAGCAACATTTTAAAAAAGCATTCTCAAAATCATAGCAACATTAAAAAAAGCATTCTCAAAATCATAGCAACATTAAAAAAAAAAGCATTCTCAAAATCATAGCAACATTTTAAAAAAGCATTCTCAAAATCATAGCAACATTAAAAAAAGCATTCTCAAAATCATAGCAACATTAAAAAAAAGCATTCTCAAAATCATAGCAACATTAAAAAAAAAAGCATTCTCAAAATCATAGCAACATTTTAAAAAAGCATTCTCAAAATCATAGCAAGATTTTAAAAAAGCATTCTCAAAATCATAGCAAGATTTTAAAAAAGCATTCTCAAAATCATAGCTTTTTGCAGAAGTGCTGTCGGGATGACTTTTCTCATTTCATTGTACATGAAATAAAATTCCAGTAATTCATGTTCTATTGATCTATCTTTTTGATTTGGAGAACATTTCAAAAATCATAATTGAAAAGATCAGATTCTGTGTGGTTTGGCTGTTCACACACTTCGATGAAAGAAAGAAAAAAAAATCAGATCAAAAATAAAAATATATATAATAATCAGATTTAATTAAATATTAGACATTCATCTGTTAGATACAAAACACTGACTGTACATCTCACTTAAATTACTGCTTAGTGCAGATTCTATTTGAAATGAACTTCAATTCCGTATCTCTTAAGTAATATTTAAATATTTTGCTAGGAGATCAATCCTCAGCCAAGTGCTTCATGTTTATCTTGACTTTTTTTTTTCTTCTTTCTCTTTTTAGATGATAAACAGTGTGACGGAGTGTGTGAGCCGCATGATGTTCATCAGGTTATAAAGGCTTCCTTCATATTGGTTTAAACTTTAAAACCACATTCAGTTTAGTTTAATGGAATAAAACAGATGTACATACATCATTCGTTTATTTACCTTTACACACCCACACCATCACATTTAACTTATTCTGAATATTACTGCGCAGATGTGCAAGGCTTTGCATGCCATTGCGAAGGTGATTAACCTCACCTGATTGAGTTTGCAAGTCATTTTTTTAGGAGGAGGTGGGGGGGGGGGATCCTTTTCCAAATCAGTGGTTCTGTTTTTTTTTTTTTATCTTTTTTTTTGTGACATGTTGGTGTTATATTTTTCACTTCGATGTTAAAAGTTGCACTGAGTACAAACTGCTGCATAAAACAAAAACCAGTTTGCCTTTATTTCAGGCTGCAAAGCAACAAAATGTGATTATTTTAAAGAGGAAAGAGAGAGAGAGAGAGAGAATTTAAAAGTCTTCGACACATTCAAATAATTGCAACAACAGCGACAGTCAGTTGTTATTCTAAGACATGAAGGTCGGCTGTTCTGGTTCAGTTCCTCCAAGAACAGTATTGTGTGCCGAGTGCGTTTGTAAACCCCATCGAGCTCCATGATGAAACTGTCCCTCCTGAAGACCTTCCCAGGAAAGCCAGACCGAAACGTAGCTCAGAAAAACCGCCCTCAGAAATCACCAAATAACAACCAGCGCCTCACAGAGCAGAAGTAGCAGATATACATCTCAATATCAACTGTTCACAGGAGATTCTTGTGTACATTAAATGCCATTAGGATTGTTATACAGTGTAAAAAGAACCACATGGTCAGTGAGATGGGGTGCGCAAACTTTTGACTGCTAGTGTATAACATGTACAATTTAGATTTTGAGAATCATGTTAAAATATGAATTAGAGCTAACTGATGTAAATGTGGAGAAGCTCCTACTAATCAGTTATACTCAGATCAAACACGCGCCGAACTGAACCTCGCGTATCGAATGCTGCTAATCCGTACCGTTACCCCCCTAATTTATGTTTTAGTTTTGTTTTATTTTATTTTTTTTCAAAACTATATTGTTTTAATAATGCAAACTTATAACAATATATGTGTTTTGTGGAATGAAATGGGAAATTTAAAGCTCTCCTTGTAGGCGTAGTAGGCGTGTGTTAGCTCGTTAGCATGAGCATCAGTTACCTTTAATTATCCTGTTAGCGGCGGTCGCAGTTCGTCACGTCGTTTGCAGCAGTAGACATTTAGTAGTAGCAGTTGATTAGCTTGTTAGCGGTTTATTAGCACATCGCCGCAACAGAATCGGGGCGAATGTGAGTGCTGCATGTTTAACAAGGTAAATGATGATTACGTGATGACTCCAGATTTCCTGGAAGATTTGCCTGGTGTCCTGGAGGTCCGAGTAATCATACATGTACTGACTTTCACACTAGCCAATAACATTCAATATCACTTTTTTTTTTTTTTTTTCAATCTGAAAATATTTTGCACCTCACCCAGATGTTTGATCACAAGGTTTGATTGAGACTTGAGACTAAGATAAGTGATGAATTACACATACAGTAAGTCACACATCATGGTTTCGCTTTATTGGTTTTTTTGCTTCGAAACGTTCAATCATACAGATTTTACTTTCAAGATATTAAAAGGTTGATCCTTTATCCAGAAATCACATACAAATTGTATGATCGTATAAACAAATGTACACGTTTGTTTGTATGAAGTATGTTCATGAACATTTTGTTCTTGTTGCCGGGTTTTTTTTTTTTTAAATAAATAAATAAATAAATAATAAATAAATAAAAAAGCAGCGGTATATTGTACAGTAGCTCCACAGAGTCAAAAACGAAAAATGGCACCTGGTGGGGAAAAAATCTGAAGTGCGCCTTCTTCGTGACACCACGACATTCAGCTCACGAAAACTCTGAAACTCTGCCCCCCCCCCTCTCCCCTCCTGTACTCCCCCGAACTCGCACGCAGTGACTCTTCTTCCCCGTCCATCACAGGAGTTTCGAAGGCGACGTCGAGGTGATTATCGACGTGGAACTTTTCCTCGAGAGCCAGAAAGTCGGCTTCCTCCACCACCTGACCGCATCCTTCATGGGGGATATGTAGAGAGGGATTCAGCTCACGACCAACTTATACCAACAATGACAATTTTATGACCTCCCCTTCCGCCCCCCCCCCCCCCCCAAACTAGGAAACGCAGGATTAAGCTTTGTACAGCTTTGTTTTGATAGAATGCGCATGTGATGTTTGGGGATTTTTGAATGCATTTGGTTGTAATTAAACATCATCACTCTGACTTCCTGTTTCCAAAAATAAATAAACAAATAAATACATCATAAACAAATCATTTTGATGTGCATTTTATGACCTACAGTACAGTTTGACCTTGGTGGTAATTTTCCATTTTCCAGCAGCAGTATTTTCATTCCTTTCCAGCATTAAAAGAGACACATCGAATACCCTTAAATACAAACGAATGAAAGAAAAGAGTAACAGTTCATTTTATTTATTTATTTATTTTTTTTAATTTTTTTTATGGTGGTATAATACACTGCTCAAGGTTAATAGTTCTCCCGTCGAGGCGTTCATGAATATTAGCTTTTTAGCCTCCTATCTAGCATCTCACCCCTCCACCCGTCTGCGTCTGCAGAGCTGCAACCGGAAAGACAGACGGAATCTTTCAAGCAACCATTATAATCCCGCGTGACTCGGGGAAATGTTTTTGATTTTCTGTTCACTTTGCGGCCCCGCAATCACGAGTCAATGATATGAAATAAATAACTCTCACGGAAGGACGGAGAGAGCGCAAACACTTTCTGCTTAGTCTCCTTTCCTCGGCTCATGCGAGAAGGGAAAATGTGTTTACTCGAGTTATCGTGATTGATCGTCAAACACGGCTCGTTTCCTCGCAGCGGCACGTCTCGCTGTCGAACCATTTTAAAGACAGACTGGTTGCAGGTTTTTAAAATATGTGACTGCGAGCGGGAAAACATGACCTAATGTGACTTTTTCATACCTCATCAGAGAACAATAAAGGTGAATGACGGCGACGGCTTTCGGGAAAGTTCGAGCGGAAGTTTAGAAAGGAGACGCACGTGATGCAGGAGCTCGTCGGGGGCGCGGGCCGGGTTCCGAAACGGACTCGGATTAAAAAAACTAATAACCATTTAAAGGGCGGATTAAAACTTGACGGCAAAGTCGACTGTTTAAAGTAATAAGATAAGATGATAATTTTAATGCAGCACTCCATTCGGGGAATTTTTACATTGTAGTTACATCAACAGATGTGAAGAAGAAGAAAGCAAGGAAAGGAATTTGTGTTTCGTTTTTTATGTTATTTCTCTGTTATTTACCGGATTTAGCCATTAAAACTCAACAGCAACACGGCATAGATCAATGACGATTATAAAAAATACATGTGCTTATATGGGAGGCTTGCTGGTGTGTGTCGATGGAGGAGGCGTCGGACTTCAAGGTGTTCAGATATGGCAGGTAGAACAAAAGTTATCGCTGCTTTTACAGTATAACATGTATAACAAGTTTGGCCACTGCAGGAATGTAAAAAAAAAAAAAAAAAAAAAAAAAAAGCATTCTTTGGTCAGAGAAACAACCGAACGCAACATTAAACACACATGATCGTGTGTATCTGTGCCTGTGTGACACCTTTTTTGTTTTTTTTTCCTTCGTCTTGTCTGTATAGTTGGTTAAAATGAAATAAAATTCAGTTCATCCTATTGCCTATTTTGTGCTGAGAAAACGGACATATCACTCGATACTGCACAGTCCTGAGTCCTAT
Source organism: Clarias magur (assembly GCA_013621035.1). Classification (NCBI taxonomy): domain Eukaryota; kingdom Metazoa; phylum Chordata; class Actinopteri; order Siluriformes; family Clariidae; genus Clarias; species Clarias magur. The sequence goes on along the minus strand of QNUK01000146.1, from coordinate 1,369,085 downwards.
ATATGTTTATTTTAAATAAATAAACAAACAAACAAACAAATAAGGCTAAAATGTTGCTTTTTGATTTTTAATTGCGGTTTCTGTTCTTTTCACATCGCAAGGTGGCAACTACATAAACATGAACATGAACATTTTTGTCAACAAACATCAAACAATAGTTTTGTGTTTTTTCTTTGTTTTTGTTTTTTAAACATAAAAATAAGTGGCGCCCCCTGGTGCGCTGGAGCCCACCATAAGCCCGACGTGTTTATGCCTCCTAAAGTGAGCGGCATATTTATCTTTTTTTTTTTTTTAGATAAAAATATGTCGGGTAACGTCAGATATCAGTGATTAGGACATTCTGCTCAATGGCACTCCACCAAGAGTCCAGTAACGATATTCTGAAAAAAGAAAGAACGAAAAAAAAGGTCGATGTTAATAAGAGAGTTGGCCTAATTAACCGGGAGAAAATGAATCCACAAGCGCGTTAGTCCGAGTGCAGCAGTCAGACCCCCGTCTCGCCCCCGGACCTTGTTCCCTTATCAGCGTCTTGACATTTCCCCCTGGTTCCTCGGACCCGGGCCACTTCTACCTGACATTTCCTAGTCCGATCCTCAGCTTTCCTCATTAATGACATGTGTCTCCCGCAGTCACTAACCTTTCCTGCTTCGCTACGACTCGTTTCTTAATGACCGTCACCGCGGGGGGTTTTAGAGCCGCGGATTTCTGCTCATTACTGTTTAAAAGTCTCGCTTTAGTGGAATTTTTCAACAGTTCTATCTTCCTTCTGGTTTTTTTTTTTTTTCTAGCTATTATAAGCACTCGTAGCAATGAGGACAAAAATTGGGAGGAGACTTTAGGACAAAGTGCATTATACAGTAAATCCATTGCGTTCTTGATTCAGTTCGGGTTCGAAGGTGTGTGACATTAGTGCAGGTTTATACACTGTTAATGCGCTCGTTCTGTATCGCGTCATGAGCCCTGTAGTCCTGTGGAGGCCAGCGCTCGTGTTTGTTCCTCTTGTGGTTCTGTCCTGGTGCGCCGGCTTCGTGTTCACGTGCTCATGTTTGTTCAGTTAGTTCTTGAGAATTCCGAGAGGTCTTGTTTTTTTTTGTTTGTTTGTTTTTTCCGTGCACTTCCAGTTTTTGACCTCTGCGTGTTATTTGATTTGATTCACAATCATGGATGTCATTTATCATTCCTACGGTTACAAGTCGACCTGGAACACTGTGAGGCTGAAAATGCCAGCAGAGCTTAAACTGCTAATGATAAAATCTCCTGAGACCTCATTATGAAGGGGAAAAAAAAAAAAAAAGCCGAGCTAAAACACTCAGGAGTGTTCAGGTGGATCAGCATGAGCAGCGTTGTACAGTACGTGATTATAATTCATCTTTCAAGCAAGAGTTTTGGAGTGAATGAGTGATTATAATAAGTGACCTTTTTTTTTTTTTGGTAATAGCAGCACTAGATACTGTTAAGGACGAGTGATATGATTAAACTAGTGTTAGTATGCGTCGTTTATTTATTAAAGAGTTTGTAGAGATTTTGAATCTAATAATAATACGCTGATCTTTAATGTAATCACTGATATTATTATTATTATTATTATTATTATTATGTAAATTATTAGGCATTTAAATGATTTAAGAAATACTGTATATAAAAGTAAACTCATACATGAAATGTCAGATGTATGTGTGTATGTAATATCTGTGTGTGTTTTAATGTCATATTCATGTCATATTAATATATCATATTAGATATATTTTTTATTATATTTAACTAAATATTCATGATATATGTTTTTTTTATCTTGCATTTTAAGTAAAATAATCTTTTTAATTGAAAAACTAAGATGAACAAAACTAATATTGCTATTTTAGGTTTTATTATGTAGTATTTAACTTTTATACATAGGATAATGTAAATACACATCATTTATAGTTAAAGAGTTACATAATTTAAAAGGTTAAATCTAATAATAAACTTCTGATCTTTAATGTAATCAGTGATATTATTATTATTATTATTATTTATTAATTATTATATAATGATATTATTATTATTATTATTATTATTATTATTATATAATGATATTATTATTATTTTAATGATATTATTATTATTATTATTATTATTATTATGTAAATTATTAGGCATTTAAATGATTTAAGAAATACTGTATATAAAAGTAAACTCATACATGAAATGTCACAGATGTATGTGTGTATGTAATATCTGTGTGTGTTTTAATGTCATATTCATGTCATATTAATATATCATATTGGATATATTTATAATTATATTTAACTAAAATATTCATGATACATGTTTTTTTATCTTGCATTTTAAGTAAAATAATATTTTATTATATAGTAATTAACTTTTATACATAGGATAATGTAAATACACATCATTTATAGTTAAAGAGTTACATAATTTAAAAGGTTAAATCTAATAATAAACTTCTGATCTTTAACGTAATCAATGATGATATATTATTATTATATTATAATTAATAAATAATAATATTATTATTATTATTATTATTGTTATTATTATTATTTGAGGTTGAAGTCCACGTTCATGTGTATGTGTGTCTCTGTACAGCAGAACTCTCTGTCTCACTTATTAATAGACAGAAATCACATTCTGTAAGGTCGAGTATCTGACGCCTTGTTTACACCAAGTTGTACTTCTTTCTTTTGTCATGAGACAAACACACTCCCTGTTCAGTAATCGGAGAGAGAATCACAGATGAGAAATGGTTAGAAAAAGTTGATCGGATAAAATATGAAGTTTTGTCTTTAAACTTAACAGCGCATTAAAATTCCCTTCTACCACTTCAGCGCTGATATTTCAGCCAAAGTGAAAATATGAACTAATCCCAGTCAAAATATTCACTTTATCTGTTCTCATTAATTTCTATTGGTGCAGGTGTGTGTTTACATTGAGACAGCAGCGCATTGGTAGATTATTTTACAGTAGATGATTAAATCCCACACATAACTGTTCATAACATCACTTTTACTCCACATTTAGATTCACTGATGGTGCAGATTAAACTTCAGCCAGAGATCGAAGTGCTGCACATAAACGTCTCATAAGAATCTGTCCAGAGGTCGATTTAAGACGCGTCCACAGTTTGGCACATGCGCAGTCCGGTTTATGATCCGACACAAAACTGTTCGTAACTTCACTCTTCCTCAATATGTTGATTTAATTTACTGCATGGTGCAGATTTAACTTAATATCTAAGCACCGCAAAAGTTTCATTCAATTTGGTCCAGACAGTTTTGCGTGATGATGTGGCGAAATATTATTATTTTATTAATTATTATATTAATAATAATAATAATATCTTTACAAGAGCAAATTCTGACCAATGTACAGATGAAATCTGAATGTGTACAATGTATTCTTTAGCTAGCCATCTTTCAGTAGTGTGTATTGGTGCTATGGTCAGGATTTTTCCTGCAGTAATCTCTTTCTGAACTGGCTGGTGCCGTGATGGGCATGGGTTTACCATCGATTGCAAGTGCAAAATTGAGTTCTCAAAAGTTTCCCCCCCCCCCCAAAAAAAAAATCATTCTACCTGATCCGGAGCAGCTCAGACGGCCGAGCACACATCCCGTCATGAACTCACACACACTTAACCAACGCTAAACGGGTTAATCTGTGCGTACATCCTTTGATTTTGCCTGGATATTATCTCCAACACCTTTAATTAGAGATTTATTTGGCAGGATATCGCACAGATGGAAATCTGAACTGGTCACAGTCACGGAGGCGGATCAGGCGTCAAAAGTCTCTTCTTACATGCAGTGCGATTTTTGTAATTAGCTTCCCTAAATTATTGGCATTCCTCATTACAAGTACAAATTAGTATCATGCATCGATCACATGAAGGGATTTCCCAGAAGAATAGCTTTTAATATCCTGAACTTTCCTTCGTCACACTTCCTGATTTGTCCTTGTGTTAGGACAGAATGCTTTTTTTTTTTTTTTTTGGTTTTGTTTCGGTTTTTTTTTGGTTTGTTTTTTTTGCACTCACGAGCGCTTTGTCTCCTTAATCAGCATGTTCGTGCCGTCCAGATACTTGTCCTACGCCAAATGAACCATTAATCCCGCCTGAGAAGTGAACACTCTTCCAGAAGGTTGAGGAAGTTGAGATAAATGGCTGCTGAGATTAGTCTTCAGCAAATCAGTGATGGACGTGTGAATTCTGCTTGAGTTCAGCATCCATTCCGTTTACAATTATCCACTGATTAGGTTGGGACCTATGGACATTTCATTTCAGAAAGCTTGTGTGTAGAAGGCCGGGAACTGCTATGCTAATGCTTATACAATCCATTAGCAGGTTGAGCAGCATCGGATCAGCATCACTCGCACTAACGGAGCTGCTGTGAAACGAAAAAAAAAAACGCTCAACCAAATGCCGTTCTTGAGTAAAAGTAGAGCTTCCCTATGCAAGTCAAAGTAGACGTGCTTCAGTTACATGTGTACTTGGGTGCGGGTATAAAAAGTACTCACCTCTAAGTATTAAAAGTACCGGGATTGTATTAGCTCACCCTTTCAAAACATCTCGCGCTCTCTCTCTCTCGCCAGCAGGTGGCGACATTCCCGCTTCAGATACTACGCAATGGTTGTGTAACGGTACAGATATTCGCTCTACTTTTGAGTGGAGTAAAAGTAAAAAGTGTCCTCTAATTAAAGCACTCAAGTAAAGCATAAATGCATGAAATACTGTATGTACGCAAGTACAGTGACAATGTATACGGAATCAGTTTCCTGCCACCTCTACGGATATTTTATATGCGGTGGAAAAGAGACGCTTTTGAATCTGTTTTTTATATATATATATATATATATACTTTACCTGGAAAACTCGAGGAGTTACATCATCGTCTAAATATAGAGACTGGTTACGCTGAAGGTGCATGCGGGAACATTTCATGCAAATTGTTTTTCAGACACGAGTTAGGGAAAAGGGAAGAAAATAAGATTTTTTTCTAAACACTATGCACAAAGTTTTTGTTCATTTACTATATATTTTTGCACACCCTTCAGTTACATGTTCTGGCACTGACAGCGGACTGACAGGTGACGTGAACAGTGTTGATTATTCATCTCATTACAGTGGCATCAGTCAGGGGGTGGGATATCGTAGGCACCATGTGAACAGTCCGTTCTCGCAGTCGGTGTGTTGGAAGTAGAAACAATGGGCAAGTGTAAGGATTTGAGTGATTTTGATTTCGACATTTGGCCAAATTGTGATGTCTAGACGACTGGGTGAGGGTATTGTATGGTAAAAGCTCTGAACTGGACCAAGGGTCAAATCAAGAAGGTAGAAGGTGTGTGTCGATCATCATGGGAACAGACGGCAAGGACGCACTATGTGGAGGAGGAAAGCCATCTGAGGCAATGCCGTGGTGGTGGTGGTGTTTTTTCCCTTCTGCTCATCCTTAGTGACTGAACAGAGAGTTACTCATGGAGTAGTTCAACTTTTTCAGCCCTCCTCTTCAATATGGTGAGTTGCCGCGGTGACCGGCGACAACAAGACGTAGTAGTGAAATAGCCAGAGGCGTAGCTGCAGGACAGGTGATCGCTTGGGGCTCCAGGTTCTAAGGTGACCCCTGAAGGCTGACATGAAGTTCATGAAAATGTCAAATCTCAAAGTGAAGAACTCCCCAAAAACCTTATGTACACATCTATAACCAGACCCTCTGATAACCCAACCACTTCCCCATTTCCCATCTGGGGCCTCTACAGTATGGCTGGCCTCTATCACGTGGGACCCATGCAAGATTATTTTCAATGTTTGCTGTCAGACTAGTATGAAGAAGGTCTACCTGCCTGGAAGCTGGAATTAAAAACAAAAGAGAGAATAAGAAGAAGACAGAAAGAGAAAGCAGATCTGTGGTAAGTATGGAAGAGAAGTCGTAAAATGTACTGTATAGCCACCGTCAGCAGGTACTTTCGTTTTCTCCCGCCAAAAAACATGCAGGATAGGCTAACCGGTGTTTCCAAAGTGCCTTCGATTGCTTGCCACCCCGTCCAGGGAGTACCCCACCTAGTGGCCCGGGTCTGGGCCACCAGGCCTCCTGTGACCCTGTCCAGATTAAGCGTTATAGAGAATTGGTTTTGTCTGAAGGGTATAAAAGCCAACACTTTTCCGAAGGAGTCCTGTTTATGTAATCGTCTGGCGGAACATCTGGCACGGAAAATATGATGCAGACACTTTCAGTGAGTTATCCCGAATCTTTATAACAGGCATCTGGGTAACATAATGACAATAAAGAGGGGGAAGGAAATCTAGACTGGCCGCTTCTGCGTCATTCTGAAATACTCAGCGCCACCGTCTGGCAGTTTGATGCAGCTACAATACTGTAGTTCAGGCTGTTTGGATGTTAACAGAATCACACTTTTCTTTTGGTCTATTTAAAAAGAAAATATAAAGATGATAATAATAATAATAATAATAATAATTTGCTAGTAATATTGCTCCTTTTGAAGCCATTGACAAATATATACAGTAACATTATATTTGACAGACAATAAGCACAAATGAGTTCACTTCTTCGGTCTGTCTTACTGTATTTGTGCAACTCCATCACCCTCACTCACTCGTCGTCGTCTAGACCGCTTTGTCCTGCCTTCAGGGTCCAGGGGGGCTCGCCTATCCCAGGAGACTTAGGGCACGAGGTAGGGTACACCCTGGACAGGGTGCCAATTCATTCAATCCACACACACACACACACTTACAGTACACGCTCGATCAAACACTGCAGACAGTTTGGGAACGGCAATTAGTCTAATCTACAATACATGTCTTTGGACTGTGCAGTACCTGGAGGAAACCCACAAAGCATGGGGGTCTTTGGACTGTGGGAGGAAACCGAATCACGCAGAGGAAACCCACCAAGCACGGGGAGTTAACATGATAACTCCATGCATGCACACAGACCCCAGGGCGGGAATCGAACCGAGAGCCTGGAGGTGCAAGTTCGACAGTGCTAACCACTACGCCACCTTGCTGGTAAACAGCCACGTAACCTGACTCTAAATTCACATAACGTTCCACAAATAAGCATTCACGGATCTTGAATCATACAGAATACAGTTCTCATGTGTTCGGATGGACCGAAGACCAATTTTGCGACTTGATTCATAGCGGGAGGAGGAGACTTGGAGACACAGAGCCACGGAGAGGGGGAAAAGTTCGATTAATGTAGAATGAGGAGAGACGATGACCTTTAGAAACTCATTCGCTCAGGAAATGACTGTGTAGACTTCCTGCTTTAATCTAACCGATACCTGGAAGTGAATCCTGATTAAATAAATGGACGCTTTGTTTGTGTTCTGCAGCCCTACATGTATTATGTAAGATCATTTATGGAATGCAACACGCCAGAGTTGAGATCACAGCTGATTTCCCTCAATAAGAAACCACTTTAGAGAAAATGTTTACCGGCTCAGTGCATAAACAGCGCTTCAGTCGTATGAAGCCCTGAGCGTTTTGTCCGTCGAGACTGAGATGATTGTTTATTAATCCTATGATTCCCAGCGCATTTATTTTCTCACTCTGCTGCAGTTGCACTTCATTTATAGCATGTATAATCAGAGCACCTATTGTGCACCAGAATGTAGGCGGGAAAAAGCGGTCTACAGAAATGGAGCAGAATTTCCCTTGCAAGAAACCGGAGCGCCATCAAGTGGACCCGTTTCTAATTACAGCTCAAGTAGCTTTTTAGGAGATCCGGAACAACACGGAGAATTAGACGTAAAAGAGAAGATCAGCTCTGAAACTTTAGTGCATTGCAAAACCAAGGAAATAATTTTAAATCAAATCAAATGAAGAAAGTTTACACAAAAAAAAAAAAAAAAAAGGGGGAAAAAAAATGGAATATACAGCATGTACACAAACCGTCTATAAGGTTCATGTTTAAAGAGTAAAACACTGTACTGTATAGAAGGAACACATCTACAGTATATAAAGCAAAATAATTTGCATTCAATTGTTGTTGTATTTTGAATTTAATCTGAACGTCTTGACTTCATTCACATCTTGTGTTTCATTTTAAATTAAATGTGGTGGTGGAGGCCTAATGCGACTGTGTAAGGTTTAGGTTTAAAAATACATTAAATGTAATGAATATGTGAATGATTAGGCATTTAAATTATTTTTTAAAATTATATAAATGTAAACGCATACGTGAAATTAAATCACACACAGATGTATGTGTGTATATACTGTATACAGGGTGGCCATTGATATGGATACACCTTAATAAAATGGGAACGGTTGGTGATATTAACGTCCTGTTCGTGGCACATTAGTATATGTGAGGGGGCAAACTTTTCAAGATGGGTGATGACCATGGTGGCTATTTGGAAGTCGGCCATCTTGGATCCAACTTTTGTTTTTTTCAATAGGAAGAGGGTCATGTGACACTTATTGGGAATTTCACAAGAAAAACAATGGTGTGGTTTTAACGTAGCTTTATTCTTTCATGAGTTATTTACAAGTTTCTGACCACTTATAAAATGTGTTCAATGTGCTGCCCATTGTGATGGATTGTCAATGCAACCCTCTTCTCCCACTCTTCACACACTGATAGCAACACCACAGGAGAAATGCCAGCACAGGCTTCCAGTATCCGTAGTTTCAGGTGCTGCACATCTCGTATCTTCACACCATAGACGATTGCCTTCAGATGACCCCAAAGATAAAATTCTAAGGGGGTCAGATCGGGAGACCTTGGGGGCCATTCAACTGGCCCACGACGACCAATCCACTTTTCAGGAAACTGTTCATCTATGAATGCTCGGACCTGACACCCATAATGTGGTGGTGCACCATCTTGCTGGAAAAACTCAGTGAACGTGCCAGCTTCAGTGCATAAAGAGGGAAACACACCATCATGTAGCAATTTCAAATATCCAGTGGCCTTGAGGTTTCCATTGATGAAGAATGGCCCCACTATCTTTGTACCCCATATACCACACCATACCATCACTTTTTTTTGTTCCAACAGTCTTGGAGGGATCTATCCAATGTGGGTTAGTGTCAGACCAATAGCGGTGGTTTTGTTTGTTAACTTCACCATTCATATAAAAGTCTGCCTCATCACTGAACAAAATCTGCGTGAACTGAGGGTCCTGTTCCAATTTTTGTTTTGCCCATTCTGCAAATTGTGTGCGCCGATCTGGGTCATCCTCGTTGAGATGCTGCTGTAGCTGGAGTTTGTAAGGGTGACATTTGTGAGTAGCTAATATCCGCCGAAGGGATGTTCGACTAATGCCACTCTCCAGTGACATGCGGCGAGTGCTACGCAACGAGGATGACCCAGATCAGCGCACACAATTTGTAAATAACTCATGAAAGAATAAAGTTACGTTAAAACCAAGCACGCCGTTGTTTTTCTTGAGAAATTTCCAATAAGTTTGATGTGTCACATGACCCTCTTCCTATTGAAAAAACAAAAGTTGGATCCAAGATGGCCGACTCCCAAATGGCCACCATGGTCACCACCCATCTTGAATAGTTTGCCCTTTCACATATACTAATGTGCCACAAACAGGACGTTAATATCACCAACCGTTCCCATTTTATTAAAGTGTATCCATATAAATGGCCCACCCTGTACAGTACATGTGTATATAATATGTGTGTGTGTTTTAATGTCATATTCATGTAATATTAATATATCATATTAAATATTCAAAATTATATTTAACTAAATTATATATATATATAGGTAGATAGATAGATGCATGGATGGATGGATGGATGGATGGATGGATGGATGGATAGATAGATAGATAGATAGATAGATAGATAGATAGATAGATAGATAGATAGATAGATAGATAGATAGATAGATAGATGAATACAGTACCCTCTACGGTTCTAAATGCATCAAAATGTAAATAAGTTCTCTCTGGGGTGTCTCTAACTGTAAGGACATTACTAACTAAAAATAAATGTGATGAATTGTCATCTAGAATGCCAATGCATAGGGAAAAAAAGTGTGATTAAGCGACATTAAATGCAAACAGACATGATGAAATGCCCTCTAGGGTGCTCCTAAATATAAACAAATGTGACGATGTTCCCTCTAGGGCATCACTAACTAAGAATAGATGTGGTGAATTGTCATCTAGAATGGCAATGCATAGGGGAAAAGTGTGATTAAGTGCCCCTAATGTGCCCCTAAATATAAACAAATGTGATGATGTGCCCCCTAGGGTGTCCCTAAATACAGTGGAACCTTGGATTACGAGCATAATTCGTTCTGGAAGCGGGCTCGGAAGGCTCGACACTCGTAAACCAAGACATGCTCGTTTTTCAAGTCAAAATTTATTTAAAATCTTTGCTCGTCTTACGGAACACTCATAAAAAGAGTCACTCGCAATCCGAGGTTACACTGTATAAGGAAATGTGATGAAGTGACCCCTAGGGTACTCCTAAATATAAACTAATGTGGTGATGTGCGCGCTAGGCTAACCCTAAATATAAACAAATATGATGACTTGCCCTCTAGTGTGCCATTAAATATAATTAATTGTGATGATGTGCCCCCAAGGGTGCCCCTAAATATAAACACTTGTGATGGGTAAACCTACAGTAAATTTAAACTAATGTGATTATGTGCCCGCTACACTAACACTAAATACAGTATAAACAAATGTGATGAAGTGCCCTCTAGCACGCCCTTACTGTAAATATAAGCAAATGTGATGATGTGCCCCCAAGGGTACCCCTATAAACGAATGTGATTGCGTGCCACTATGCTAACACTAAATATAAACAAATGTGATGACATGTTCCACAGAGCATCACTTTCAGTGAATAAATAATAAACTACATGAGGTAAGTACACTCCAGAGTGCCCTTAAGTGTGAGAAACCGTGAGGACGTACCCTCCAGGGTGTCGCAAAATGTGAACAAAGATGTGTAGTGCCCCTTAAGGCATAACTGGGTAAATATGTGCCATTTAGGATGCCACTCCTTGAGATGATCTGGCCTTTATGGCGGCTTTTCTTGTGTCCTCACGTTGCCTCTACATGTGAGAAAAAGTTATAAAGTGCCCTCTAGGCTGCGACAACATGTAAGAAATGAATGAAGGAAAGAATTCTAAGGATTGTGGCAGTTTTTATTCTTAAATTTTGACTGCAAAAAAAAAACAACATTTTTTGATATGCAAATGTGCATGATAAAAACATGAATATGCAAATGAGTCTATGACATCATCTGAAAGTTTCTGGTGACACTGCAATGAAGGTGCACCTGATAACCGCCACAGAAACTCGTCCTACTGTACTTTCATTGGGCGGGTTACGTGATAGGATGCAAACACACACACACACACACACACGTTACTGTTCCCATGTCTTGTATCTCTAATTTATGCTGTATATCACTCATTTTATTTATGACATGTATACATATACAAGAGGAAAAAGAAAAAAAATGTATATTCATGATTGTTTTTAAACCTACAGAACGACTGGCCAAGTTCAGGAACTCGAATGTGCATGGTGTGCATGGTACAAATGTATGTGTGTGTGTGTGTGTGTGTGTGTGTGTGTGTGTGTGTGTCGGAGGTCATGCTGTACTCAAGGTGATGTTTGAAAGTTTTCGGTCTCAGCTGCCTTATCAGCTTGGCCTGGGAAAAGGGAAGCCATTAATGTTCCAGCTCAAATAGGAAGCTGCCACATAAACACTGC
>QNUK01000146.1:1279873-1349873 GCA_013621035.1 Clarias magur | reverse complement strand
CGGCGTGTCTGATCTCAGTCTCGTCTCGAGGACGCGAGGACGCGTTTGTGTCTCAGCATTAAAACCAAAAAATGAAGAATATTCCAACGGAAGCGAGACTCTTGTGTTGGGGCTCGTAGGTTTCAGGCCGGATTTGATCTAAACTGACGGGTGTTTGTCCTGAGTGGTCGCGAGCTCCGTCTTGTTCTGGTCTTAAACCTGATTAATAAAAGCACCCTTTAATAATCTTGTTTTTCTTTTTGTTTGTTTGTTCTTGTTTTCTTTGTCAAAGTTGATGTGAGGAATAATAAAAATCTCGGTCTTGTCTTTTTCAGTCTTGACTAATAAAAAAATTTGGTCTCTTAAATCAATCTTACAGTAAATCTCAGTCGTGTCTTAGACTGATGCAGGTCTTGTCCTGGTCATGAGAGGTAAAGGAATCCTTCTTGTCTTTGTCCAGTCTTAGTCCTGACTGCTAAAATCCGTGGTCTTAGTCTTGCCTTTGTCCTGACTTGGTCATGTTCTAGTCTTGGTCTTGGTCTCAGTTGTTCTGGGGTCTTGGACTGGTCTTTGTCCCTATTAGTACCACTATCACTGTCAGTCTTGTCTCGGTCTTGTATATTTTTTAATCTCAGTCTTGGTCAAATATTGACTTATTATTCATCATATCATTAGTCAAGACGAAGGACCCGACTCGTACTTTTGTCCTGTACAATAAAACTTCCAGTCTTTGTCTTGTGCTCTTTCGTCCTAATCTAGAAGTGATCATTTATTATTCGATTATTTGTCACATCTACTGTACCTTACAGAACAATAAAAGGATCTTTTTTTTTTTTTTTTGCATATCCCAGTTAGGAAGCTGGGGTCAGAGCGCAGGGTCAGCAGGGACAGCGCCCCCTGGAGCAGATTAAGGACTTAAGGGCCTTGTTCGAGGGCTCAGGGGCGGTTCAGTAACCAAGTAGCCCACAGCCTTAACCGATTGAGCCACCACGGCCCTGTGCCATCTCACATGTGTACCATGAGAGGTAAAAGTCATAGCCTTCTCTTGGTCTTGAGTTAGACAGGCTTCGGACTTTAGTCTTGTTTTAGTGCTGATTTGTGTAAAGTCTGGATCTTAGGTCTTGTCCTTGTCCTCGCTGCTGGACATCTTGGATCTCTTCCTTTGTAGACTCTATTTTCATCCTGGTTCTCATTTGTCATATTTATTCTCTTAGTATGTTTTCAGCTGGTCTCAGAGTTGAGACTGTTATTTTTTCATTTTATTTTTGTTTGGTTTTAATAATTTTTTTTCCGTCCGAGTGCGGTCAGTGTGTGGTCCTGCGATGCATCCGGTTTCTGAACGTTTCTGCATGAAGGTGCAGACGCTCTTCCAATCGCGTGGTTTGCCATGGAAACCCTACACCATCTCACCTCTATGGAACAATCAGACGCATTGTTTAGGGTAGACACATGCTACATGACATACTAAAGTGCACGTAGCGAACACGCGCGCACACGCGCACACACACACACGCACGCACACACACACACACACACACACACACACACACACACACACAAACACAGTAACCCCTCATTGGCCAGGTCATGGTCTTAAAGTGCCCTTGTCGTATTTCTGCACGGCGTTACACAACCTTAACTCTGACCATCCTGTTTTGTCGACGAGAGAACATGTGGACTGACATGGGCAAAAAAGAGGCCACGCCCACCAGGTCCGTCTCAGCAAGCCCATTCTCCCTCCCACCTCCTTGAAGACCTCTGCATTTCCTGTTAGTCACAATAATGGAGAAACAACGAGCTGGGCTTCCTGTTTCTCAGGCTGGCGAGGAAGGAACCGGCCGTCTGGTCACACGGTGCTCACTTCTTCCTCTCTCTCTCTCTCTCTCTCTCTCTCTGTAGTCCACCTGTTTACACACAACTTTTTTTCCTAAGAAATCTCATGACTAGAAATGAAACTGCAGCAACGTGTTGCAAACTAATATTGATACTCGATACTAATGTGAAAAACATTTCAAGCCAGATTTTTGAAGCTCAGACGTAAACGTACCGTAACAGTTCGATCCCGGACGTGACTTTTACGCACCAGCAGCAGGATGGATGCCCCGCCCCCCACCCCATCACGTGCCCACTCTCAGCTTGTTTTCCGATCAAAGAGCGGCTAAATTTTACGACGGATGTTTGCGTCTTGCTGCCGGTGTTTAATCAGGAAGATAGATGATCCTGACGGTTGGAAGCAGGTAAAGGGGAGCCACAGTTGCAGGCAGCATGCAGCGCGCGGTAACCAAGTACGACCCTGCGCGAACCGCTGCGCCGCCATCTGCAACAAGCGTTAATTTAAAAAAAATATATATATGTACTGTGGATAAACTAAAAGATGTTCCTTGTATTTTTCTATGTTGACCTTTTAAAATTTGCACTAACAAGCGCTATGGGAGACGCCGGACAACCAGTCCGAACTGGCGTAACGGACTCGGAGGAAACAGCGCTATCCACCCACTTCCACTTGATTGATGTAAAAGTGCAAAGTGCCACGCCTCCCTCATGCAGCATCACCTGGGAATACCGCTTGTAATCTCCAGGTCATGGTGATGAACAAACACTCGTTCACTCAGTAGCCTAAAAGCGAAGATTTGAATCTTTAATAAAGTCATTTACTTTTTTTTTTTTTTTGGAATAAAAAAGTGAATAAAATAAGGGCATATGGGTTACGTTGTTGGACAGCTGATCAGAAGCTCCGTAGCTTGAGCCCTACTTCTCCCAAGTGTCACTCTTTGGGCTTTTCAGTGAGGTCCTTCACCCTCAATCAAGCCTCGAGCTGGCAGCCGAAGAAATGATCGATCCCGCTCCAGGGGTTTAGAGTTTCACTCTACTACACTGATGATCTTAAAAGAGAGAGAGATGAAAAACACTGATTCTTTTTCAACCTGTGGGGGCGCTCTTGGTTCTTTATGTCCTTTTTTCCATCCAAACTTGTAACATGTCAGAATGCAAGATAAAGAGGTGCGTTCAAAGAAAATGATCCGATTCCAAAATCCAGAATTTCTGTTTTAACATGTTTGCCTCTGACGAACGCCTTGTTTATTAGATTTCTGATTGATTGCATCATCTGCGATTCCAACACCAGTACACCTCACCCTGACCTTTTCATCGTCGCCGCGTCACGCCTTCGAGGACGGCCGATCTCAAACCTTGACTGATTAGCAAACCCTTCTTTTTTGTTGTTGTTGTTGTTGTTGTTGTTGTTGTTGTTGTGAAAACCTTGACGTGTAACTCAGACTCCCGCTCCTCCTGACGTGTGTTTGATCTGAAGGTCCAGATACTTGTTTCCTGTATTATTCGGTTTTCCCGCTTACTAACCTTCTCTCCTCCTCGGCCACGGCTAATCGCTCAGACACGCCCCCGGCGTGAGCGTCGCCGTTCCCAGCAGCCTTTGAGGCGGAGGAATGTCACTCGAGCGAGACACCGTTACTCGTTGCTAATGAATAATTCAACTTGTTCACGCCGCACTCGTGCTACCTGCAAAACGTCTGCTCGTCGTTTGTTTACTTTCCGATCCCCCTGGAGGCCAGGGACCCTATGGGAAGCCTGGCTCTTACGTTTTATGTCCCGACAATAGCGGCGTTTAATACAAGCCAGTGGTTTCTAGGCAACGACCAAACTTAGCGGCCCAGCGTCGGATTTCGGGTCGTTTCATAATTAATCGGGGCGTTATGAATAATGGACTGCAGGGAAAAGGGCTAATTTACAGTGTAGAGTGTGTGTGTGTGTGTGTGTGTGTGTGCACCGTCCTTAAGGCCTGCTGCCTACTTATAGCTCCATTCAGAGCTTTCCAAGCGTCCAGAGCTTCGGTCCACCCCCGTATGAGGCGAGGGATTTATTCTAGAGCCATCATCCTGAAGCCATCGTTATGGAGAATGGCTGGAGCGAGGAAGCAGCATCATTACCTCCAGTACCTCTCAGCTCTGTCGCTCTCGCCCACCCACACGCTGCCCACTCCACAGCTCTACCTGAAGAGCATGAAAAGCATTTCCTACAGCCAGCCAAATGCTTGCTCAGCTACCCACACACACACACACACACACACACACACACACACACACACACACACAGAGCGTTCTGGGTGGTCCTACTGATAATCATTAGCTGATGATGTGTCACTTGGGAGCTCCAATGTATTCTGGTGAAGCAGGTCTCCTGTGTGTGTGTGTGTGTGTGTGTGTGTGCGCGCGCACCACATGAGCCTCCTAATACAAACACAGATGAGACTCGCTCATTTCGTGTGGCCTAATTGGTGAGAACTTCAAGCAGCATCCAGCAGAGGTCAGCACATGTTGCACGGTCTCGCTCTCAGGGTTGCCAGGTACACGTTTTTACCCCCCCCCTGTATCTGAGTTGCTTTTCTTGTCTACAGTAGATTCCTATTAATCTATTCGTCTTTAGTTAGCTCGCTATGCCAGACGAAAGAGGGGAACACGTCACAGCCCACACCTAGCGGCTAATTTCGAAGCCCCAGTCCACCTACTGGCATGTTTTTGGGAGGAAACCCGGAGAACTCCAAGCTGACACGGGGATAAACAAGCGTGTGACCTGAGGAGATCTCATGATCCCGTTCTCATGTACATGTTCGGTTTGCCCTTTTGATGCGGTGGGAATTTTCTCAGGAGGTCACATGGGTTTGACGTTGTCTCTGCGTACATTTCCTATTCAGATTTATGTTTTGCAGATCAAAACGAGACATTTTTCAGGTTTCCGTAACTGTGTTTTATAAAGCCTCTAAATGTTTTTTATTTTATTTTATTTTTTTGCTGTTTTTGGTTCTGTTTAAAATGGCAACCTTAAAAAAGAAAGCAACTGCTACTGAGTGTTTATCCTGTTTGGAAATATGAATAATGAATTTGTTCTTGTTTTAGTTTCCTTGCTGCAATGTTTGTTTAAATATTTGTTTTGACATAGCGAATTTCATTGTGCAGATTTATTTATTTCATTTTGTGGATTTGTACTTTTGTACTTTTTTTTTTTTTTTTACTTTAGATTCAGCAGTGATAATTGTTTGCACAAAAAAAATTTTTTTGGTTGTACTAACCAGACTTTTAACTTTTTTTTTTTTTCTTTTTTTTTTTTTACTTTTGTTGCTACCGCAAAAAGACTGTTTTTTACTTTGATTTTTAAAATGTTTTATTGTTTTAAATTTTGCTTTGTTTTATTGTTGGTCTGAAAAGCACTTTTTTCCCACGTTGTTCTTGTTCCAGGTGGTGGACTTTTTTGTTTATTTCTCTTTCTACATCAAAAAAGAAAAGGAAACAAACAAACAAAACTAGTCCATTTGGCACTCTAAGGCGTTCATTCTGTGTTTGTTTGTTTGTTTGTTTGTTTGTTTGTTTGTTTGTTTGTTTGTTTGTTTGTTTTTGCATTTTCACATTCTCTGATATTGCTTGTGTAGTGCTGGGCATGATGTTTAAAAAGTAATAAATACATGTATCATGTAAAATGTTTGTGGCATTGAGCTACTTTTTCAAACCTGGCAACCCTTCTGATATTAAGAGAGTGTGTGTGTGTGTGTGAGAGAGAGAGAGAGAGAGAGAGAGAGAGAGAGAGAGAGAGAGAGAGAGAGAGAGAGAGAGGAGTTTTTGGCAGAGTGCTGAATTTCTCGGTTCATTTCCGAGCTGTGAATCCTGCGAGACTCAGATGGAGATGAAGAGCTGCACTGGTGGCCCGCTTGCATGTTCCAGAGTTAAAAAAAAAAAAAAAAGAAAGAAAGAAATTCATTAATTAAGTAAATAAACCAAGTGCAACCAAGAAACACACTCGCTGGGAGAAAGAAAAAGAGACAAAGCATGAGAAATGAAATGGGGAAAGTGAAAGAGAAGGACCGCGTGCCAAACGTCATCGGAGACACGAACGGAAAGACAAACAGTGTCCGAGTTCTTCCGAGAGCTTTCCAGACGCACGGCGTTCCCCTCCCCCAGCACTCCGGAGTGTGGTTTAGGTGTCCATAGTGGACACGAGAGGACACGCCGGTCTCCGTCCCGGCAGCCGAGGGCAGATTGGGTGTCCGCTCGCCATCAGGACTCTCAGTGTTTGGGGATATATGAGCCTGCTGGCGACAGGGCTTGGGGGAACAAGGCTTGGGTTCCACGTTCCTGATCTTAGCAGACAGGAGTCAGGCGAGGCCTTGCGTGCCGAGAGCCCTGACCTGATACCGGGGTTAAGCCACGTCACGTCTTATCATCATACACCGAGTTGATACACTGTACTCCTCCTTAAGAGCTGCTGAGCAACATATAATAAGGTTCCGTCTTTTGGATGTAGGTTCCTTAAGGACTCCAGTTGAACCCTACACCTCCAATACACTTACCCAGTTTTCAACCTTTCCTTAAGTTTCTGTTTCTTTTCTTTCACATTTTGCTGCTTGATTAAACATCTTGTGATTTCCTCAGGGTGAAAATGAAGAAAAGGAAGCACTTGAAAGGATATTTCAGTTTCCTGAAAGTTAAAACTCAACACCAGTTTTAACTTGATGATGCTCAGATGACGTTTGAGGACTCGGTGTGTTAATCAGTGCATTACATCTGAAAGCAGAGGCGATTTAAAAAAATATAAAAAAAAAACCCTTAATGATCTTTTCTAACAGTCTTCTTTATTTTCTATCCCCTGATTTTTTATTTATTTATTTTATTTATTTACTTTTTTTTTTTTTTTTGCCGTGTCTGAAAGCAAGCGCTTTTGAGGTCTAGAAAAATCTTCTCACAGACGTTTCCATTCCAGGGAAACATTGGAGATACACTGTGAATCTACTCAGTCTGATTGCTTCATTAGGAAATCAGACTTGAGAGCGTGGGTAAGTTGATTCTGAACACAAGAAACTTTCCCTGATGTAACTTTTAAACCCAAGTCGCTGACCGCGAGTGCTGCTCTATTGGTGGAGGCATGACTTAAATTACTGTAGTACACCTGAAATAAAAAGCCTTAAAGTGGGAGTGTTTAGCTCTTTCTGGCTCCACCCCTCGTCATGGAATGTAAACACTGATGTCGCCGATTATACGCCGTAGACCAGAAAAGATCGAACGGATGCAGCAGATAGACGCTGTTTTTTTTTGTTTGGTTTGTTTTGTTTTTTTGCGTGTGTGTGTGTGTGTGTGTGTGTTGGAGTTGGTGAAAGCTTATTTTGGGGGGCACGGGCTTGTGGCTGCCTGCACTCTGGTGGTCTTGCTTGATCTGGATCTCTGGATAATGTGTTTGTCACCAGGGAATGG
The DNA here is from genome assembly GCA_013621035.1 of Clarias magur. Classification (NCBI taxonomy): domain Eukaryota; kingdom Metazoa; phylum Chordata; class Actinopteri; order Siluriformes; family Clariidae; genus Clarias; species Clarias magur. The sequence goes on along the minus strand of QNUK01000146.1, from coordinate 1,342,641 downwards.
ACCATGCACTCTTCTGGTGTAGCCTCCACTTAGGCCTCCACCAATCCCGTTTTCTCTTTTATTCTGCACAGAGAGGGTCTGTTTTCCAACCAACGGCAAGGAGGTGGAAAAGGAGGGGGGGTGGGTGGAGGCGTGTGTGTGTGTGTGTGTGTGTGTGTGTGTGTGTGTGTGTGTGTGTGTGTTTCAGAGGGAAAAGGAGGGGGGGGTTAAACAGGGAGGCAGTTTAATGACCCTGACATCCCGCATCCTCCATCTGCTTTCATAACCTATTAATTAGAGCGCTGCTATCCGAGGGGTGCAGATCAGCCTGTCTCTCTCTCTCTCTCTCTCTTTCTCTCTTTCTCTCTTCCTTCGTATATCCATCCCCCACTCCTTGTTCGTCTTCCAAAATCTGCACATTTCCCTTTTTTAATTACCATAACACCCTCTTGTACTATTTCCAACTTCCTCCATTTATCCTCCATATTTCTGACTTACTTTTGATGTCTCGTCCCCTCGTCCCCCCTTCGTTTGTCCGCCGTTCATCTCTCTACTGCTGTACTCACTCAGTTTCTAAATAAGGTGACCAAGCACCAAGTCCTGAATATGGTGTGTAGGCCAGGATGAGGTGTTTCGCGTTCGTGCTTTGTTCCACATGGCCTCGGCCCGAATAAGGTCCAACCATCAGACTTCTTGTCGTCTCCTGATTACGCCACATAATGATGGCCACTTGAGCAGATATGGAGTTCTACACCGACACCCCACCACCACCACCACACATCCCACCTACTCCAACCCTACCCCCTTTAAGAGCCACCATGGAGAAGATTAGCTCCTTCTGTTGGCTAATCAGAGCTCTTGTTTCCACTGGCGCTGTGTTCCTGTTGGTACAAGGACATGCCGGCATCTTATCACAGAGAGAGAGAGAGAGATTATAAGAGGCATATTTGGGGTGGTGAGCGTAGCAGGCAAGGCAGATTCGAAGATAAGTTTGTTCATTTGCTGCTCATATTGCAAAAGAAGCTGACTTTCTAATTACAACATACAGTATTAGATTCATAATAGCCTGAGCATATTAGCATATTGTAATACATACATATATATATATATATATATATATATATATATATATATATATATATATATATATATATATTATATACAGTACTTTTCAACCTGGCTATACATTAAGGAATAATCATCCAGTCAGGATCCTGGATGAGGTTGAACGAGGTTCCATGTCGGGTTGGATTGTTTTTGCATCAATCATGTTCTTCCATACCCGAGTCTGCTTCCATATCTACATCCTCCAGGACACTAGGTGGCAGTGTGTACTTTGGTGGTTTGTGATCGCCACTTAATACAAAGAGGCGGAAAAGTACAAGGAAGTCGACCTTTGCACTGCTGATCTCGACCCTTATTCATTATCACTGCGCATGTTATGGTCCAAGACACCAGAATATTAATTAATTAGCATCTAATCAGAAGTGTATGTGTCCCAGTGGGGAATGATTTTTACACATTACTAGGAGAAAAATAAAGAAGAAGTTACAGTATATACAATGAGTGCAAATGATTATAGATGGAAGCGATGAATGAAGATATTGTAAAACCATTGTTATGGACTAGCGTAGTGGAATAGCATACTCTAGGAGGAGACCGGTGGTGCTGATGATGATGATGATGATGATGTCACACTGTAAATAATTTAAAAAATAATTTATTTTCTTTTTTTTATACAGTTACCTTTCACCCCCTGATTGGAACTGCGCCTGGGTTCGCATGATCCGTCACCAAGACCATATTTTCAGGTAACCCTTGGGTACTGTCCATACCGTTCATGCTAATCAACCAAAGGTCACATCCTTTCCTTTGAAGTTTTCTCACTTCTTCAATTCTTTGCTCTCCCTCTGCCCAATCAGAATCCAGAGTTCCATACAGCCATTAAAGCACGAACTGGGTGTCAGGACCCCGTTGTCTTTCTCCTTGATGTGTGGATTTTTTCTTCTCTGGTCCTCGTTAAGGTTGGTGAGACGGGAGGAGTAGTTGAGCGTACGGGATGAGGGCGGGAACGCGTGTGATTTGGGCTTTTCTGGATCGGAGTGATGGAGGATGTGGCTGAATAAATAGAGTGATGTGGGCGAGGGCGGTGCAGGAGAGACCGAGAGCTGGAGAGGGTAAAGCGGGACAGACTGGAACACACGGCCGTCATGAAGCCTACGGCGTCCCGGGTGGGGGGGGGGGGGTTTGGGGGGGGATATGGGTTGGGGGGTGACCCGGGGAAACTCGCGGCCCTCGGGACATGCCATGGGAAGTGGCCTCGCCATCATTTAGATAAAACCTCCATGCATATGCTGGAAAGGGAAGCACTGATTCTACACGTTCCTTACGCACAGGATGGAGCTAACAAGCTTTTCAGTAGAGTATGCAGAGTTGTGGATGTAATATGAAGAAGAAAAGGAAACTCCATTGTAATTTTGTTTCTACTCAAAAAATAAATAAATAAATGAATGAATGAATCAGGCAGCATTAGCTGTGTAATCTATACACAGGTGACTTTAATTATCTGAATGCAATGTGTAAAGTGCATAACCCAACTCTGAATACCAGAAACTTTCTCCATTCTAATAGCGCTGGGATCTTAGGAATCCACCTGGTGCTCCTAACAGGAACTGTCCATCGTAGCGGATCTTTTGTTTGACTTTTAGCTCGTATTAGTCAGTAGTCTGTTTTTGTCCTAGCCGTGAGAGCCGCGGGACCGTTTATCAACATGTTTCGGTTTTCGTTGGACTGAATAATGTTGGCCTTGGTGAGGAAACCCAACATATTCCAAGCATGATATCTGCCACAGAAGACCTTCCGCTTCCCAAAAGTGGGTATTGTTCTCCGTGGATTGTCACCATGGTGATAAATGTGCCTTTTGTGGTGCCAGAAAGAGTGTTTGTTCATGCGGACGTACGTGGACGTGTATGTGTGTGTGTGTGTGTGTGTGTGTGTGTGTGTGTGCATAAAATATGATGTGTGTTTGTGTGTGTGTGTGTTCAGAGAGAGAGAGAGAGAGAGAGAGAGAGAGATCCAGAATTACTACGAGTCAAAAAACTTGACAATAGTTCCATGTGTTAATTGTGTTTTCTTTTTAAACATGGTTCTACGTTATTATGGTTATTATTCACATTTCTCCCTACTGACTTCACCATACAGATGTTAGTCTTTTCGCAGCTGCCAAAACCTCCAAAAATACTTCCAGAAAGAAAGTCTCGAACCTCGTGGAATCTCAGGCAGCTTCCAGCAGAACATGGATGTCATCATGGGTATACAGTAGATGACCAGCTGGGGAAAAAAATTTTTTTTAAAATCTGCGTTAACGTCAGGTAAAGAATAGAGGGCTGCTGTTTTTTCTCGTTCCCCCCCACTCGACACACACACACTCGGACGTGACGTCCCCCTCGACCACCCTACTTAACCCCCCCATCCGCCGACCCCCCCCAATCCGACATGGACGTGTCTGCATGAGCGCCAAACACAGCAATAAATATCTCTCGGTGGCGTTTTGATCCGTGAGAAGAGGAAGGCTTTGATCGGTTTCCTGGAAAACAAGGCGCACCTTCTGTTTTTGCCGAGGTGTGTTTTTGCTCTGTGCAGAGATAACAGGGGGAGAAAAAAAAAAAAAAACGATCAGTCTGGGAAATATGCAATGTTGCATTGTTAAGCAGCTTTCTGGAGAACAGGTCACCGGCTGAGGCGAAGAGAGAAAATCTGCCGCAGTGGGAGTCTGTGCCGGAAGTGTTGCTTTTGCATTAATCGATCGAGGGCGAAAGAGTGACGAGAGGAACATCTGGAGACGAGGGCGCACAAGCGGCACGTAGGAAAAAAATATTCCGTATTATTTCAAGCACGGCTAAGATAATACGGGAGGTTGGCCTGCGTTCACAAGCGTATATCGAATATCCCGCCGCTTTAGACGAGTCAAAAAACACGTCGTTAGGGACAGACGGAAATCCAGCAGGATGCAGCGCTAATTGAGCAATAACCGCACGGAAAGTCCGTCCCGCTCACACTCGTCCTTATCTCCACTGTGTGGGAGACTCGCTCTCCTGATTTTCATTTAAACTCCACCCTGGGCACTTCATCCCAAGGAGAGACAGAAACACATCGGCCGGGATGAGGCGCCTGGGAGAAGCCATCACGCTCCTGAGCAAAAGCATTAAATGAAAGACATGTACAGTACGTACACACTGATTTCTGTTGAGCTCAGATCAGTTTCGCAGTTTGGGTTGATTTGCAGCAAACAAACCAAGCCGGGGGGGGGGGGGGGGGAGACATTTAGGACTGCGAATGTCCTCATGAAACTGAGACGAGAGGGGAAAAAAAATATGTATTGAGCAAATATACAGGGCGACTCAAAAGTCTAGGATTCTAGAAACGTCCCCTGATCTAAAATTTGACTCGAGATTAAATGGCGACTTCGAAACTATCCAGTGGTCATACAAGCCTACAGTTTGAGTCTTTGAAACTCAAAGGTGTTTAGGTGGACGTCATCGAGATGATTAGGGAATTAGCTCCGGAGACACCTGATTGGTTAACGTTTTCCTAGTGATTTAAAGGGCAGCTATTACGCAAAACGTACTTTTTACTTTTTATCTTTGGACATCCACCTTTGATGGGTCTCCAGGGTTTTTTTATATGGACCAGGGTTAAAATACGCAAATCAGACTTCCTTCCCAATATGACCTCACATACTATACTGTAAGTAAGAAGAGCCCCTCCCCTGGCTCCATGCTCGGCTTCGCCGTTCCCTGGAGGGGCGTGTCTCTCAGAAAACTTATATTCTGAGGAGTCTTGACTTGAAGAAATACAAAAAAACACGGGACCTTTAATGAGCCCTGAAGACGTCCCCAATAGGTCTCGATAGACAATAGAGGATGAAACAGAACCAGAGGTAACACCAGTTGCCACACAGTTTTTTTCATTAGAGATATCGGAGGTCAGAAGTTCATTAGAAACTGACCCAGCACTCCAGAACTCAAGGAGGAAATCGCCTCAGTATGAGCAACATCAGTACCGATGCATTAAGAAACGTTCAACCTTCTTGTGTTCAGACGTATCAGACGAAGGAGCTGTGCATGTATTTTTATTTAACGATCCAGACTTTTAGTCCTCCGTACTAATAAAAATCACCCTGGGAGAGCAGAGGACATCTAATTGCCTCAGTGGCCTAATGGATGACCTCCGAATCCAGAGATCGTGGATTCCACCGGTGGGACGGCGGAAGCGTCCTGGGCCCATAACCCAGAGGTCGAGCGATCAAAACCATCCTCGGTTTGGTTTCGATCCTCTGATGGCTCGAACGGTTAAGTGACTGATCAGAAGGTTGGGGGTTCAAGCCCCAGAACTGTCAAGCTGGCTTTATTGAGCTCTTGAGCGAGGCCCTTAATCCTATCTGACCCCAGCTTCCTAACTTGATCTGAATCTTAATCTCAAAACCCGTCTGCAGCATGTCCGCACCATCGCACCCCGCGTCCTTCTCCGGCAATCCGAACCAAAACCCCATCACATCCCAGGCTTGATTCCGTGAAGCCTTTTCTCTCGTTGGAGTTCACTCGGGAGCCCATACCTATATTTATACATTTATTAGGCGTTTCTCTTTGAAGTGTAACCATCTGACCAATCATGAGAAAGTTACATCGACCTTTAGACATGCTTACTCAGACTGCCACTTTTTTTTTATTCTTTTTTTTTTTTTTTTTGCTGTGGCTTTTTAGACAAACGATCTGACGCCAAGGCAAGCTTAGAGAGTAGCCTAAATAAAAACATTTCCACATTGTTTTAATAAAAATGTTTTTATGTTTTTTTTGTTTTGTTTTTTTAAGTCGAGTGAGTGAAGTATATTATTGGCAGGAATTGTCGGTCCGAACCTGATTTTTTTTTTTTTTTTTTTTTCATCACGTTTGGCCGTTTTCTGTCGGGTTTTCCCAGACTGCAGTCATTTCTCACTGTTTATTGCTTTTTGGAAGAGCTGGATGATTTTAAGTGCAGTCCGGGTGGGTTTTTTTTTTTCCTTCTCATCACAAACAGCCAGATATGAGAGAGGAACCATCTGCGTCTGATACGAAACAGACAAGACAGTGATATGGCAGAGGGTAGTTTGATGATGATGATGAAGATGATGGCGATGATGATGATGATGATGATGATGATGATGATGATGATGATGGCATGAGAATAAGGAAAAAAACACACTCAATTTCTACTGTACATTCTAAGAATTTAAGGTATCTAAAAGGTTGAATTCCTGAATCCTGAAACCATGAGGAATCCCTGTAGAACATTAGATTCTGATCGATGGATTTCATACAGTTGAGTATTTCATTATATAGACGTTTGTAATAAAGAGTTTTCCTATTGATTACGCCTGGTTTTAGAAGCAAAGAACCCTTTATTATTCCCTCGAGTTAAAGAATTATTTGTTTGAACAACAACAGCGAAAACCTTTAAAGAACTCGTGTTTGCACCAAGCAGCAGGACACTTTCACTAAATGTAATGTTTGGGACAGGTTCTTATCTGGAGTTTGTGATTCACATGCCCACACGTTAATAACATTTTGAGCCTTGAAGGGTTCTCCAGTTGGCCTCCAAAGGAAACCCTTTTAAGAAGATAAATGCAACACATCCTTCATGTTTCTTATGTCTTTTAACCTTTTAACCTTTTAGCAAAATGTTTAACTATCATAAAAATTCCTCGATGTCGTGCTCTCACCACCATGACCCAGGTTTGAATACCGGTCAGGGAACGAACCCCACCCACTGTGACAGATAGATTGGGAGGTGATAAAAACAGCTGCGCCACGTCAAAACACACACAAAAAAACAAACAAACAAACAAAAACATTTTAAATGGTGATGCAGAGCATCCGAATGAACCTTAGATCTAAGAGACCTTTAAAGGTTGCATATTTTACTGTTCCTTGAACAAGTGAACGCGGGTCTCAGAGCTTCCAAGAGTGTGTGTGTGTGTGTGTGTGTGTGTGTGTGTGTGTGTGTGTGTGTGTGTGTGTGTTTTGTGTTAATGCTCCAGCTGATATTCCTCAGATGATGCATCTTTTATATCTCTGTCCCGCTCCTCCGCCGAACACACCGTTTCAGTGAGCTGCCTGGAAACAGGATGGTGGCGGCTCGGATGGCTGAGGCTCAACGTCGATGATCTGAGGATCCAGGTTCGAGGTCTGCCGTCAGTGGGTCGCCGCCACTGGAACCCCGTGCTACGCAGCTACTGTGTAAAGAAATACGAGGGTTGCTTCAGGAAAGTCTCCCGGCGTGAAACCTGTGCCATGTTGCGTGTTACTGTAGGTTGGATGGCTCTTTGATGTGTCCCTTTTGAATTATTCCATTCGTTTTCTATATCGTTTATGCCGTACAGGGTTGCGGGTTGCGGGAGTTTATCCCAAGGGACTCGGGCGGAGGAGGTGGGGAGACACCTTGGGGAGAACTCTCGTCCCTGGAAGCTAACCACCACACCGCCCCCTTATGTAATACAATATTTACAAATATTTATTATTTTCTATATGTGGGACGTGAATGTTATTAATTAATTGAGTTGCTGGACAAAAATCCAACTTCTCCATCATTGTTGAAAAAGTATCAGGTACTGTATTAGACATGCACACAAAGCAGCATGGCTGGCTCATGCATCACTTCCTGTCATTGATGTTGCTTTTTTATTCTTATTCTTATTATTATTATTATTATTAGGTACTTCCTGTTCCTTCTTAATGATCACAAGCAACTGGAACAACAAGCAGCGATGTTGATTATTTCCAGTTCAGCCTCAGATAATGTCCTCCTATAGACTCCTATATTATCAGGCCAGCGGCAGCATCATCCTCGTCCTCGTCCTCGTCCTGCCGATTAGTGAGCGAGGCCGAGCGCAGGGCCTAATGATCCCACCTGAGGCCATCTCGCACACACGCCCGGGCGGCGTTAATGGAATGTGACGAGCGGTCTCTCCCTCGAGGACGACAGGAGCACTTAATCACAAGCGATAACGAGCGTGACGAAATGCGTCAGGGAAACGTGCTGAGCTCTCATCTCCATTAAACATCAGCGCAAGACGAGCCCGCGACGGCGCACGCCGTCTGTAAAGCGGGCCGGCCAGCGAGTCAGGACAACCGGTGCAGTGTAACAGGAACCGTTTCCCTTCGGCATGGCCTTGTTTTCCCTTTCGGTCCTTGTTTTCGTGCTTTTTGGCTTGAAAATTGGAAACAAACTTGAGGGCGGATGCTTCGGATTCCTTTGCGTGCTGGATAAACACACAGCGCCGGGTAGTTTACTCTAAACCTGATTAAAATGTCTTGTACAGATTAAAGCCGAGCACAGTGAAGGAACGCAGACGGAGTTTCGCCCCGAAGTAATATGCGCTTGCAGCGTAGCGTGTAAGAGGATCAGGTGACTGAAATCTTTTTCATGGTTTTTCTCGTAGTGCATTAATAAATCACGACAGTAAACAACAATAAAACCACAGCAAGTGCAGGTTTTTTTTTTATGAGTCACTGCTTCCTACGTAGATTGATTTCAAATAGAAAAAGAAACGACTTTAGCCGGGTTAAAGTGTCACACCTCATTTTCTAATCAACTCTTGTGCTGTACATACTGTATTGCAGCATTGCTACGACACATTATAACCGTTATAGTACTGCACTGAGGTACAGTACCAAGTCAGCTGTCATGACGGTTTTACTTAACGGGTGTCAAGTCAAGTGGAGAAGAGGAAATCAAAATCGACGAGAGCAACCCTGGGATAATCCTTCATACTGTACCTGCTATGACAGGTTTATGACATGCTTATGTCATGGGTATAAGTATCAGGTCTACTGTATCTATCTATCTATCTATCTATCTATCTAGCAGAGATGCATATTTATTCAGGTTTGAAGGTCATGAAGGGCTGATAAAGGTCTCATGATGCCTTATGAACATTACTTCACTTTAATATTACTTTGATCACTTTAATAAATGTTCTGCTTTTTTTTTTTTTTTTTTTTTCCTTTTTTTTTTTTCCCCTTCTCATTATGGAAGCCAGTAATGAGACACTGAAGAAATCGCGTTCTCGCTGTCAGATGGCAGACGCCGTTTGTCATTGTGCTCTCGCTGTCTGGAATCATTAAATACAGTATACTCACCTGAGTCAAAGGAAGAATGCGCAGCAAAAGATGTTTGTTTGTTTTGTTTTACAACTGTGCTGATGAGGCGTAAAAGCACAACGCGCCGCCATAGCGCCAGGTCCGCGGCGCAGGCACGCCTCATTTCATTTATTGTCTTTTCATCGGTCAGAATGGCTTTCTCCTGCGAAGCCTCATAAGCGTTATACGACCCATGTGCTCTTCTCCCACACTTAATGGATGGCGACGGAGGCAGGGTTGCGACACCATTTTATCTGAACTGCGTCCGTGATGGAAAGTTAAACACGTCTTTCATTACCCCCGCATCACCGCCGCATCGCTGGCTTTTTACAACCCCTTATATTTTTTTACGCTTTTATAACACCGAGATGATGATTGCGTTTCATTTTTCGCTTACCACGTCCCATCAGACAGCGCTGCGTGGATCTGTTCCCAGAGCTGCGCAGGAGTTCTGCTTTTTTATTTTACTGTCAGAATATAATAATAATAATAATAATAATAATAATAATAAGGGGGAATAAATGCATGCTTTGCAAACTTTAAATGTAATATATTTTTCAGATCATATAAAACAGCAATTTGTTCTTTATTCTGCACTGAAGTATTTATAGTCGCGTGTGCCTCTTATACAGTCATTCGACAACTTCTTAAAGTATAAGACTCCATCATTTTTTATCTCTTTTCGTCCTGTGGTTACATTTAATGTTGTGGAAAATCTGTGAAACAAGGTAGTTCATGTTCTCACTCATACAGAACTGTAGTATAGCGGATATATTTACTGGAATTCCCTCACCAGGTCTGGCTAGTTTAGAAGACTAAACACGAGCGCTAGTGTTCACAAAAAGCCTTGACGACTTGCCTTAGTCCTTTGTACAATTGTGCAGTCTTCAAATAACTAAGGTTCCTCCAAGGTTCTTCACACTTCAAAGAAATATCTTTTGATCAGATTGAGAAACATTCAATTCTACGGTCGTACAGTAAACCTTTTGTCACGGACGAACAACCACAGCGTCTCAAAGCGTGTACAGTATGTGAGCCATCTTTCTGATTGGTTCTCACTCTTCGCTCTTCAAAAACGCTTCCATAAGGGTTCATTGCATAATCCGTGGTACTTATGGTTTGCTGAAATGGTTCTACTCGAAGCACTTTCAGCTTAACAAGCGCTGCATTGTAAGGTTCTACATTTAAGGCTACCTTAAGTGCCCCAGAGGAACGTCCTCGAAAACCTCAGGGTGAACGCGACCCGTTTTCATTCTCTCGACCATTTTCTGCATCTTTTCAAGGGTTCTTTAAAGGGTTCACTGGATCACTACTCCACTTTCAGATGAAGAACAACACTGTTGTAGTGTTCTACATAGAGACCTACAGTAGGTCTGGGTCTAGACCCCAGGATAGTTACTGTAGGTTTTCTTTGCAGACTGAGACTTCTACTTGGAACACTTTCAGTTTGAGGAGCTCTCAGTTTCTGGATTTGTTGGAACTTTTCGGGCTTCTGCCGAAACCACCTTTCTACTGTATGCGTTGTTCTATTTGTATATATTAGTGCTGTCAATCCATCACAAATTTGAATCTAGTTCATCACGGTCGTAGTCCGATGATTAATCATGATTAGTCACAATTTTAAAATACTCAGATTTACTTGTACTATAAATGTGCAATGTTGGAATAAAGACATTCATGACAAACTGGTTAAAGGAAACAGATTTATTCATGCAGTTTTATAAAATCTCAAACATTAACCTTTAACCACTGTTAAATTATAATCTCGCCAATGGGCCTGGCGCGGCATGGAGTGGCTGGGTAGTACGGGGGCGTGGCAACCCACCAACAGACGGGGCTCGAACCCGGATCCTCATATCGGAAAATCGACAACTTACTGCCGACCCTTAGTCGACCGCCTGAGTTTAATTTATTCCTGTAAAGATAGTTCCCCCTGAAGGTAGCTCAAGCACACAAATCTCTCGTTTTATCAAAACCTCCGCCTAGAAGCTTTTTATAACGAATCTTACCGTTCAGCTCACCTTTCCTCAGTCTGTGATTATGGGAAGCCATTAGGGCCAAACTTGGGCATATGATTAATATGCCTTAAATAAATTTGCACATGTTAATATCGACAGCCCTTTTATAGCTTGTTCGTGGTTGTTAACTCGCTTCATACTGTACAACGCGCAAGGTGCTTGGCTGTCGCGCAGGGAAAGTACAGTATACTGAGGGTTAGGGTTAGGGTTAGGGTTAGTGTCATTTGTGGGGAAAAAAGTTTTATTATTTAGATTAGTTTTTCCAATCAGTTGAAATGGAGGACAAAATATTGACTTATTTCTCCAATGCATTTTGCCCATTTAATTTCAGTGGTTCCGGAAATTAACTGTACACAAATGTATCGATTAATAATTGTTAATTAGCTCAAGAATTAATAAATTACGCCCAACTCTTCTAGCTTCAGCTTTAAATGCGAGGAAGACAGGATTCTGATTGTCGGACACCCCGATGTGTTACTGGAAGCTGAACAGATGCCGTTTGTCTTTTGGCATTAAAAAGCCGCCCGGAGACTCAGTGGGGCGTCTGCCCTGGCAACAAACATACACTGTACCAACATTTGCTCTGTTGAACTAAGTAATTGAGAGTCGGTGGGAGAGCGGGGAACAGCGCACGGCAGGATAGCACTTTCGGACAAATTGCTGCTTTAACACTCTCAGCACTGCTCTAAGGGGAAGAACCCAACCACTCCCCCCAGCCCAACCTGTCCAACCATGTCCAGTCCTCCGTCCTCTCCTCTGCCCTGTCCTCTTCTTTGCCCTCCCTTGTCCCTTCTCTTCTCTTCTCTTCTCTTCTCTTCTCTCTCTCTCTCTCTACCCTGTCCTGAGGCAGAAGGAAGTTTAGTCTGGGGTGTCCCTGGCGCACTGTGGGTGATGAAATTGAGGCCTGTGCTGGGGTAAGAGGAGCTCTATATTTGGAAAACCAGAGCAGATGGTCAAACGCCTACGATCTGTGGTCTGAACCCCCCACACACACACCCTTTCACCCTTTTCTGTTCTCTTTCTGGTTCTGTTAACTGAAAGGCGAAGGACTGTTGCAGCAAAGGACAGTAGGGATGTACCGAAATTAAGAAGCATTATTGTGAATAAACAGAGTATATATTTTAATCGGACATGAGGACAAATATTAATAGGATGAGCAAATCGTAATTTTTTGTTCTAGTTCAAATCAATTGAATTTTGTTTGTATAGCGTTTTTACCAATGGTCATTGTCCAAAGCAACGCAGCGTTACAGGTTCAAACAAACAAAATGAGTGAAATGAATAAGGAACGTGTGAGAAAATGTTTATGAATCACATTGAGCAGAACAAGACGGTGCTGAGGGCAAAACTCCCTGAGATGGCAGTAGGAAGAAACCTTGAGAGGAACCAGATTCAACAGGGAACCCGTCCTCATCCGGGTGATGACGGATAGCAGGGATTTGATCTGCAGTCACAGAGTGTGTTGGGAGGCTGGAAGTTCCGTATAACAGGAGAGTTAAAGTGTTTAAGTTTTAGGTGGTGCAGAAATGCATGAATTATTCTTTGCATCTCTCTGACCGTCTTCTTTTTGCTCCATTGTGGTGGCTCCATGGTGAGGTGAAATCACACAGAAGTCGTAACTAGTCTAATGTCACTTTTACGCACAGTCACTATAACAACTCGAAAAACATTTCACAAATTATCATGTTTCTACACTATTAGCTAATGAGTAATTAGTCTTCTAGTTAAATGCCCATTAGCCAGTTTCCCATTGTTGATCTTCTGTTGAAAGCATGTGACTGATGGACTTGTACAGTATATTTGGCACAATGGTAGCTTAGTTTATAATAGATTATTGGAACTGAGGTTGGTGAAATACAGTACAGACCCAAAAGTTCGGACACACCTTCTCATTCAAAGAGGGTTGAATTTGTATTATGGCAAGAAAAAAAGCAGCTAAGTGAAGAAAAAAAAAAAAAACGAGCGGCCGTCATTACTTTAAGAAATGAAGGTCAGTCAGTCCGGAAAAAAAAAAATTGGGAAAACTTTGAAAGTGTCCCCAAGTGCAGTCACAAAAACCATCAAGCGCTACAAAGAAACTGGCTGACATGCGACATGACCGGCCCGGGAAAGGAAGACCGAGAGTCGCCTCTGCTGCGGAGGAGAAGTTCATCCGAGTCACCAGCCTCAGAAATGGCAGGTTAACAGCAGCTCAGATCAGAGAGCAGGTCGATGCCACACAGAGTTCTAGCAGCAGACACATCTCTAGAACAACTGTTAAGAGGAGACTGTGTGAATCAGGCCTTCATGCTAGAAGATCTGCTAGGAAACCACTGCTAAGGACAGGCAACAAGCAGAAGAGACGCGTTTGGGCTGAAGAACACAAGAAAGAACACAAGAAAGAAAACTCTTTCAATGAGAAGGGGTGTCCAAACCATTTGGTCTATACTGTATATACCAGCTGTAAGTTGGCTGAAACTGCTGCTGAAGTCACAGAACCCATATCAAGGCTAAAGGTTTACCTTGTTCATCCGTCTGAGTATGTTCTGTTCGGGTCTGTTCTGAAGATTTTGTGTTCGGTGACCAGGTTGGCATTGTAGTACAGTATCTCACCCTGTTCAAGGCATCAGCGAGCTCTTTCCATCCACCACCAGGGATGCTCTGGGGTTTGTGCTCAATGGGACCTGGGAGAGAACCGGGCTTCTAGCCAAGAACACATTGGGGAAGGATGAGTAGCTGAACTGTGTAAACAGTTCCGGGTGACTTTTAACTATGGAATGATCCAGGACCTCTGGTCTCCCTGATTCTCAAAAAAACGACACCTTTAGGAATGCCGCATGTTCTCATTCGCCTGCTTGACCTCCCGTTTAGGAAAAGCCTCATACGGTAGGTAGGGTCTCATCATGACGCCCATTCTTTCCAGCCGAGAAATGGGATATACTGTACAGTACAGACCGTGTGCTCCGATCACTGACTTTGTCTTCAGGGATGCCAAAGTTATAATATACAGTACGGTACATGGCTATACAAGAGCACAGCAGATTGAAATGATGTGGACAGGCCAGCTAGTGGAGTGAAAGATAACAACTTGGAAAATCAGTCTACAGTGACCACAATCAGGATTAAAATTGTTGCATTGAGTGATTTGCGCAGTGATGGTCTCCATGCGGTGGTGTTCTTACTGCACCCTTTGTTATGCGACTCTCTACGGAAATGGTTGCCAGCAGTAACTTCGGAATACAAAGTTGCACCAGGATCTTGTAATTGCATTCATGGGTAGCTAAGAACAACAGGGTGCTTGATGTTGATGGTGACTGGGAAGGAAATTGTTTCCTGATGTGATGCACTCGACTTGGAGGGTTAGAGTGGTGTAGAGTGTGTTACTGTACCAGTTCCTATACGTCCCCTACAGTATCTATGGCTCGGGTAAGCACTGGGACTGCTAGCAGGTCTGCCTCTCTGTGTGCTATTTGATCACCACGACTGCTTCAGAATGCCTTGTTTTCAATCTTCCTAAATCTTCCCACACCACCCCATTACTTTGCTTCCTCCATTGGCTTCCTGTAGCTGACCGCATCAGATTGGAAGCACTGATGCTTGCCTACAAAGCCAAAAAATGCACCAGACCCTACTTACTGCACTCCAAACCCAAATTCTCCAACATCGCTCAACTGGTCCCACCATCTCTGGATGTGCAAGCAATCGGTCCAGGCAGGTACAGTAAGTGGTAGAAAGGTCCTAGCTTTCCTTTAAGTACTTGGGTTTAAAAACTACCATCACCTGCAGGTGTTTTACTGATGATACTCTTAGTATCAATAACCCAGTGAACCCATATAAGAATGGATTTGTTGGTCGGGACTTCAGTAAATGTGAATATTTTAATGAGATAGTGGGGACTTTTTGGGAAGGTCTGGGTCCGTGACGTTGCCAGTCTCCTCTGAGTCAGTCAGAGCTGCAAGCATTTAAAAAGAAAATGTGGCCTGAGTACCTGATCTGTAATTGAGGCATGAAAGATTAATTGTGCACGAGTTGGAAATAACTCACTATGGGGTTCTGTGCTGAGATCATCACATTAAAGTAGTCAAGGTAAAGCGAGACATTTGTTGTAGTTGAACACAGTAGAAACAAAGCCTTTCCTTTCTACGTTTTTGTTTTTCCCCCCCCCCCCACCCCCATTTGGCAACACTTAACCTGGTTTGTTCTGGTTGCGCAGGTTTGGTCTGGTCTGATTCTGGCGTGACGCTGTTGTGCCCATTGTGCAGCTCTCAGTTACAAAGCAGTTGATCAAGATGAATAGCTTAGTCAGCGAGAGAGTCAAATGAAGCTAGATCATCACGGCATGCGAGTCCAGTAAACACACTAGGGTTTAGCCCTCGTCCGAACGCCGCCTTTCGACCCAGACTCGTTCTACACGGTTTCCTGCAGTTGATGTGCTGAGACCTAATTCATAATCTGCTTTGGTTCTATTCCCTTGCACCAACGATTGCAGTCCCAATCTCATTTTCTTCAGAAGAACGATCGCAGACTCATTGAAAAAGGTTCCATAAGACGATTATACAAGGATATCACCTGTAGTCCCAGACAGCCACGGGCCATGCTATAACACTGGAGAAGGAGGCCCAGAGTTCAGTTCCTCCGGATGATTTATCTAGACAGGAAGTTTGTTGAAATTATCTAGTGAAGGTTTGGAGGATGACCACAGAGAGGACACAGCTTTTAGACTTGTTCACGGTGATGGCCAAGTGTTCTGTTAGATCAGAGGCGGATGCAGTTGCGGTTAAGCATTTCTATTAAAGCATACGGTTCACACAAATCCAAAGGGAAACAGGTTGAGGTCAGAGATTAATAGAAAATGGCATCCAAAAGAAGAGAAAAACTGGAAACGTTTCAGAGGTCATAAGCAAAGTTTTTAAAAAGGCAAGTAGGCTACACTGAGCTAATACTTGGCAGGGTGAGTAGGCTCTGTGTGTGCTTACATAGGTGGCATGCTAATATGGAGCAGATGTGTTTAATCAGTACCCTGAGCTCAATGTGTGTTGTAGTCTGTGGTGGCCGTGTTTTTGTTTAATGACGCATTGTGGGAGTTGGAGTTCGTCATAGTGTGAATTGGCTGGAGAACCTTTAATCAGATCAAAAATGTAGAGTTGAAGCTCAGAGTTCACTGGGATTTCCAACCTTGACCGGGAGATCTTCATGATGCACTTCTGATCCTGACTTTTAAAGATTCCCAAGCGGAACCCCCTTTTTTTTTTTCCTGAGTGAGTATGTAGTACCTGGGTGAAGGCTGTGGATAAATGTCTCTTCATTGTTTTCTTACTAATATTCTTATTAATACCTGTCTGGAGTTTAACATTTGTCTCTTGTAATGCCATGCACTTGTAACGCTCATTGGATGATCAGGGTTCTTCATATCTTCACATATAAACATGGTTCTACTTTCAAACTATTTCTAATATTTCTAGTTCTTGGGTGATGTGGAGAACTTTCCGCAAAAGGAACAACTGAAGAACCCTTATAAGTGTAGACTAAAACATTTCAGACAGTTCTGCATGGTACACTTCGACACGGAGAACTTGATCCTGGTTCTACTTTGGTTCTCTGCTTGCCTTAGGACATAAGGTGTCACTTTCTGTTTTCACCTAAGCAGTAAAAATAAATAAATAAATAAATAAATAAATCCTCTTACAACTTAGAACTGACGATAGTTCTGTGGTTTCATCTCCAGGATCTTTTTTTAAAGGCTCTGTTTCTTGTCAGGAAGGAGTTCCGAGCAAGCTCAATTAGTTTCGCACTTCTTTTATCCCATTCATGGTGGATCCAGGGTCTGGATATGTTTTCCTCATCTGTAATGAATTTGTTATTTTCGTGCTTAGGAAAACATGCCCCCCCAAACAGAGCCGGTTCTCCGGTTGCGGCGTGGTCAGCGCTCTGAAACCTGCCGCTCGCCACATCGCTGTTTCACGGCGAGCTCCTTAAAGCCGATCAGGTTTTCAGCCAAATCACCTTGAATAATTAACCGTGGTGTTGGGGCGAGCCTGATCGGGTTTCACGGACGATTCAGATTACACATACGCTAGGTGTATATATACAGTGTACACACACACACACACACACACACACACACACACACACACACACACATGCACCTATGTGAACGTCTTGTTATGCCATTTTGCTCAGGGGAACGGTGTATCGTTTGCTATTATTATAGTTATCCTTATCAGTCTTGAACATTATCAGAGACTAATCAGGCTAATCAGCCGCAGCCTCACGGCAACATAATCCAAAAGACTGGCACGACCGGCGTAACACGGGGACGAGAATGAAATCGCCAGGTCGTGTTACACAATGCGTTACATCTCTGCTGGGAAGATGCTCACTCATGGTGTGAAATTTCACACCTGCCTCCTGCTTACCGAGGACGTGTTTGTTTTCTAACACTGAGCGGTGGATAGAAAAAAACACTTTAAGTGGACAGTACTGAAGAGTGCGACAGTTATGTAAGCCAGGGGGCTAAAAAATAATGCTTAATTTTAGAATTATTTATTCACGGTCCTTTACATTTGTTGTCAAGACGGAGAATTTTAAGTCTCCTTTCAGCATCCACAGGTGTTATAGGACGGGAACACACACACACACCTTCAGCCTACTTCAGCTGTACTGTACTTACAGGCTTTAAGTCGTAAATAAAAACAACTTATAATGATGCACATACATTTATAATGCGTATAAATATGAATGATTAAAGATGATTTATGAACATGTGGGTCAAGTTGGCACCAAGTATTGTTGTTGTGTTTTAATTACAAGACAACAACAACAACAACTACAATAATAATAATAATAATAATAATAATAATAATAAAATGGAAATTACCTACACCACCAATAGCAACAGAAACAAATGAATAGATTAAGCAATTAATTAATGTCTTGATTACTTACAACAAATAGTATCATGCATTAAATAAATAAATAAATTAATTAAATATGTATAAAAATAAATAGAATGATCAATACATAAATAAATAAATATTAATCATGCATTAAATAAATAAAATATGTATAAAAAATAAATAGAATGATCAATAAATAAATAAATAAATAAATATTAATCTGCATTAAATAAATAAATATGTATAAAAATAAATAGAATGATCAATACATAAATAAATAAATAACTATTAACCATGCATTAAATAAATAAATAAATAAATATGTATAAAAATAAATAGAATGATCAATAAATAAATAAATAAATAAATAAATATTAATCATGCATTAAATAAATAAATATGTATAAAAAATAAATAGAATGATCAATAAATAAATAAATAAATAAATATTAATCATGCATTAAATAAATAACTATGTATAAAAAATAAATAGAATGATAAATAAATGAATGAATAAATAAATAAATAACCAGCCACAACCACAACAACCAGAAAACCCAAATAAGAGTACAGTAAAAAGGTATGAAAATATGAACCACTTCAATTTAACTCAGTGTTGACTCATTTAATGTTTTGTACCACATTTCACATATCAATAGATATTATCAGAAAGAATCTTTACAGAAAGCTGGATATAAAGTCTCCAGTGAGCGAGCCAGAGGTGACAGTGGTGAGTTCAAAATAATCCTAAATATTTTCATCTCTATACAGAGCTGATGAGACGTGTTTTCACGAGTTTTATACACAGAAAAGGGCGGTTTAAAAAAAGATATATAAAAGAGTAATAAAATCCTCTGAGTGCTCTGACATCACGACATGCTGAGACTATTTTTTCTCTTGTTTACTTATTCTCTTGTACGTCTATACTGTATAATAAAGATAATATTTATTACCAATTGTAATAGTCAAATTTAATACCATCTCTCAATATTAATTTTGTTTTGTAATTTAATATCTTTTCAGGTTAATGCAATATATACTATTAAATCGGCTTCGTCTTACGGTGTAAATGTTTACACACTCTTAAGGCATAAATAATAAACGCAGGCTAGTTTGTACAGATGTCCGCTTAATTATCATCAACCGTAATACAACCGTGCGCTTTTAACATTATTGGACTTTTCTGTTATTATTTATACACTTTGCATGGTGTTGTCATCTTTTACGGTTCTATCAAAATATTTTCATTCCTTACTTGCGTAATCGCGCAGACAAATCAAGTGCTAGGCCAAAGAGGGTAAAAACTTTTGAACATGCTAATAAACAGGACTGAAGAATGATATCTAGCAGGAGAGAGAGAGAGTTTGTGTGTGTGCGTGTGTGTGTGTGTGTGTGTGTGTGCGTGTGTGTGTGTGTGTGTGTGTGTGTGTGTGTGTGTGTGTGTGTGTGTGTGTGTGTTATTCCTGACGTCTGCCATCAGGCTCAGGTTTATAGCTTCTCCAACTTTTGCTACCAGGACACCTGATCCGCCCTGGCGTGACCTGAAGCTGCTCGTGAGTGCTGGTACATGTTTAATGCGACAGCGTGTACTTGTCTTGTTACATCCATTCCAGCGGCGTCCTGATACACATCACTGAACGCCTCGCCTCGCCTCGCCTCGCCTCGCCTCGCCTCACCGCAGAGACGCACTGCCGCACCGAT
This sequence comes from Clarias magur, assembly GCA_013621035.1. Lineage (NCBI taxonomy): Eukaryota > Metazoa > Chordata > Actinopteri > Siluriformes > Clariidae > Clarias > Clarias magur. Next base: position 1,322,892 of record QNUK01000146.1, on the reverse strand, counting down.
ATTCCAGGAGTTCTCGGAGGAACGAGCTCTGGGTGTCGTGAGGATTTCACATGGAGGCCGTCATCTTCAGAGCAGAGATCAGATCGTTATAACAGAGTGACACGAAGAAAACGCGGCCTGCTGTTACCTGCTGTTAGTCTGGACAACCTGCGACGTCTTGATGTTTAACTCAAGTGCCAAAACCAAAAAACAAAGTTTCAATGATAATGAAACATTATATAAACATTACTTATCCTAAATTATTGTGGAACGCGATGATGAAGTTAATGTTATCACGCCACTTTTTTTTTTTTTTTAACCTGTTTTTGGAACATGTTTTATTTGCGTTATTCTTGAGTATTATTAAGTATGTTCACAGATTTCAGTGTAAACTGACAATAAAGTTTATATACGTAAAGTTGTATCTTTTAACATCATATTATATTGCATTGTACCGTACTGTATTGTATTGTATCATATCATGTTGTGATATATTTAAATCATATTTTCCTATAACAGCATATTTATGTGTTTTATTCCTCTTACACTACAGGAACTCGTAAAAAAAAAAAAAAATGCATTTGTGTGCAATAGAACTTGACTTTTCACCTGAAATTAAACAGAAATGTGCAGGTGAGATTTTTCTTTCTTTTTTTCTTTTTTTTTTTTTTTAAGTCATTTTTATGACACCTAAAATAAAATAAAAAAAGTAAATAAATAAATAAATAACAATAATACATTTATGTATAAGTATAGGATTTTATTAAACGTTATTACAACTAAAATTTCAAACAAGTATAATATAGAATAAATTGGCTCATCAAAAAAAAAAAAAAAAAAAAGATCATGATTATAATACTGTAATTATTTATTATATATACTATATGCTGTTATGACTGTGTGTCTCAGCGTGGGTGAGAGTCGGTCCGTACGGTCCGCGGTACTGCGGAGAGAGCAGCTGCCTGGCCACGCCCACATTCACACCCAGTCACAGAAGCACTTTCAGCAGGAACACGCGTCTGATAACGTCACGTCGTCTCAAACAGCACACAGTAAATTCTTCTAAGTCGTCCTGAATTGTCTCTAACTCGCTTCTAATACCAGGCTGAATCCCAAATTCCACTTTAAGCCCTGATCAAGGGCACAACTCAAGGGTGTGTGGATCAATGGATTGTACACCCGACTGTACATAGTGCACTAACTTTACATTTAACTCTGTTTGGGAATCAACTCCGGAAAGCCCTTGTACGTTCCTCAGGACTGTCCACCACCTCCGTGGTTTATTCTCCTCACCTTTTGGCTCGATAGTACAGAATTTTCCAGAAGGATTTGGGTGGGAGGAGCAAAACAACTGGCTACATAAAGAAGCAAAATCGTAATCTGTTTATAATAAATGGTGTTTTGCGGAGCTGTTACGTGAAAACAATATCACACTCGAGCTCGTGCTGTTAGACTCCTACGACGCTGCCACAGGCGTGCCGATATTTATCACAACAGCATGACCTCACGTGAAATATTGCTCGGTGACAACGATGACATCATGCTGCGTTTTTATCCCTTTAACAGGTCCTGTGCCAAGTTCTTGCTTACATTTCAGCGGTTATAAACAAACAAACAAATAAATACTGCACATAAAGAAAGAAAGAAAGAAAGAAAGAAAGAAAGAAAGAAAGAAAGAAAGTAGAGCAAACTCCTCCATCCGGACACTGAAGACTCCTACCCTTAATTTCTCACTAACACATTATATATATATATATATATATATACATATTTAATAACATAGCAAATCATTTCCACCTGCCGAGCGACCGTACAAAGATTACGCCGAGTCGAGTCAACAGGTGAAGCCGTCAGACCGTTACAGATCCATCACTTAGGAAGAAGAAAGGAACCGTCATGCTGTTCATCTCCGACGTGTTTAAAAGACACCACTGACGTCAACCAACTTCCTGTCGTGCATCAACACAGACATCAAGGTGCATCAGATTAATGAGGCTGCTGCGCTAAGCGAATTCCCCGTCTTCAGAAGTGAGACATCAGAGGCTAAAACTGCGCAAAAGTGACAAAACAGATTTCCATTTTCATGGAGTGACATGAACGGGATGTAAATTTGGTGCAAAAGTTTGCACACCCTTCCATCAAAACAATAAGAGCAGGTCCAGTTCAATGGAGGTTTCTTTAAAGTGAAACATCAAATCACACGGTAGATGAATACTGTAGCGGCGAAACACGCGGTTCCAATTCGCTTGGTCTTACATTTTTTCATAATTGATGGATTTTTTTTTTTATCATTATTATTGTTGTCTGTCTTTCCCAGATCTGTGAAAATGGAATAAAGAACAATTTAATAAGGATGAGATGAAAATAAAGTTTCGTAGATCAACTGAAAAAAAAAAAAGTTAGTTTTGAAAACCTGAATGAGTTTGTTTTCAACAACACACAGGGGGCACAAACTTTTTGCATTCAACAAGACCTTCCTTTCTTTTCTTCATGGCTCACAAAAAAAAAAAATTACTTTAATCATAAAAGTAATCATAATCAGTAAAAAAAAAAAAAAGTAATCAATAATAATCATAATCAGTAAAAAAAAAAAGTAATCATAATCAGTAAAAAAAAAAGTAATCATAATCAGTAAAAAAAAAAGTAATCATAATCAGTAAAAAAAAAAGTAATCATAATCAGTAAAAAAAAAAGTAATCATAATCAGTAAAAAAATAAAAAAGTAATGATAATCAGTAAAAAAAAAGTAATCATAATCAGTAAAAAAAAAAAGTAATCATAATCAGTAATACTTTAGTCATTGGAAAATACTCATATTTATCATTTTCAGTTTATTTTCTTAATTGTGTTTATTTGTTTTTGCTTGTTTTTAATGTATTTTATTTAACAAATATATAATTTTAGTATAAAAAATTACTAATGAAATGTAATATTAGTAATTAATAAAAATGTTAAATTAGTAATATTAGTAATGTATTTATTCATTAAATTATTTACTTTTTAAATTATTATTTGGTTGGTTGGTTGTTGCTGTTTTGTACTTGTGTATTTTTAATTTAAAAGAATAAATTCACTAATTTATTTATATATATATATATATATATATATATATATATATATATATATATATATATATATTGTTTAGCAAAAATACTTGAAAACAAAAATGTATTAAAAATACATACAAGATCAAACCTGAAGGTGTAAATGTCTGTCCCTGGCGGTGGTGCGTGAGGTGAACAGTGAGCCTCAGGGAGGTAAAATCCGAAGCGGGGTCGTCGAAAATGTCAAAACAGTTAGAGAGACAACAACCCGCAACAACAGGAACACGGCTTCCCCTCGAACGTAAGCCGGCTTCCTGATGCTCGAGTGTTTCCTGTTCCTCCATGCTGAGATTTCTCGGGAGCGACCAGGGGTGACATGGTGCAGGGGTGTGTGTGTGTGTGTGTGTGTGTGTGTGTGTGTGTGTGTGTGTGTGAGAGAGAGAAAGGTTCATCAAATTCATCAGAACAAAGCCAAAATCCAGCACGAGTCCATCATCAAGCCGTGACACAAACACGAGTCCAGAGTCCAAGTGCAAGGGCGCGACTAATACCAAGCGGAACCTGCCGGGGTTTTTGTGTTGCTGTTTTTTTGGGGGGGGGGGGGGGGGGGGGGGGGGGGGGGAAGGCTAATGGAGCAGAAACGATAGCGTTTAAGCTCTTTAGGATGTCCAGGGAAAACAGGCGGCTCTGCTGACTGACCTCATTAAACATTTCATCAGCTCTTAGTATATCTCGTATAATAACACATTAAAAAAATTTTTTTTTTTTTTTAAAGTTGCAGATTTTCTTTCCTTTTAGTTTTCCAAAAGTGGAGCAAAGTCCAAAGTTCTGACTGTCAGCAAGTGAAGCGTTCATGAGAAAACGGTGCAGAAATGTCAACTTTGACCCCTTTTTTTTTTTGCGTTTTTTTTTTTTTTTTTTCTCTCTCATGCAGGTAGATAATTGATTCTCAGGACAGCGTTATGGTCCGCTTTCGTTACAGGACACTATACGCGGGAGAGCGTTATGGAGACGATACGCTCTTCATCTGTCTTTGTTTCTCATAACTGATTCAAAGCTGTTTTTCACGTTGGATCATCAGAAAAGTGCGTAAACTACGATGTGAATAATATGATGATGATGATGATGATGATGATGATTATTATTATTTCTGTATCACAGATAAGAGTTTATTACGAATGTGTGCTCAAGCTGATCAAACAAACACGACATGGCGCTTCTGGGGTTATCGGCGCGCCGCCCGGCCCGTCTAATTCATTAAGAAATCAGGTGCCTGTTTGTTTGCTCAGGCCCAGCGAGGCCTCTTTATCAGACGTCCGAGTCCCTGTTCTCGCTGAAACCCCTTGGCCCTGGATGGATGAAAGTGCTCACTTGCCAGGAAACGCCCGCACGGCTGTTGAAAGCCGAGGCCCCGACTTGGCATCGGTGATCTGGGCCTCATTTAGCAGCTGGTGCCGCGGCTCAGCCGGGTAACACGAGCTCGGCGATAAATCCCTCCTCCGGTGTCTGACAGAGGTGTAATAATTGGCAGAAAAGATGCTCTCTCTCTCTCACACACACACACACACACATAGAAAAACATGGAAAGAACCCCAAGAACAAGTTGTCGCAGGTTCATTATCTACTGATCTCCTCGAGTCACTTCTGATGCTGAGGTTCAGAGTATAAACAAAACATGTTAGTGTGATGGATTATTATCTTTCATTGTTGTCTTTTTTCATTTTTATTTCAGGTTTCCATAAGGTTGTATTTATTGGATATATTTATGCAAATAATATCCAAAATGTACACTACTTATACGTTCACAAGTTATTTGTCACACACACACACACACACACACAAAGGATTAAAAAGAAATTTACAAAAGGAAATAAGACTGCAATATGCATAAACATAAATAGCAAAAAGTTTTTAGAATTTTCGATTTCTATATGTATTTCTTCATATATGGTAATAAACCGATCCATGGTTCTCTTCTACCTTAAGCAAAGCTTACATAAATATACAGTCCTGTGCAAAAGTCTTGACCTCCCCGCGTCCCCCACCACCACCACCGTATTAAATGAAAGAAAGGAGAACGAACGTTTTACTGCAAATTGGCCTAAAGATACAATGTAATAATCAGCAGCGACCTCGTTTCCCCTCTCGTCTGTTCCAACCCCTGAGCGCTGAGCATCATCAGTACACTAATCACCATCCTGATCATCCGTCCTCATCTGCACCTGTTTCTCACCGGGTCAGGACTCAAGTTGGATGTCATTTCATACTCGAATGACTTACAGCTCACTGTGTGTCGTAACAAACAAAAAACATTCCTCGGGGTACAGCGACTGGAGGGAAAATATGCGAGAGACGAAAAAGCCTGGAGAACGATGCCTCAAAAGTACGTCCTTCCTGAAAGAAAGAAAGAAAGAAAGAAAGAAAGAAAGAATGCCACGCCTTTTGTTTTTTTTTTTAAATAAAAGGGAATGTAAAAATTATCTTTACAGTTGGTGATTTTATTTATTTATTTATTTATTTTTGGTGATAATTATAAAAATAATAAAATGTTCGATTTTGAAATATCAGTGAACACGCGCTAAACATCACCGCTTAGTCCTGGACTCCGATTGGTCAGAAGATGTCGATCCTTTTACATCGACATCCCAGACGTCCTGATCGAGAGCGACTTACATTTTTATCCCATTCTACATTTTTTCACCTGAGCAGCTGAGGGTTAAGAGCCTTGCTCAGCGGCTCCACGGTGACAGCTTGGTGTTTGAACCTGGGACCTTCGGAACCCAAGTCCAACTGAGCTACCCTACCCTATCCTCCAAATACAGTGACTACAGATTAAGATCAACTTTTATAATTGGGGTAAATTCAAGCATAGTACGACGAAGCTGCCATTGAATTCGAGACTCACTATTCGACTATTAAACATGTCTCTTTTGTTGCGAGTTCCCAATCCAGCAGCCATCATGTGTAGGCAAATAACAACAGTTTCATATATACGGAAAAGGGTCGCGCAATATATGAAGTTCCAAAAGTACTGTATATTTTGATGCTTAATACGTAACAAATATTTACACACAGTATAAAGTACGAACCTCATACGGTATAATCCATCACGCCAAGACATTAAGATTTATTCTTTATTTACCTCCACGTCACACTCGCGGTATTCGAACTTTGGAACTATTGCCGCCTCTGTCCAAACCCCTACTGTAAATCTAGCGTGATGTACAGAACGGCGCGTGTAATCACCGGGCCGAGTTATGTCTGGTATGAGCGGCCTGTAGATGGGACCGATCTCTCAGTAGCGCTCACAGAAAATCCGGAGTCGAGCCGCGGGCATTAGCTCTCGTTTTGGCCAAGTCTGTCATTATGAGTGTTCCGAACAATAGAGGAGCGGAGCTGTGACACGGTAAATGTGTCCCGTGTGAGTTACACACACTGTGGGAACCAGCAGGCACAATCACGCCGGGCCTCAATCACTCGCTTACATTGTAGCCGCCGTGAATGTAGCGGTTGCTGGACAATACCCTCACATCACCAGAGTCAAGGAGGGGGGGCGGGGGGGGGGGGTTAAGTAAATCACACTCTCTCACACACACACACACACGGATCCTGAACCACGTATGAACTTAGCTTCTCAGAGCACATTACTCGGTTAATTAACATCTACAGAGTTAAAAGTACACCTCCGTGGTTAAAGCTGATTCAGTTTAACTTCATTGGGGCACCAGTCCGACTCTCTGCACGTCCAGTCTCCGCGTCTATGACAAAAACAAGGTTTTTTTTTTTTTTTACTTCTGGCCCGGCTTAATGGTTTCCATTGCGTTCTTCGAAGTTTCCATTTCTGGTTACTCATGAACCCCACATGGGACAAACAGCAACTTCATTCATGATTCGTAGAAACCATCAGAAATCGTTCTGCACTAGACAGTGAACTGTGCTACCATTAGAAAACACACTGAAACCCGTTAAACTTTTTTTTTTTTTTTTTTGCATGCATGCATGAGAAGCATCTCAGAAAGATGTTAATAACCTTTATGTGCTGTGGTGTCTGGCACCAGGACGTTGGCAGCCGGTCCTCTGGGTTGTCGGTTGGTGCCACCATTGATCGTACTTGAGTTTTAATCGATCGAATTAGGGTCTGTGGAGTTTGGAGGCCGCGTCAACAACCTTGTACTCTTTGCCTGCCAAGCCCAATCCAATACTATGTGGCAGACCCTGGTGCACTGTGTGTCCTGATGCTCTTCTAATGTTGCCAGCATTGGCTTTTTTTTTTTGGCAGTTTGTGCTGCTCTTCTCTAGGATCGGACTGGACGAGTCTTGGCTGCCCATAACCCTGTCACCAGTTTCAGTTCACCTGCCGGTGGCGTAACGTTCGAGGTGTTATGAGTAGCACACGCGCTTCACGAGAGGAAGAAATTCACTGGAAGATGACAAGAGGCCGTCAGGAAGGCCGTCAACATCTACATCTACATCTAGGCATTTGGCAGACGCCCTTATCCAAATCTCATTATACATCTGAGCAGTTGGGCTCGCTCAAGGGCCCAACAGGGACAACTTGGTGGTAGTGGGACTTGAACCTGGGACCTTCCGAACCGTAGTCCAATGAGTCCAATACCCCTCGTCAATGAGCTCAACCACCCCCTGAAAATGTAGAAACCATTCAGCACCTGTGAAAGACCGATCCACAACGATCAGTCCAGACTAGTCTAGATCCTCACGTGTGATTTGAACATGCGCCGTGTTGCTGCCAAGTCCGTCCCCAGTAGCAGAGCAGAAGGAATATCGCGTCGAGGTCTGCCAAGAACCCGTCTTCCATGTCGTCATCATCATTACCAGTGAGGAAACTTGGGTGTTCGGGTACGACCCTGAGGCGATGCAACAGTCTTCACATTTAAAGAGTCCGTCATCTCCACGACCGAAAAAGGCAAGGCAAGTCCGCAGCTCGACCGAGGACATGCTCATTACCTTTTTTGACATTGTGCACCAAGAACTGGCCAAACCGCCAATAGTGTATTCTACTGCCAGGGTTTAAAGCATCTCAGGGAGAATGAAAGCAACCGGATGTGTGATGAGCAAATCTTGAAGAAAAAAAATGTAATACCCCCTCATACACCTTTTACACTTTATTTATCTTCTCGTGTAAAAAAATTCCATCCAGCTTGTGGTTGTGTCTTGCTCAGCATTAAACCACCGCTCAGGTCTTTAAGATAGCCGTTAGATCTCGGATCACCATGACCCAAGGAACAAGTCTGGACTTTAGATGCAATCCTGGTTTAATTAGGACATGATGTAGAGTCCAAAACCACAGAAACCCACAGAGACTGAAAAGTGAGAAGGTATACAGGGTCGAACCCAGAACACACTGGACATTAGGCGATATAAAAGAAATAATAATGATAATAATGATGAGGATGATGTGCAAAATGTTGCAAAGATGGCAAGAAAACAAAGGGTTTAAATAATACATACTAAAATGAGGAACAGTTGGATCCAATTAAAAGAGTGAGTTGTGATAAGAACCAGAAACAATGACCTTATATGGAAGCCGGACGCCAAAACGGGTCAAAAATCATGTGGATCTTTTAAATATGGCCTGCATGTGTTTAAAACATATGGCCTTCAAAGAACACTTCATATAGTGATTGTAACATTACATCTAAGTCTAGGGTTTTTGGAAACCTTCCCGAAAATGCGCAAAAGTGAATCGATCAATTTTAAAAGTGAAAATAAAAGGTCGTAAAAGGCTATTGAGAATATAAAACACATTTTAGTTTTATTTTAATACTGTACAATGTTTTCTTAGGCAATGCATATTGAGGGGAAAAAAAGATTAGTCAGACTATTAACTGATCAGAGATTAAGGAAAATGGCCACGTTTTGCTCGCATCATCAATCAGTGTGAAGCAGAAATCAGCTGATGTAAACATTAGCATTGTGAAAAGTGAGCTTGGTGTAATAAGGAGACATGTTTCCTGTACATTAGCATGCTTTATTTATTATTCATCATCACTGCTACTGGATCTGTAGCTGGCTCAGTGGTTTGGTGTCTTTGCAGCGCTACTATGGCAGCGCTCGCACTCTGGGGTTTTTTAGCGTATTTGGTTGTAAATCATTACAGTGGAACCTTGGATTACGAGCATAATTCGTTCGGGAAGTGGGCTCGTGTTCCGAAACACTCGTAAACCAAATCACCATCATCATCGCGATACATGATACTCGGCGCTCGTAAACTAATATTTACTTGGTTTCCGATTAAAAATGTATTAAAAATCTTGGCTCGGTTTGCGGAACACTCGTACTACTACTACTACTACTCGCAATCCGAGGTTCCGCTGTATTTTATTGTATTTTTTAAAAACAATGGTTTCAGTGAAATTCAGCCGATTTAAGGTGAGCATGTTACTATAAGCTTCATCTACTTATGCTGACGATAGTTTGTGTTTATCTAGACAGCTGAATCATGATGGATAGCCGTTAGCATGTGTGTTGATTTGCTAGCTAATGTTTAAGACATTAGCTTTGGCACTGATCAGCTTCATTACAAATGAGTGTTTTGTCAGCTGTCTTTTACTGAACATTTTAAAGTTCATGTAAAAGTTAGACATTTGTATCATCCGCTTTTTGGTTACTTTATACTTGGAAAAATGTTTGATAGAATCTTGTGGACGATTATCTTTAGAAATCAGAGCTACAGTGTGTCCAGGTTCTCTCTGGGTTTTCTTGGTCCTGCACACTGCCATTTTTAATATTTATGATGTCCTTCAAAAATATGCCCTTTTTTTTTTTTTTCCGCATGGCTTCCCATCCAGTTCTTGTGGGTTTCTTTTTCTGTTGTTGTTCCAGGCTTTTACTTTTTCCACTGTAGCGAGGACGTTTTGGTAACAGACACGTCTCTGTACAGATTTGTAGACCGCCAAATGAAGAATTGTTGAGCCGTTATTAAAGATTTAGTTATATAACGTCTTTGGAGAACTGCTCAAAAAATGTTAGGAACATTTTAATTGTTTGGTCTAGATGGCTTAAACGTTCGTACCCGTATGATGTTTTATGCTTCTGATGAAAATCTTCAACCAGAGGCTGGGATTAAACCTCATCCATCATCACGCCGGTCGGTATTAGATTGTTGTGATGATGTAAACCAGGCTGTTTGCTGATTGCTGGGATTTTAAAGCATTAAAACTGTGCAAGTTCACATAAACTCAGTATTTTGTACTCAGCACAAACTTGTTTCAGTATTATTATTATTTAAATAATGAAATAATTATGCAAACTTCAGCTGAGCCTTCTGTATATATATATTCATCTCCAGAGTTATTGGAACGAGGAATCTTCCAGTATGAATACATTGTCCGGATTAAACTGATTATTTTTTGTAAATGGATACAGCACAGACATACAAAGAGGAAAAAACTATTCTCTGAAACTATTTTAAAAAAGTTCTCATGAATCTAGAGATTTTGAAAGAGTGTTTTTTTTTTTTTACACAGGACAACGTAAATGCAAACGGGACATACAGTAGTCTATGCATGAAAGTAGGACATGGTCAAATATGAAGCTCAAGACCTGTTTGTTAGGAGCCGTTAGGAGATTTGAAATTAACCGTCAACTTTGTAAAAGAAATATGGTGGGGAAAAAAATCTTGAATGGAGATGTCTTAAACAATATAGTGAAAGTAAGGGCATTTCCACACACACACACACACACACACACACACACACACACACACACACACACACACAATGTGATGAGAACTCACAGGACTGGGAAAACCACTCGTTAGTGAGACTCATCAGAAAAAAGGCTTCAGTTTGTTAGGGAGCATAAAGACCGGACTTTGAAATGATGGAGAGAGGTCATGTGACCTGATGAGTCCAGATTGAGTCTATTCCAGAGCGATGGGGCGTGTCAGGGTGGGAAGGGAAGCGCATGAAGCGATGCTCCCATCATGCATCGTGTCCACTGTGCCAGCGTCAGGATGTTATGTGTCATGATCTGCGGTCGCTTCAGTCGCTCAGGTCGAGACTCAGCGGCGTTATGTGGAGATAACACAAAGTCACATGACCACCTGAATGTACTGAATCACCAGCACATCACATCTATGGAGTTTCTCTTTAAGTACACATAATACGTGTACTACATAATACACAATAATAATAGTAATTAGAAAATAGAAATAATCCATTTGGAGATGTGCTTTAATTTGTGTCTTGCTCAGGGCTCTTTAAATCAGAGTTTCACAATATTGCAGGGTTGTTGTCGTTGTTGTCGTTGTTTTGATAAATGTTTTTTATCCACTGCATGCTTTTAAAAGTGTAAGTTAGCTTGACTACAAACAGCAGGTCCACAGCTTTGAACGAAAACCTTCTGTTCATTTCCTTGTTCAGTCCCTACATCAGTTCAGCTTTTCAGTGGGAAAAGCAGGACAGAGCCGCATATTTACTTCAAATCCAGGAATTTTCATTGCTCGTTAAATGTGTGCCTAAATCTGGGAAAACCAACACTGAGCTTCAAATCCAGGAAATTTCGCTGCTCATTAAAACTGCGCACAACATTGCAAAAGCTAAAGTTAGAGTGGAGTGCTAAACATTTGGAAAGCTGCATAATTCCTAATTAGGTGTCAAAATGTCTGTAAATTCACGACGCTTGCAAACATGTCCCTCTCTTCCTGTTGCGCAACTGGTTCCACTTCATATTTCACTCACAATATGTGTAATGTGTTTCAGACCACAGACTGAGAGTGGCTCTGCCAAGCCCGGGTTCGCTTGCAGACATCAATCAGAAACAGCATGGCATTTTTACAAAAGGGTGGAACTCTTGTGAAAATGTCCAGCCCGTAACGCTCGGCCAACGGAACCATGAATCAGGAGCTTTCCCTCCGGTCCATCCGCCTCGTCTACGGTGCAGACCGCTGTTCAGACGCTCACATTCTCCTACTGTACATGGGGACCATTAACACACAGCGCTGCGCAGAAATCGTGACACCCCGGGGTGGGGCGGGGTTTCCTAAATGCAGTCCTAACATGGAGAATTGAAAAGAATGAATAATATGTAGAATGTATGAGCACTGGTTTCATGTATGCATTTAAATACATGATTAAAAATGTATTACATTTTCAATTTAAAAGGCAACAATAAAAAAAAACGAATATGTATACTGAAACAAAACATATGCAAATGTTTAATAAATATATGCATGAACATAAATGTATATAATAATGTGTATGTACTCATATATAAAAGGGCAATAAAATGTATGAATAAAATAGGTATGAATGTTTATTAAACTCAATTATATGGTTTTCTGTGATTAAAATGTCAATATGTTAAAACGATTATTCATTTCATTCAGGAAAAGGAAAATGCAAGCTGTTGTGCTGAAACAGACAAATTAATAAAACTAATAAATAAATAAATAAATAAATAAATAAATACTTAAATAATTTAATTACTTGTATATCTTAATATCAGCGAATAAATGTATTTATAAAGACAGCTTATTATTGTTGTTAATACTATGCTACATTTTTATAATATACAAACATTATTTTTATTTATTTATTTATTTTTTTTTTATTATTATTATTATTTTTTTATTAATTTTTTTTTTTTTATTAATTTATGTTTTTTTTTTTTTATTAATTTATGTTTTTTTTTTTTTTTTATTGAGCAGTAAAGCATCACAATCCAAGCCAGTCCCAGTGACGAGCATTGACCATCGCGAGCGTGTCTTTTAGTGTTTTCGTACATTCCTAATGTGAACGAAAGTGCCGTCGGACATCGTCTGTAACACTTTGGCTCTTATTGCATGCAGGTGTGAACACATGTACCGTAATCGACTCTCTGCTGAGACGGATACAGCTGCGTGCCAGGCATGGCCTTTGCTTTCTCGCCCTGTCGCTCTACATTACATTCAAAACTGTTAAAAAGAAAAGAAAAGAAAAACTTTGCTATTGTTGACCGAGCCACCTGGTTTCCATCCGTAGTGCTGTGAAAACAACATTCTCAGTGTCCTGCTATTTGCATTGTGCTGAGTCGTATGAATGGGAAAGGAATGGAAAGGGTTCGGGGAATGGACGCGTAAAAATACCATAATACATTTTTTTTGTTTTTTTAAATGACTGTAAATTATTCAGGAGTACGGCACAAATCATTTCCATACCATACATAACATAACATAACATAACATATTTCTGTGTTTTGATTTTTATAACCATATAAATAAAAAGAACAAGCCATCCAGATTTAGTACCAGTCCAAGAAAATAAAGAAGGATAATGAGCACACGGTGAGCCGGGCTCAGACGGACTATTGGAAATGTGGATCTGATTCTCTCATAGACACACAAGGATAAAAGCTGAATATACTGTAGTGCATTTTTCTTAAAGTAACCTTTAACTCCAGGTATGAGGTTTGGTGTTTAACACGTGCTGAGAAGAAGAAGCAAAATAATAGTGTGTTGTTTGTCTCCAAGCACTCCAACCCCCTCCCCCACCCCCCCCACCACCACACTTTGTCTATAAAGTGTTCGTTAATGCCATGAGCATGAACTCACCTCACTCGGCGTAATGCCCGAGCCAGTTCAATGCGTTCTGCAGTCTCATCCTCACCTGTTTCCAATAACGCCTGCAGCTCGGCCGCATCTCGCCTCGGCATCTTTTACACACTGCTTGTTTTATCCCCGAATGTTCCGGATGCATGCCTCTGTTTCCACAACACAAATGAACCGATTTACCGTACACTAGCTGTAAGTTGTGATAATATTAAGGAAGATAAACGGTCGCCTCTTCGCTGTTGTCACCGTCAACAGGTTGGAAAGCTGACCAAGCCGAGCATCAAGGGCACCTGAAAGGATGAGCAAGGAGGGTTTGTGTGTTTTTTAATGCTTAACGCGTCATTATGTCTTTCACAGTATATATGCATAAAATGGCACTTTTATATATATATATATATATATTGTTAGGAAAAGATAACGATGAGATTTCTTAATATTATTAATTTAGATCAGAATTCAGATCTTTGGCTAAAGGCACAACAATTCAAGACCCGGTAAATCCTGCTTGGATTATCTCGAGACAGCTCTAAAAGTTACCTGGCTTACACACCTGGGTGTAAAAGATAAGATGTACGCATAAGATCCCAAAATTCATCGTTCATGTCAAACCAAAATCCACGGCGTGACGTCTCTCTCGTGGGCCCCCATGATGAAATTTTGCCATGACAGATCCGGGCAAAGCTATAGAGGTACAGTGTTTTCTTTTTTTTTTAAAGATTCTCATGTTCTCACTATCCTGATGATTGGATCGAGGCCATGCCAAGCCCTGGAATGGTCCAGCCAAGCCTAAATAAGCCAGAAGGACTGTGGTCAGGGAGATGTCTAACCGGACGTGATGGGAGAACTTGCCAAAAGGAAGACTCCATCAATCGGGCCACATAAACAAACTAGTTCCGTTAGTTAGACTCGATGGGGGAAGAAAAACTTTCCTTTGCATATCCTAGGTTGTCAGGGTTTAGAGCACAAGTTCAACCATGACATAGTACAGCACCACTGGGGCTAAGAGCATGCAGCTCAACAATGGCAGCTTGGACGTCTGTTGAATGACTGAGAGGGATGAGGACGAAGATGTTCTGTATGAGGAGACAAGAATGTCACGGTTTTGGCCGAATTCAAGGATGGAATTCTCTTCTGTTACACAACAGTTAGTTCTGACCAAGTAATCTGATTGGATGAGAGGCTTTACACATGAGTGCTGATAATAGACAGTAACAGCACTGGGACCTTTTGTTCCAGGTGGTCTAACAATAGTTAATTACACTAACGTTCGGCCGCAGCATGAGTGAGAGTAGATCTGTACTGTAGATCGGCCTGACAAACCCACAAGTCGCAGAAGCACTTTCAGACAAGAACACACATCTGATATCATTACGTCATCATAAACAACGCAATGTCTCCTTAATAATTGCTTCTAAGATGTTCTTCTAAGATACAAACCTAACTAGCGTCCAACGCGAGGCTCAATCCCAAATCCCTCTCTTAAGAGGGAATATAAAAAAAAAAAAAAAGTGGAAATATAAAGTAAAAAGCTTCTCAGGACTGTCCACCACCTCCATGGTTTATCCACCTTGTGGCTACAGAGTAGCGGTGAGAATTTATAGCTACTAGCTTTAGCCAGACGTGGTCAATTAGTTCCTCCAGGTCTGGAAGAAGGTGTGTTGGCAGAGTAAAATAACTGATTAAATAAGGAAACAAATCATCATCTGTTAATAATAAATAGTCTTTGTGCAACACCATTTATTGGCTGATTGCTTGATCGCATCACGGCAGTGCTGATATTCAGTACAACAGCATGACCTCGAGTGGAATATTGCAGAAGTATCATCTCTATGGTAAACATTTATTTTTGGAAAGCTTGTAACTGAACTAGAACGCCATGGTCAAAGGGGTGACCAAATACCCAATGAGCGTCTGATCCTGGAGAGATTGGAGAAATACAAGCGTATCAGAAACTCTATTGTGCTCAAATTGCAAATACAGGAGGCACTTAAAGGAGCCTGGGAGCAATTTATAAAATATTGTCTGGCGTCATGAGACCTAAACGTAACACCTTGGCAAGAACTCAAAGTTACTACTGTTGTGATACCTGTACTGTACTGTACTGACTAATATACAGTACCATGAAACGCGGTGGTGGCAGCATCGTGCTATAAAATCTGCTTCTCGGCAGCGTGTGAGAACAGGAAGTCTGGTCAGAATCGATGGAAGGATAAAAGCAGAGGAAAAACTGGGAGGTTGTTGCACAGTTCAAATTTCAAGCATGACAACAACGCAAAGCATCACAGCCAAGATAGCGATGGAGACGAGTCTCTGAGGTGAGCCTGTCAAAGCACAGACATGAACCCCAGAGAACATCTGTGGATAGAGTTGGACATGGAGGCTCTCCAGTTCCCCTCATCATAAGTGAGTTTGAAAGGATCTACCACCAGGAGGAATAGGAGAAAACAATAGATCAACTGAATCCATTTAACATTGAATTGATAATACAACAAGGAATCGACTCTAAATGTTCTGTTTGCAATGGTCTACGGAGGATCTGTCCAAAAAAGTTCTAGCGAAACTTTATTAGCGTTGATGGATACAGAAATCTGAGCAGCGCCTGGTAAAACTAGCGCGTATATTTATTTTGAATTCGAAATCTTGCTAAACGCATCTGTGTAAACAGCCATGCACATGATGACTGAGCGTACACGTGAGAGGGGGATTATTAGGCGGCGGTGTTATTGTGAGTGTCCGAGCGAGGTTACTTGCCCTCTCTTTGTGATGCGAGCACTGTGGCTGCACCTGGTCCTCCTCCTCCTCAGGGCTAATGCCAGCCTGCCATTGTGCTCTATTCATTTCCATCCCATTCGTACTTGTTCCCACTCTCTCTTTCTCCAGAATGCATCTGCACAGATGGGCGATGGACAGAAACACCGGGCAGCTGACCATCTAAAAAACTTCCCAAAAACACTGCGGCTGCTGCTGTGGCAACCCGAAAAACAGTCCTACAGGAAGCCTTCTTCAAGATATACAAGAAAGTCTCTTCGGGAGCAAAATATGATGAGATGATGGGGTCAATAATGCATAGAAATGCCCTTGAGCAAGGGCGTGCACCCTCAAGTGCTTGGGTACACCAGGGTGTGGAACTGGCAACCCGGGCCTGTAAGAAACTGCAGATATTTCTCCAGAGGTGGGGAGTACTTGTTGCCCAATATGTCTGATGGCACCTGGATGGACCCTTACCTTACATAATAATAATAATAATAATAATAATAATAATAATAATAATAACACATCCATCTAGGAACCATTGTAGTCCAACGAGGGACCGTGGAGGCCAATAGTGACTGTATTTATTACCTTTTTTAAGAAGGTGATAGGACTGTCGGTTAACATTCACACACATTCACACACTACTGGCCATGTGAGAACGGCGATAAGTCTAACCTGCGTGTCTTTGGACTGCGGGAGGAAACCAAGAGAACCTGGAGGAAACCAACCAGCCAACCGTGAATTGAACATGCAAACTCAGACCCCAAGGTAGGATTCAAACCTGGACCCTGGAGGTGAAAGGCCAGAATGCTAACTAGTAAGTCACCGTGTCTCCAATAATAACAATAATAATAATAATAATAATAATAATAATAATAACTATATTTGATTGTTTAGTTTTCACCACTTACACAGCAGTTTATCAAAACCATTGATATTTATTTGGGGTATAAATCATATATATATATATTATATATATATATATATATATATATATATATATATATATATATATATATTTTTTTTTTTTTTTTTTATGTATTTCATATTTATTTAATGTCACTACAGAGAGATGTGTTAATCACCTGTAACACTTTGATCTATAAAACAAAAGGGAAGCGTGTTTACGTTGTGTCTGTATCCTGTATAGAACGTGTTGGGCTGAAAGTATAAAAATAAAGCATTTAAACAGTCACATACACACACACACACACACACACACACACAAGGACATTTCTTTTTTAAAAATTTCTAAATTTAAAGTTATATTTCCTCCGTAGAAACAGTAGTGCCTGGATTCAGGTCTGTTCACTGCTGACGTTCAGACGTCGTTTCCCAGCACATTTACTGAGATGTTGGTTAATGACAAATAAGAGTGATTTACTGCAAGCATGCTATGGACAGCGCTGTGCGTGTGTGCGTTGTTAGCCGAGACTGCGAGGTAAAGGCCGAGGTTCAGCGTAGACATGAAACAGAAAGTGTACACACTAACAGATTTATGAGGTTTCGAATGTGCGCTTCGGCGTAGACGAGACTGAGGGAAACACGGCGGGGTCACGACTGGATAAACCCACGGCGCACACAGCGGGAGCGTGCAACTTACAAAAGAGCTAGCGAGAAAACGTGCTGCCGTTCGGTCATCTGTAGCACGGCCAACTCCACTCCATCACAGCTGGAATTTGACCCGAACAGGTTTATTATCTCAGTTAGAGTCAGGCTGAGGGTTACAGCGAAGCAGTAGGAGTAGTTAAACAGACTTGTTCCACTGAACTGACCGGTGAATTCTCTGATCTGATTGGTCGGGAGGGACCGATTAATCGTCTAGAGCAGAATCTCTGACAGCAGCACGGCCGCAAATCGCAGGTTTATATTAATGGACTTGTAGGCACGTGTCACGGTTGCTATGGTAACCGAGCTGGAACTATACAGTACATGTTCAGAAGCTCGTTCGTTCTTAAAGCGAGGAAAGAGCGACGGTGGAGAAACGTTTATAGCCGCTGTAACAAAAGTGATAACAGGAACTAACGTTCCACAAGATTAAATGGAAATATGTTTTATTTTTCCCCCTAAATACAATCGGCAAATTGGTGCATGAATACGAACCACGCATTAGCACGCCTACTTGCCGCGGCGACATGCGCAAAATATCCCTTCCTGTGAGGCAGATTTTTTCTTCCATGGAAGTGTGTCACGTGTAACTGGATTCATTCGTTTATTCATTCATTCATTCCTTTTTTTTTTTCCTACAGCTTATCCTGTTTAGGGTCCTGCAGTGTCTGGCACAAGGCAAGGGGACACCCTGGACAAGGTCCCAACCCTTCACAGGGCACAGAAACACACGCAGGCAATTCGGAAACACCAATCAGCCTACGATTCCCCTCCGAAAGCCACCCCTCGCCCCCAGCCGGAGTTTATCCTTTAAAAAAAATAAATAACTCTACCCATTATTTAATTCCGCAAAAGTAACAGATGTATTGTGTGATAACAAACTGGTGTTTGGACCAAATCAAACACTAAGTCTCTGTTCGGGGAATAAACAGCCTACAGGCAAACCCATGTCAGAGAAACAAGGAGCAGCTGCGCCGTGAAGCCGAGCCAATCCCCGAGCAGGCTTTTTCCTGAATTACTTGGACTCGGGCTCTGGATTGTGTCCTAGAGGGCATACGCTCCGCCTGTGTCCCCGAGCACTTTGATGGGGTTTTGGTGGCCTGCCCAATATGAGTCTAATCATCGGCGTTCCCAGCATTCACTGCTCAGAACCCAACCGGCAGCTCGCGCGGCA
This sequence comes from Clarias magur, assembly GCA_013621035.1. Lineage (NCBI taxonomy): Eukaryota > Metazoa > Chordata > Actinopteri > Siluriformes > Clariidae > Clarias > Clarias magur. The sequence continues at coordinate 1,303,781 of QNUK01000146.1, read as the reverse complement.
AGTGACGACAACCTGTGATGAATTAAACACAACGGTCATGTAATATATCAGAAATGACAGAATAAATAAACCCGGAACTGTATCAGCATGTCTTTTCTTTACCAAGACCTTTCGGTTGTATGTGAAGTGAAATGGCCGGTTTCGGGTTTCGGTAGAGCGTTAACGGGTTTTTTCCTTTTTTTTTTTTTTTACGAGAGCCAACATTTCATTTACGTCCTTCTTGAAAATGTGATCATCACAAAGTCTTAGGCTCCAAATGAATCTGCAGTGCAGATGTTGTTCTATACGTGTATGTTTATCATGTCTGTATTATTATGTACAAAGCTATTCACTATTTGCAAACATAATTTAAAAAAAAAATGAATGAATAAATGTAGAAAAAGAAAAGAACGCGACATATTACATGGCCGGCCAGTTTTCAGATAACAGGAAAAATGACAATAGGAAGGAGCGAGTAGGATGAGGTCAGTTGTATATTTCTCTTTCATTACAAAGAACTTAAACCCGCTTAAAAAAGGAACACTCCTCAAATTTTCATTTAGAACTTTTCCTGACTTTCCAGGTGATTTAACCTCTATACGAGCAGCCCTGGCTGCATTAACGAGCTTGTTTTAATGCATCGTTGTTTCCATGGCAACAGCTTTTTCACATTGACGTACTGTATACCAGGGAAGCGACATGCAAACTGGCGCGTAACCGCTGATAATGTGACGCCTCCTTTTTTTTAACTCAAATATACTTAAAAGGTGTAAGTGTTCGGTACGGTAGTATAAATCAAAGGTAAAGCTGTGACGTTGTTATTCTTGGGACGCAGGAGAGAGAATTAAGGCTGGTGATCTGATCTAAATGAGAACAGGAACTACAGTAACTTATAGAATAAAGGGAATCAAATGTGCCATTATACTACTTTGGCGTGGGAACAGCGCCTCCAGTTCATCACACCCAATACTATTGTTGATTATTTTCCTGTAATGCCACGACACGCCACTGCGAGTGTTTCACATGTTCGGAAACACATGCATGAGAACGTGTAGCCGTCCTGTCCCGCTATATGATGTAGAGGGCTGGATTTCTCCTCGTGCCCTGGTCAATGTCACTCCCTCTCCCTGGAGCATGATATCCATGGGAACTGTGCCCCTGTTATCAGACCCCCACAAAACTCTCTGTGGCACACAGAAAGGAAATGAGGCTAAGGGGAAAAGGCATAGAGGACAGGTTCAGATGAGGGTACGAGGGAGGGGGGAGTAATGACAGGAAAGAGCCTATTGAATCAGCTCCGAGGCCAACGCACTGCATCACACCGAGTGTCCAAGCACAGAAACAGCTGATGCCCATCTCTCCCAGGTCAAACCCCTCAGAGCGGGGCAGCATTGTGGGAAAATGTTAGCACTGAGCTGTAATCTAAACCCAGAGCCGCGTGTTTAACGCACCCTGCAGGGATTTTTTTTTTTCTTTTCTTCTCTTTACCAGGAAAATTAAAGCGCGAGTAATTTGCCGCAACAAAGAAACCCACCAAATATGCGTAAACTATTGCACAGGAAATGACCTCGCAATTTAGCCCAGTGTCATTATGCTTGGTATTTTCTATTTTCTTCTCCTAGATCCAGAGAAGGCGACACAAACATGTGTGCGAGCAGACAAAACAAAGCGGGGGTTTGAGGAAGCCGTGACGGAAAGGGCGGCTCGGAGAAAACACCTGCTGGACGACGAGATAGAAGAAGACATCCGAGAATGACGCATGAAATAACTTCCAACGCATGAAAGCTGACGCAGTGACGGCTGATTGGGAAGAAACGGGCCGTGTCGGATAGGATTGACCGACAAACATGCGCGCGCGAGTGTGAGCAAGACCTCTCAACATGACAGGGTTTAGACTTTGTTGAAAAACTGAGGCAAATTAAGAAATATTAAATACACAGCGGGCAAACATGTACTTTGAGATGAACGTATTACTGACACTATTCATGTAATATTGTAGCAGTAGTAATGTAATATTGTACATTGTTAAATATTCAGCTAAAATTAGTCCTTAGCATGTCTTAAGCATGCACAAATTGCAACGATTTTCAATAATTAGTATAATAAAAGACTATATATAATAAAATGTTATTAAGGCTTTTAAAAGAATATTACAGAATATATTATAATATGATATATACAGTACTGATATATGTTCTATACAGTGGCCACAGGAAAGAATCACCACCCTCCCTTTAAAATAATCACATTTTGTTGCTTTGCAGCCCGAAATGAAGACCGACACAGTTTTGATTTATTGATTAAAATTTTTCTTTGTCATAAATTCCTGCAACTGCTTCAGAGTTGCTGTTGGCCTTTTGGTAGCCTCTCAGTTTCCTTTGGTAGCAGTTTCCTTCTGGCTCATAGAGAGAGGCTATGTTGTACAAAATACCTTCAACTTTTTAATAATATACTTCACTGTGCTTCCAGGCAGGAATAAAACCTTTACATTTTTTTTTCTATTAATATCCTGACTTGTACATGTCTACATCTTTATCCTTCCTCTTTTGCCACCCACAGTTGATTGTTTCTGTTGATCTGTTGCATTACCAAGGACTGAAATGCTTAAGCTTTTCATGCTGGTCTAATCAAAATGACCACAGCTGATCAGAGTTGAAAGTTAAATGAAAGTAAAAAAAAAATTTCACATGTTGGTGTTGTATATTTCACTTGGATGCTAAACGTTGCACTGAGTAAATACAGCTGGATGAAACGAAAATTGTGTCCGTCTTCATTTCAGGCTGCAAAGCGATAAAATGTGATTGTTTAAGGGTTGGGGTGATTCTTTTCTATACCCACTGTATAATATGAAGCCCTTTATTTTTTTAAAACCTGCTGGATCAAAAACCCGTCTGCAGTACTCTGGTGTCACTCACTTAACCTGTGCTTGCTTGATTGCTTCCTGACGATCAGGGACAGAAGACAGTTTCTTGACTGCTACTTCCTTCTTTGCCTTTGCCATGGCTCCAAAAGCTCAGGATCATTGTCACGTGACCAGTTTTTCACTAGTGTTGCAGGTGGTTAGCATAACTCTTCAACCAGATAGGCTAGTAGTAATTAGTGACATCACTTGTTTTGTGCATGAATGGCATACTGTTTGGCCAAAACAAAAAAAAAACAAAAAATGAGGTCAGCTGATGACCTGAATATACTGAATGACCAGGTTTTTCCATCAGTTTTTTTTTCTACCCTGATGGTACGGCCATATTTCAAGATGGCGATACCAGGATTCATCGGGCTCAGAAAAGCGCTTTTTCACACATGGATTGGCCAAAACCTTAACCCCACTGAGAATCGTTGGGATGTGCTAGAGAAGACTTTACACTTTGGTTCGACTCTCACAAGATCTTACAAGATCTTGGAGGGAAATTAGGGGAATTTAAGGAAGGAAACAAATGTCGTTTAAATCTAAGTTAAAACTAAAGTAAGTTTAAATGTATAGTATAAGTAAGTATAAATGTATACTACAGTATACGTAAGTATAAATGTATAGTATGAGTAAGTATAAATGTTAGTATAAGTAAGTATAAATGTTAGTATAAGTAAGTATAAATGTATACTACAGTATACGTAAGTATAAATGTATAGTATGAGTAAGTATAAATGTTAGTATAAGTAAGTATAAATGTTAGTATAAGTAAGTATAAATGTATACTACAGTATACGTAAGTATAAATGTATAGTATGAGTAAGTATAAATGTTAGTATAAGTAAGTATAAATGTTAGTATAAGTAAGTATAAATGTATACTACAGTATACGTAAGTATAAATGTATAGTATGAGTAAGTATAAATGTTAGTATAAGTAAGTATAAATGTTAGTATAAGTAAGTATAAATTTATACTACAGTATAAGTAAGTATAAATGTTAGTATAAGTAAGTATAAATGTATAGTATGAGTAAGTATAAATGTTAGTATAAGTAAGTATAAATGTATAGTATGAGTAAGTATAAATGTTAGTATAAGTAAGTATAAATGTATAGTATGAGTAAGTAGAAATGTTAGTATAAGTAAGTATAAATGTATAGTATGAGTAAGTATAAATGTTAGTATAAGTAAGTATAAATGTATAGTATAAGGAAGTATAAATTTATACTACAGTATAAGTAAGTATAAATGTTAGTATAAGTAAGTATAAATGTATAGTATGAGTAAGTATAAATGTATAGTATGAGTAAGTATAAATGTTAGTATAAGTAAGTATAAATGTATAGTATGAGTAAGTATAAATGTTAGTATAAATAAGTATAAATGTTAGTATAACTAAGTATTAATTTATACTACAGTATAAGTAAGTATAAATGTATAGTATGAGTAAGTATAAATGTTAGTATAAGTAAGTATAAATGTTAGTATAAGTAAGTATAAATTGTTTAGTATGAGTAAGATTAGGTAAGTTAATATATAGTATAAGTAAGATATATAGTATAAGTAAGTATAGTATAAGTAATAAAGTATAGTATAAGTAAGTTACTTAGTATAATAATTATATATATAAAGTAAGTTATAATGAAAATAGTATGTAGTAAGTATATAGTAAAGTAAGTAGATATAGTATATACGAGTATAATGGTATAGTGAGAAGTAAGCTAGTCTACTAGGATAATAATTATATCAGATAAGTTAAGGTATAAGTAAGTATATAGTATAAGTAATTATATAGTATAAGTAAGTATAAATGTATAGTATAAGTAAGTATATAGTATAAGTAATTATATAGTATAAGTAAGTATAAATGTATAGTATGAGTAAGTATATAGTATAAGTAAGTATATAGTATAAGTAAGTATAAATGTATAGTATAAGTAAGTATATAGTATAAGTAATTATATAGTATAAGTAAGTATAAATGTATAGTATAAGTAAGTATATAGTATAAGTAATTATATAGTATAAGTAAAGTAAGTATAAATGTATAGTATGAGTAAGTATATAGTATAAGTAAGTATATAGTATAAGTAAGTATAAATGTATAGTATAAGTAAGTATATAGTATAAGTAATTATATAGTATAAGTAAGTATAAATGTATAGTATAAGTAAGTATATAGTATAAGTAATTATATAGTATAAGTAAGTATAAATGTATAGTATGAGTAAGTATAAGTAAGTATAAATGTATAGTATAAGTAAGTATATAGTATAAGTAAGTATATAGTATAGTATAAGTAAGTATATAGTATAAGTAAGTATAAATGTATAGTATAAGTAAGTATATAGTATAAGTAAGTATAAATGTATAGTATAAGTAAGTATATAGTATAGTATAAGTAAGTATGTAGTATAAGTAAGTATATAGTATAAGTAAGTATAAATGTCTGGTTTCTACAAACCTTGCATGTGCACTTCGAGTTGGTTTTACCGATTTGCAGGAAAACATTTCTCCAACTGTAGTATATTAATCAACTGTCGCGGTCAAAGTTTACCCAATTTAGTAACAAGCCAAAATCAACAAACCAATAAAAATAGCACTAGAAAAATTATTAAACCCAAAGCCGGTGTAAACTTTTTTGTCCTCTGCTCCTAATCCTCCGGCTGTATTTCTGCAAAAAGATGTGAATATGTAGTAAATAATACAGTAAAATGTGTTTCCAATGTGTTTCCTGTTGTGCTGGCCTAAATGTTGGCTTGATCTTTCATCCAGCCTTTGTGGTTTATGTAATACTTTCTTGAGCACGTGCCAGCTGAGAGGATTTATGTACAGTTTTACAGTTTATTAGTGTATTTAGAGCAAATTGCTACCAGCAACAAAAAAAAAAGTGCAGCATAAGCGGACGTGTACTGCACACACTCGGAGTGAACGTCAAGCTGTAAAACTGCAGCTCGTGACCACAGGGTCAAATTTTTTTTTTTTTTTTTTTTAACTGTGCCTGGTCAGTTTGAGTGACAATAAAGGCGATCCCTGAGCACCGTTTGGCTGTTAAGTAATTAGAAAAAAAGAAAAGAAACCATTGCGCTCAGGTGAAGGGTCACTTCAGAGACACCAAGCTCCGGCCGAGGGGAAGTCAAGTAATGAAATTAGCTCGTGGACGCCATATTTGATTACCGTCACTTAGAATGACGCTGCTGTCTTAAGTGGAGTGCTCTTGAAGATGAAAAAGGCACTTCTTCTGACAATCATCATAAAGGATTTTTTTCTTTCTTTTTTTTTCCGGATGAGGGTTGAAGGTCCCGCCTGTGGGTTTTTCTACACACTTCGCCTTGTGATGTTTATCAGCTCGGACTTCAGAGAGGGTATAATAAAAACCAGCCGGCTGGGATATGATCCGGCTTTGGATGCGGTTCCTTTTGGGGGGTTGCGTTTACCGTTTCTCTGCAACCGTCATTTAATTTCTGAAATGTTCTGCGTCGCATTAAGCAGAGATAAATTCTTCCTTTGAAGAAATCGGGGCACCGGGCCTTCTGGCTGGTAAACAAGCACGTAAAAGAGACATGTGTCTGCCTCGCATGGTTCGCTTCCTTTTGTCTCTTTTTTTTTTTTGGCGTCAATACTCTTACTGGTATCTTTTATTGGTCCAGATGTGGCGCTATTGCACATTCGTAGGATTCGTCGTGATGAACAAACCGCAGGAACGCGGCAGTGAGCCCGGCGCGTTTCACAACAAAACGACTGCAAGAAGAGCAAATTGAGTGCAAATTGGGTTCCTCTGACGTATGTTGAGCAGAAACCGCAATTCGGATAACCTGATAAATAAATGGAGAGTGCGAGGGATGGAGGCCTGATCCTGCAGAGCAATATGCAAGCAAGCGAGGCCATTAAAAATGTACGCGCAAAAATGCTAAGGAATGAGGCGCTCTTGGCGCTCAAACATGCCAAATAAAAAAATGTTAAAGTCTCACGACTGGTTAATAATGAGCAGGAATCATGTTTCATTTGCACAGACGAGTACTCAAAGGGATTTATCTGGACTAATAATGTAATCGGTGCATCCCAAGTTGACAAGGACTGAACCATAACAGGGTGTGGAACTTTTAATGAATGTGTGTGTGTGTGTGTGTGTGTGTGTGTGTGTGTGTGTGTGAGGGAGAGAGAGATGCCCCGAAACAAATCTCCTGTCTGGTTGCGAAATCAGGAAGCAACAAGCCTCTCAAGATCAATGAGTGTAGCCGCGAGCAGGAAGAGGAGGAGCCAAAAGCCGCCCAATGACAGCGAGGCCTCGGGGAGCACCGACTGACGCAAACCAGGAAGCCACCTGATGTGACTGGGGTCAGATAAATGCAGCAGCGGCAGCCGCGGAAGAACAGGTGCTTCCTCAGAGCCTCGCTGCCTGTTTCGGCCATGACAGACCCAGTTTTTCCCAGCAGCCCCCCACCCCCATCTCCAAATACACACACACAAACACACACACACACACACACACACATTTGCCTTCTGTATTTGTGTGTTTGTGTGTGCATTGACGGAGTAGCATCCTCAGGCAGGGCGAGACGAAGGACAGGGCACGCACGCAGGCCAGGAAACTGTTACCTCGGCTGTTTTTGTTTTCGTTCTACAGCTTTCTGTTTCCATATACAACACATAGGTGACCACCGCAACGACATTAAAGGGATGCCGTAACGGGTTCAGAGCCGCCATCGTGATCCTGTGATAACAAAGAAAATGTTAAAAAAAATGTTTAAACCTCGTAGCTTCTGGCCGTCCCGATGTGCGCGCTGCGAGAATCACGTTACAGCAGATAGAGGTTACGGTGTGAAACACTGCAAAGTGTCAATACGTGCCAAATGCGTCGCAGGATAAAACAATAGGATGATGAGAGCGGAAGATGTGTGTGTGTGTGTGTGTGTGTGTGAGGGTAGAGGAAAGGTATTTCTCGGAGTCACCGCAGGGGGAGGCACGTATGCTCGGACCTGCTCAACTCTACACGTACATTTGGAACTCATTAAACTCCTGACCTGAGAGCTGAACGCGCTGAAGTGTCCTGGTTCAGAGGCTCTCCGAAGCTGCATGTGTGTGTGTGTGTGTGTGTGTGTGTGTGCACATCCCTTATAATCAACCAACAATGCCAGTGATTCCTGTTAGAATACCATGAGTATGATGCTTTTGTGTGTGTAGTTAAAAATGAAGGCCAGGTTCTAAAAAATAATGAAAGACAGACGGGGTGCCAATACTTTTTGGTTGAGTTCCAGTACTTTAATGCACTCCAAATCCTTTCTAACCCTGACCAATTTCTGCTTTCAGCAGCTTATTTTAAATGTCTTTTAAAATCACAAGAGCGAATTTTAACGACGCCCTCGTTCTAATACGTTCTAATACCGTTTCCATGGTAACGGCGAAGCGAGAACATGAAGCACGTCGTTTCATCGGTCTGCCGTAACATTGAACGTTGATGTGATATAATACCATAAACATCCTGTACGCTGTTACAGGGATATAATAATAGGTTTTATCCCGTTTAATCCTTCATCGCACAAACATCCATCGTTGATTCATTTCCCATAACAGCACAACACTAAATGTTTTATTGTACAGACACAGTGCCAGTTCAGACTCTTGTTTGCTGTCTGTTATGGACGGAGAAGGCTTAGCGCTGCCCTTTGGTTCATTTCCAGTGCCTCGTAAACAGCGCGAACAAACCTCCCCCCCCCCCCCCCCCCACCCCTGTCCGATCGGCCGATTCCTCGTTCGCACCGCTCGGCTCCTGCATCTCTGGGATTGTTTTGAGCTGTCCAGCGAGGAAGGAAGCCAGTGTGAGAAAGTGCCTGTTTTTTTGGAGCGGACAGGAATTGGCCTCATCGCGCGCGGTTCCTCTTTTCGCCAGCCGAAACAATGCAGTGGCGTCACACCCCTCCACTGGAGCTCGGCTTTTCACATGGAAAAATGTTCCCAGAATTCCGCTCCCAGGCTCAAAGGTAAGACTGGGAATGGAGGGAGGGAGCGAGCGAGCGAGCGAGGGCTGAGGGTTTGAAGAGTAAGGGAACTGAGCGATGATCACATGATTCAAGGAGTCCATGTAGCTATGGAAACACACCTCGGTTTTCCAGACCACGACCAGGAAAAGGTGCTCGACTGGGCCTGGAAACTGTACACCAACCAGGCACGTCAGTTCATTGTTAGGAATCGTGTGTATATATATATATATATATATATATATATATATATATATATATATAAAAGTTGATCAGGGATAAGTCACAAGGAATAATGGAAATGATGGTTATCACTTATTGGTCAGTGGGAGTAATGGTAATCACTGATAGGTTGCTGGGAACCATGGTGATCAGTAATCAGGCCCTGGGTAAAATGATGACTGGTGGTTGGTCACTGGGTATAATGGTGATCGGTGATTGGTCATGGGGAATAATGGACATTGCTTGACTATATCAGTGATGATCAGCAACAGGGCACTGATCACCATTATACCCAGGGGAGTAATAGAATCTGTTACTAGTCAATGAGGACAATGGTTGTTAGTGATTGTTGACACTGGAAGTAATGGTACCCATTGGCCTCTGGGGGTAGTAGTGTGGTTTCTGGGTACAGTGGTGATGAGCATTTGGCTCCTAGGAATAATGGTGATTGGTAAATGGGAACAGTTGAGACTAGTAATTGGTCACTGGTAATTGGTAACGGGAATCAGTTACTGGTCTCTGGGTGTAATTATTGGTGGTTGGTTGGGAATAAAGGTGATCAAAGAAGGTTTGCTGGGAATAATGGTGATAAATGAGGGTTTGCTGGGAATAATGGTGATCAGTGACTGGTTTCTTGGAGTAATAGTGTGTTTTTTTTTTTGTTTTGTTTTTTTTGTGGGTATAATGGTGATCGGTAATTGACCAATTAGATCAATCACCAATTGGCTATTGGTGATTGACCAGTTAGATGAGAAGAATTTTGTTTGCTGGTTGGTCACTGGGTATAATGTAAGGGTGTGATCATGGACTGGTCACTGGGAGGAACGGTGATCACCATTGTTAACACTTTTTCTGAAGGAATCGAGATACTTAAATGGGGATCATTTTATTCCCATCATTATTCGATCCACAAAGCGGTGATGAAGCTGAACAAGAGCAGGAGTAAATGATGATTAGAGAAAGACAATGGAAGATTAACGCACACAGTGACTAGCAAGTTATCACAAATATTTTTAACAAGAAACTGTCAGTTTGTGGTTTTATTCCAGGGTAGAGTGCTCTACCATGAGGTTAAACCAGGGTTTTATAGAAAATTGGCTTCACTGTTTAATACTATAAAAGTTTAGCAATGAGCGATGAGTGAGACGATCATAAAGGATCTAAGATGTGCGTAGCGATGATGAAGAAATTTCTGTTGGGATGTCTAGGACCAGATCACAAATACCCCGTCTATAACCAGACCTCTGATCAAAACGTGCTGGTGTCTGGACATGGCCAGGAGGCGTGATAGTGATCATCCGTTGTTGTGGGGCAGGCGGTTGTTAATCTGGCCGAATCACGTACACTACAGTATGAATTATGGGATGTAATATGGAGTCTATGCAGTAATATTATTCATTGCCATGAAGCTCGCAAAGCCTTTGCTTTATATCTGCACTCCATTTATCAACCGGATAATGGTTTTCCAGTTATATCGCTGGCTGCTGGTGTCTCTTAATAAGTCCTGGCAAATCTTCTTCCAGTGTGCTGGTTAATCAGCAATCAGGCCAGATTTATTCAGGCGAGACAGCGATGAGAAAATCAATACTAATTCATCATGCATCATATCAGTCATTGGCTGGTAAGGTTACATTTGGGACGCGAATACAATACACTTAGTGCTGAAAATGAATGCAAATGTAAAAAAAAAAAAAAAAAATTTTTTAAAAGGACAAATAGTCTGGCTGTTAAAGTCTGGAGCGTTTGTAATATGGTAAATGAGGACCGTGAGCAAAGCTGCCCAGTGGACACATGTATACACCAGAGAAGCTAGTCAACACCCTTCAGATTAGTGCCAATGAGAAAAGGAGCTGGAAAATAATGAAATCATCTGGCCATCTGTCCAGCATCCGCCCGCCTCAGTCCTGCAGCTATCGTAACGAGGGGCCGATGGATGAAGTCATGCTAAGCTGACCAAGCCAGTCGAGCTCCTGGTGGAGGCCTAATGAATATTGATCAACTAGTAGACACGAGTGGATGAGCATGATGGGACGAGGCCATTAGCTAACTGTCACATCAATCATGTGGCTGTTAACACGTCCGGGACCTGACACCAGAATCTGGCCCATGGTCTCCATGCTGTACATCACTTAACGAGTTCATCACAGTATAGTGACGTTTATTTATTTTTTTTTTGTAAGGAGACGTTTCTTTTATGTTTACGGAAGGGGTCTCTGGCGTCTGTTGTGACTAGAAATATTTCAACGTTTTCAAGAAAAAGGTGTTCATGCTTCACATGGTGGGGAGGGAAAAAAAACCTAGGTAGTGTCATTATACAATCATTGTAAATCAGCAGTGTGTATTTCCGTCACGGAACGTTAAATTGTCAGCGCTTTCCCAGAAAAATGCACGCGGTCGTGGTGTCGCACAAAAACCAGAAAGCCCCGCCTGCCCGAGTGGACTCTCACCCAGTCTTAGTCACGATTCATTCTCCGTGAACCATTTTCACCACGTTCCATGATGATGTATTACTTTTATTCCAAAAGCGGGTTCCATTCTTTTTAAGGAACCCGCTGACATTTTCTTTTCTTTCACATCAGTGTTTAACTGATGTCCCACTGTAAATGTTGATGTCTTTCATAAATGTCACCAGGTTTAGGATGGGCGACAGCATCGATGCGGTACGTTGTTTTAAATCCCTAAATAAATAAATAAATAAATAAATAAATAAACAGTCCCCTTTGTGCTTGGTCTTCGCTTGTCCTTTTGGCGAATGAGGACAAATGCGTCATTTGGAAGCGGAGGTTCTCGCGGTGCTATGGCACTGATTTCACCAGCTTACTGTAAATACACGGTAATGTGCCGTCACTGGACGCATCAGGATGCCAAAACAGACACATCAGATTCCAGCCTGCGTAGTGATGCGTCCATTATATCTGCATGGCTTCTCTTTTTATGGAAAAAGCCTTTAACTGTTCATTAACCCTTAGATCTTGGGAGGCACGGATCAGAGCAAGAAACACAACATTGGTCAATGATTAATTAAAATAAAGAAGCAAAAAAAAAAAGAAACATTTTAGGGATGTCCTGCTAGTGTGTGTTGACAGGAGAAGCTTCAGACATGAAACTCTGAAACTACAGTATATGAATGGCATAAAAATGCAAACATACAAAAAGCTCACATGACGTCTTGTTATTTTTTGGTCGTAGAAACAACTGGAAATAACACTAACCCTGGGCATGTTTTTTTATTTTTTTTTTTTAGCTCAGGCATGTTTATATAGTGGGTTAAAATTAAATCAAATTCATTTCTATCATGTTCCCCAGGGAGGTATAAGTGGCATAGTAGCTAGCACTGTGGCCGCACTTCTCCAGGGTCAAGGGTTCGGTTCCCACCTCAGGGTCTGTGTGCGTGGAGTTTGCATGTTTTCCCCGTGCTTGGTGGGTTTCGTCCGGGTCCTCTGGTTGCCTCTCACAGTCCAAAGACATGCCGGTTAGGCTAATTGGCGTTCCCAAGGATTGCGTGTCCCCTGTGATGGATTGGCATCCTTTCCAGGGTGTACCCTGTCTAGTGCCCAAAGTCTCCTAGGATAGGCTCCAGGCTTCCTGTGACCCTGTACAGGATAAGCAGCATAGAATATGAATGAATGAATGAATGAATGAATGAATATTCCATAGGTCGTGCTGAATCCAGAGACCTGTATAAATCCATTAAATCACAGTAATGCAAAAACAAAAATGCTCTAGGTTTTAAGGAATAAATCCCTGTGTGACCCTTTCTACCAAGAACCAAGCTTTAAACGTTAGCTGTCTGACAGGTTTCAGGTACTCCAATAGACTATAGAAATCTGCAGGGGAATCCCCAAGAATCTTTAATTGCCCCTCTCTTGGGAAACCATTTAAATGTTCTATGAAGAACATCTGTTTACAATCTAAAATTATCCAATTATCCAAGTAACCTATAAAGAACCCTTGAAGAAACCCTTTAAAAACATGATTGAGTACAAAATCCAAATACCTGGTCCTTATTTTCTCAATGATGGTAGGTACAAAAGTTGGGGGAGAAATAAAAGGTTCTTTAAGGGATCACCAGATAATTCAAATTTCTTAACGTTCTGAAGTTCCAGCAAATCTGAGTGGAGTCACGTAGCCTCCAGAGTTAACACAGTTCCTCAGTTATTCCTTGGACTGTTAAGTGTTGCAAGGTTCTTCTAATGTTCTTCTTGGAACCATCTCTGATAAAGTAACACTTAAATTGCAGGGTTCTACTGTAAATAGATCTTTTAAGAGATCTTAAAGAGTATTCTCTCTAAAACATACTGTATTGTTGAGACAGAGAAACACTCACTTGGATGTTTATTGTTTCAAAGCTGTCCCAAAGATCTACGTGTGACCATACACGCTGTAGGGAAACACTCTGGTGTAGGATAGTACACGTACAGAACACGTCAGGGATCTTCAGTTGTCTTGTGTCGGAAAACCCTCAAAATCTCACCAACAGAGTGTTTCTCCACCAAAGAAGGTTCCTCCGTGATTCTTTGGATGGTTGTTGTTCCTAAACATCCTATAGATCTACCTGCAACACTATCTGTTATGGAAACAGTCTGGTATTGGGTTCTACTGTAAATTTAACTGCTCAGGATTTGGTTTGTCATTCTAAGGGAATCCTTAAACGGTCTAGGTAGAACCCTACAACAAAGTGTTTCTCCATCGGAGAAGGTTCGTCCATGATTATCTGGATGGTTGTTGTTTGTCATTTTTCCATAGATCTACCTGCAACCTTATCTCCTGGGGAAACGGTCTAGTATGGGGTTTTAGATAGAACTATTAAGGATTTGGTTTGTCTTTCTAAATGGATCCTCCAAAGTTCTATGTCGAACCCTACAACAAAGTGTTTCTCCATCAGACAAGGCACCTCCAGGATTTTTCTGCATGGTTAAAGATTTTCATTCTATAAAATCTACTTGGAACTTTCCCTGATTAAAAAATAGGGTTTTACAAAGAACTTTTAAGGGTTCCCCAAGACTGACAGCTGAAGAACCTTCAAGGGTTCCAGATTTTAAGAGTCTAAAGTAAAGTAAAGCCTTTATTGTGTCACATGTACATTACAGCACAGTGAAATTCCTTCTTCGCATATCCCAGCGTAACTGGGGTCAGAGCGCAGGTCAGCCATGGTACAGCGCGCCTGGAGCAGTTAGGGTTAAGGGCCTCGCTCAAGGGCCCAACAATGGCAACCTGGATGAGCTGGGAATCGAACCGCCGATCTTCCGATCAGTAACTCAGTGCCTTAGAGCCACCACTGCCCTACGTATATTCCTTATTTTCCTTATAACTCCATCTGGGTTTAGTCGCTTTTGCAAATATCTCTATCCGTCACCGGACCAGCACAATTCCACAACTCCACCCTGTTCGCCGAGGCAGCCAGTGAGAGCCATGAGAGACATTAAGATATAAAATCAACACCCAGGTAATGTGAAATCATTCACTGTGTAGAACTGAAGAGCTAAGTCTTAGCAAAGCAGGGGAAAAAAACAATGTAATAAATGTCTCCGTTCGCGTACATACCACAAACCTGGGAACCGTAACACAGAAATAACTCATCAGAACCCGCCTCGGTGACAGAACCCGAGAACCGTCTGTGAAGGGGTGGGGCTACAAAGCGAGCGTACTGTATGTTGAAATGTGTGAATCAGGCGATGGGCCAAGCGCCAGAACGTTCTCCAGGGTTCTGGCCGGCGAATAATGGATATTATCCCAAAATTCATTACACCCCATGCGTGGACGTTTATACGGCCAGCCAGAAAGCACCATATGTTTGCTGTGTTTGGAAGAGCTTGTGTGTGTGTGTGTGTGTGTGTGTGTGTGTGTGTGTGTGTGTGTGTGTGTGTGAGTAATGATAGTGATGTTGTAACAGTCGACGCTGATTCTCTCCACTGACATTGCTGCGTTGGTTTGAAATGGCTTTTGGAGCTTTCTTCTAAAACTGTGTTTGTTTGTTTGTCTGTTCGTTCGTTTATGCAAATCGTACATGTCCAATTTGTGACACGGCGCATATGGTGAGAAGCTCTGTTCAATCTGTTTCTCCATGTTTGTTACGCTTCCATAAAGCTCCTTCTAAGACATCCTCATCGCGTCAATTATTGTACGGCGCGTCCTCCCTGTGAACCAACTGTTACCATAGAAACGGCAAACGTGTCAGAACAAACGCGTCGATATGATCCCGGGATTTCCAGCTGCACTACCGTCAGTGTCTCCTGACCAATCAGAGTCGTACGCCAAGGTCTAAACGCACAGATAACAAACAACGCGGTGTGGTCGTGCAGGATGCTCACGATGCTCACAGCGCCTGTATGTTTAAGTAAAGGGGGGGGGGGGGGGGGAAAATCAGCCTGACGCTGAGACTTCAAATAAACGTCAAGCAGCTGTTCTGGTCCGCTCCCTCCTGCGCTGGTGAGAGAGAGCCGAGCGAGGGAGGCCGAGCGCGCAGCGGTTTGAAGTTCCTCGATAAACACCGAGGACATAGAGACATCAGGAAGCAGCACTCGGAGGCGAATACGGAGGGCCGGAGCGCTCGGGAATGTGAGGCTGGAAAAGGAAGCTGAGTCAGAGCGGCGAGGAAGCGAGGCAGGACGGCTTTAAGGGCCGCTCATCTTTCCTTACCGCGCCTGGATATGATCAAGAGAAATGCAATAAAACTTTTTTTTTTTTTTTTTAAATACAATAATCTGCAGAAACGCTTCATGCCGGATATGAAAGCTCCCGAAACCCAGAGTGATGCCGAACAAGCCATGACTGAATAACGATTAAAAGCTGCAGCTGGAGGCAGCGGGCATTTTTATGGCATGACTATCTCCTGCTCGTGTTGCTGCTGCTGTTAACTCGTTCACTTCTACAGAAATTTAAAGGCAAAACAGCTCGAATCGTTTCCACCAGCCCGGTGCATAACAACATGTGGAGCAGTTGCCCAAGAAACCGGAGCATTCTGGTGCAGAGTTCCGGTGTCCTTTCTCATTAAGGAGGTGTGTCTACGCACACAACTTTGGCTTACGCAGCGTTTTATCTGTTTTATTTGGTACGATAACTGCAGTAGATAGCTGAATCTAAATCTGTATATAAAACCTTCCAGCCCGGACCAACAACCGCGCCGGACGTCTGATCTTAATTTTACCTGTCGCTCCTGATCATTAACATTAACAGACCCGCTCCCTCGTCAAATCGGATGTGCACGTCTGTACCGCACGTCGTGTCACATCTTATAATCAGGAAGAACATCAGACGGTGCCCCTGTAAAGCGTTCACCTTGAATCCAGCCATAAACAATAAAGTGATGTCAAAGATGATCCCCGAGCCAGGAAGGTCAGAGTAAACAGGATATTGCTCACCAGCAAGCTGCATCCCATATCTAAACTCGAACAAGCGTCCTAAACCTGAACTACCGGCTACTACTGACTACCGAACGCCTCGCTATAGTTAACGCACGACTTTTAGGTCTCTCTGGTGTCTCCTTAAACAGATCATAAGACCATTCATGAGATGATCAGATTCGACACAGGGATAAATTCCTGGAGTGGTCTGGACAACACGTGGAACGTGATGATGATGATGATGATGATGATGATGATGAAGATACCTATTATTAATTATCAACTAGACCTGAACAGTTGCAAAAGCGCTCCCGGAATGTTTAGTGAATAATGCTCGAAAGCTTTAAGACATTCTAGCTCAAACCAAACCGCGATCTCCAAGACCTCGATGCAGTTTATTATAGAAACCTGACAATAGTGTGGTACGAGTCCATCATGTCGTGGAAATTCGAAAAAGGTACACCGCAGCCCAATGAGGGACGGGACTATAAAGACACGCCGAGCCGGTGGACAAGTCGTCCTGCAAGACAATAAACACGTCACAGCGCAACACGGCCTAGAACAACTGAGCAGAACAACAGGAAACTGTAACACACTGCCTGTTTTGTTTCCCATGACAAAATCTAAAAAAAAAAAAAAAAACAGACACACATAACTCCATCACAACATGTGCTAAAAAAAAAAAAAAAAAAAAAAAAAAAAAAAAAAAAAAATTGGCAGTGTTGCGAGCTCGGGTTTTCCGGTTTCCTCCCGAAGACCTCTTGATGTAAAGGTATGGATCTGGCGTCCAATACCATTTTTGTTTTTATTCTTAAGTTACTGTTACTTTTTACTCTCACTCACTCCATTCTTTATGGAAATATCTAAGACTGGAAGAAACTCACCAAGCATAGGTGTGCAAACTCCACACGCACAGACCAGAGGCGGGAATCGAACCCTCAACCCTGGAGATGTGAGGAGACGATGCTAAACATTATGCTACCATATGATACCATCTTTTTTTATATGAATTTATTATATATATTTATAATATTATTTTGTATTTGTTTATTTGTTATTTTTATTATTTTATTTTTAAATCATCATCAATCTTATATTCATTCGTTTTTTTAATACAAGGTCACAGGTAGCCTGGAACCCATACCCATAGGAAACTTCGGCACCAGGCCGGGTACAGCCTACACGGGGTGCCAGTCCATCACAGGGAATGTGGGAAAACCACTTATCCTAATCTGCATGTCTTTACACTGTGGGAAACACATGAGAGAGAACATGCAAACTCCATGCACACAGACCCAAGGTGGGAATCGAACCCAGGAGCCTGAAGGTTCGAGACAGTCCTAACCACTATGCCACTTGACAGTTTTAAATTTTATTTAATGACTGTGTTTTTTTTATTTATTTATTTATTTATTTTATTATTGTTATATTTATTGTTGTGATTTGCTTATTTTGTTTTTCTTTCTGTTTTTTTTTTACATACTTTTATTTATTTTATTTATTATTATATTATATTCATTCATTTATTATTTATTATATTATATTTATTGTTATGGTTTGTTTATTTTGTTTTTGGTGCTTCTATTTATTTATATTATTTATTATATTATATTTATTTATTTATTTATTTTATTGTTTATTTCATTTATTTATTTATTATATATTTATTTATTATTTATTTATTATTATTATTTATTTATTTATTATTATTGTTATATTTTTATTAAGTGATTGTCATTTTATTTTTCTTGCAGTTTTTTTTTTACATACTTATTTTATTTATTCGTTTATTATTATATTTATTGTTAGATTTGCTTATTTTGTTTTTCTTCAGTTTTTTACATACTTATTTATTTATTTATTTATTATTGTTGTATTTATTTATTTATTTATTTATTATTGTTATATTTATTGTTGTGATTTTTGCTTATTGTTTTTCTTCTGTTTTTTTTACCTACTTATTATTTATTTTATTTATTATTGTTGTATTTATTTATTTATTTATTTATTATTGTTATATTTATTGTTATGATTTGCTTATTTTGTTTTTTACAGACTTATTTATTTATTTTATGACCAGTTCTTCATGCTACATTTCTAATGTATAAAATGTCATGCATATTCAATTCAATTCAATTTTATTTCTATAGCGCTTTTAACAACGGCCGTTGTCTCAAAGCAGCTTCACAAAAATGGAAAGAAAATGGACGAGTGTATGTGTGAGAAAAATGTGTCTAGATAATAATGAGATTGTCCCTGATGAGCATGTGTGTGTGTGTGTGTGTGTGTGTGTGTGTGTCTGTGTGTGTGTTTCTGTATACGTACAGTATATTATAATTAGTAGTAATCCAGGTGTTTTCCCGCCCCGAGGCCGCCATTCCTGAGATCCACCATCACCATGACCATGAGATAAATGACTGCCTGCTTTAGAACCTGTAAAACACATTACCGTTCTCCACTGACTATCAGGATTAGCGCCTGCGATCTCCCGTGTTAAACCGCTCTCTTGGACGTTTGCACCACTCGAGTTCCAAGAGTAATATTTTACTCCACTGCACATATTTCCAGTCAGTCAGGGTTTGAGTAATTGCCCTGAGTACAGTGTGAGGTTGCGAGTAATCTTATTTGGCGTTGCTTGAACTGCTCTTGTATAATGCACATGTACACCATCAGAGCTTTTAACGAAAGGAATGTTCGACTGTATTCTCAAAGGCATGTAAAAACACCTAACACACACACACACACACACACACACACACACACACACACGCACTTGTTTTTCTGCTAACAAAGCCGAAACTATCAGCTATTCCTATCCTTGTGGGGACATACAGTAGAAACATGGCCACACACACACACACACACGCACTCTACACCGCTCCAGCCATCGGATCAGGATCGGGTGGGGTCTGTACTTGGATGACAGACGGACTGGGAATGTTACGTTCTGTAAGCTTAAGACTGTAAAATACGCTTCCTGATGTCACTTCCTGTCAGTTAGGCCTAGTGTTATGGCTTAATGGTTTAATGAGAGCCAGTGAGTAGCGTGGGAACCTCGGATAAGAGGTGGGAACGAGCAACTTATTAGAGAAGGTGGAGCCTCAAGGGGACGGATCATGGGATCAACCAATCAGAACGCGGATCCACTTTGCCCCTTGCGTGAAGCGGTTCGAGCGGTCCGTGTTAAGGCACTGTGATGACTGCGGTGATATTTTGCCCATTGTCTTGGTGTGTATGAGCCTGATATCCTGCTGTGTGCAATAGTGTGTCATGGCACATTGAAGTGAATTATACCTTGAACAATAGTGCTGATAAACTAAACAGTTCCCAGGCAGTGCTTGCAAAGGAAAAGAAAAAAAAAAAAGAAAGCAAAAGAAAAAGGATTTGGAGAGCACGGACGGAACACCCCGTTCATTTCCCTAACAAGGCCACAATAGGAAGAGAAGCAAGGCCTTCTCAGCATTGTGTTCGCCCAATTGAGGCGTCCATGCCGTCGTGATGAGTACCCAGCAGACACGGGCGGATGGACCGAGAACCTCATGCGACAGAACATGCGACGGCGTGTCATTTTGGTGTCGTCGAGAAAGATGAAGCGATTCACACCGAAGCGGTGGCGGGGAAACGAACACCGCAGCACAAGCAGGTGTACAAACACAACCACGAGCTATTCAGTTCCGTAAGCATTAGGTTTACATTGATTGCGAATACATGCTGAGATTTCCCACGGCCAGCCGACATCATCAAACGCACTGCTCCACCTCAGGTTTCCCCACCTCCATCTGTCTCTTATAGCATGAATCACGGTGGTGAGAAATCTAAAATAAGGTCAGATTCCTCCTCGCCCTGATTCATCGACGTGCCTTTTTTTTTGTTCTTGTTGTTCCTTAATGAAGTCATTTTTGCTCTGAGTTGGTCTCTGAAAAAAAAAAAAAAGAAAGAAAAAAAGAAAAAGAAAACTGGTTGAGATCCAGCTCAAGGCTTTACAACATTCCAAGTTTCAAGTGGAGTAGAGCCTGAACACAAAATGTATCCGATCAATGGGGATTACACTTTAATCTCTTTACAGGTGAAGAAGCGAGAAAACACTTACTGTAGCATCGATCGATTATTAACCCAAAACCCTCACACTTTAAATTCATCTCAAAGTTCGCTCCGCCTGAAAACTAGAAAGGAAAAGAATCCAGCGTGACACTGAGGAGTTAAATAAACATAACCTCTTGTGATAAGTGGCCGGTGACGGAGACTAATCACCCCGGCCGAGGGCCTCTCTGGCTTTTATTACAAGTGCACATGCTCCATTTCGAGACAGATATGAGAGGACAGTGGCAGTCCAGGGGAGGACAAATGAAAAATCCATTAGCGAGCCCACTGGGCAAGTGATCGATCCGTCTCCTTCGACAGCATGTGTTTTGCTTGCGTGCCTAGGCTAAGAAAGCATAATGTAACAGAGAACGGCTAACACTATTGTAACTGTGTAACATGCAGTAGTATAGGATAGTAAAACTATTAAACAGCTTTACTAGCAAACAGTCAACATGATCAACTAATTCAAACCAGTAACGTTTGCTAGCCAAGTAGATCAAGCGTTGCTAATAAACACGCTGATAAAAAGCTCTCAATATGCCAACAATAGAAGATCGAACAACAATATTACAGTAGCTAGATAATACATTTTTTTTAATTAGGCCAGAATGTGTTTCTGTGAATAAAACCATTGTCCAAGGTTGTTAGCAAGCTATTCAACATCAACATTAAGCAAACGATCTTATTAGACTAGCCTTTGCTAGCAAAGTAGCTACAGTACCCATAAAATAATTCATTAAAACCAATCATTTTTGTTTGTTTGTTTGTTTGTTTGTTTGTTTGTTTCTGGTTATATATGTAAACTTAGGCCAAAACTTACATAAAAACTTACATTTTGTTTTAAAATATTAAAATTATAATCTTGGTTTACTAACTAGATAGCTATTATTAACTTAACTATGAACGATATAGATTAGAATGTTTCTTGACCTTCAGATTAGAATGTTTTTTTTTAAGTAACTAAAAGTAAATTAGAAGCAATTGCTAGCAAATTAGGTAAAATTGGGACAAATGTTATTAAAAGAATTTTTAAAAAATTTCATGTTTACTTGCAAGCTAGCTTACATTTAGTAGGCTATGTGAACCCTATATATATATATATATATATATATATATATATATATATATATATATATATATATATGACCTAATACAACCTTATAAAACATATAGCCTGTGCAAAAGTATTATTAGTAGTAGTAATAATAATAACAATTGAGAGGTTTACATTAAATGTGTACCATGTACTAGGGAAAACTAGACCAAGCATTAGACTTTATTTTCAGATTATTTTCAGACCTAGTTCAGTTAGCTGGATGAAAATCAATGCAGTCATACAAGTATTCCAGTGTAACTCTGTACCAGGGTGTGGCATAAATCACTCAGTCACTCATTCTCACTAGGCAGGGTACACCCTCGATACAGTGCCAATTCATAAGATGGCACAAGCACACACACACACACACACACACACACACACACACACACTTGGGTATCACACACTCCCATTTGGGAAAACACAAATCAGCCGACACCACAGCTCCACAATTTTGTCCGAAACATTAACGTGAAACCTGCAGAACCATAACTCTTCTGAGTTCTCCATAGATTTGAACCATTTTTAAGAACCCATGCTCAATCTGTGCTCCAAAAAAAAAAAAGAAAAGGTCAAGAAGCAAAAGAGTCCTTGTCAATTTTGAGAAAGTCACACAGATGCCGGAGGCTTTTAGGAGAGAAAATAAACAGTCATGGAGCAGGGAGTGTGGGTGGCTGGGTGGACGGCAGCTAACAGGCCTACACAGACGCCACTTAAAGAAACATCTGCTCTTCAGGGTTAACTGAATGTCTTTGCAACGATGGGAATTTATGTACTAGTAAATAAACCATAAAATGAGTGAATTGGATAACTCGTCTCCTCCTCCTCCTCCTACCTCGCCTCCGCCTCCTGCCCGGGTACTCGGACATAAACACGTTGGCTGTTTGTACCTCACTCTAAAACGTAGTGCACATAAATATTTACACTTCAAACATTCATCAATGTGCCCTTATCCACACACTTTGAAAAGAAACGCAATACAAAAAGTGAAAAAGACAACAACAAAAAAAATTACTTATTACAAAAGCGATGTTTGCAGTTTATATTTTTTCCTCTTCTGGAGTTCGTTTACTTCTTCTGAAAAAAAAAAAATTATATATATATACACACACACACACACACACACTTTTACCTCACAATATTTTGTTGCTAATTCAAAAGTTACTCAATCCTAAAAAAAAAAAAAAATTTTTTTTTTAAGGATACAATGTCAGTTAACCGTCAGATTTTAAAAATAAAAACAGGCTTCTAAAGGTCGCTATTGTGTAAGGACGTACTATAACATTTACGTACTAAACTGGCTGGTGTTATTAAACCGATTACCTAACCTTGCTATAAAACAGTAGGCTAAATCATTTAAGACATATTTTTCCAAAAAGGCTATAAAGTAGTTGATTTGTTATAGTTTATGGTATACTAGTTTATGGTTTGCAGCAAGTTGGTTAACATTGGGGCAACTACAGTATGTTATAAAACTAGTTTGTGCTAATGTAGGTTGTTAAGTTGTTAAGTTTTTTTTTGTTGGGTCATATGTAAGGGAGGGTAGGCAACGTTTTGAATGGTCAGCTTTCCGGGCATCCTGATCTCAATCTGCCATTTCGGGACATTTCCACATATGATCATCCTTTTTTCATCAAAGCGTCCCATTTCCCCTTGCGAGGCATGTATGGGAACAGGCTTAAGGGACTTGCTCAAGAATCCAATAGTGGCATCCCTGCAGTGGCTGGGCTCGAACCCCCAACTGTGTGATCAGTAACCCAGAGCCTCAACTGTCCCACTGTACTACTTGACAGTATTTGTGATTTTGGTCTGTCCGTGCGCTATCCGGCACATCGAGCGATGGATACTCCGCACACTGATATATCAGACCAGATATCTCCCCATTTCTGTGGCAGTTACTTTAGTGGTTTAGTGGTTTAGTGGTTGTCAGCTTGACGCCCATTTTGAGGACGCCAATTAGCCTAACCTGCATGGTCTTGGACTGTGGGAGAAAACCGGAGTACCCAGAGGAAACCCACCAAACATGGGGAGAACGTGCAAACTCCAGGGACACCTGCCCTGACACTAGTCTTTGAAGAAGACTAGGTAGAATTAGGACATTTGTGATAGTTTGTTGTTGAAATTGGACCAAATATCTTATTCTGTGTTTAACCAAATCCCTTGAGAGTTGGCTGCTGGATTACAAATACACTCTACATGATTAATGACATTCCACAGTGAGACGAAAGCAATGCCTCTCTCGCTTATCATGACCGACTCTTTTCATTTTCAACTCGCATTCCTGTTTTTTTCCTTCTT
>QNUK01000146.1:1192373-1277373 GCA_013621035.1 Clarias magur | reverse complement strand
ATATTATTCCTCTGTTGCTCAGGCACATCTTCTTCCGCTCCTGCTTCCCCCCCTCTCCCCCCTCTTCATCCTCCTCTTTCTCATCCTCATGACTAAACCAGGAAACAGAGAGGTGACCGCTGATTAGGAACCTTGTTAGCTTCCCATGTAATGACAGCACAAACCTCAATCCGCAGGAGCGCACACAGCTTAGGACGACAGTTTTCCCATTCTGCATTAAATCCCATCATTTCCCTGTGGAGCTACACAGAGTGCAGTTCCCAATGAGATTAGCTCCGTTTTGGGAATTACAAATATGCAACATTGTCGTTTAATGCCGAACTGTAAGCCTCGACACACACTTGACCTAAAGGACAGAGGGGGCTGAACAGGTGTTTATTTCAACTAGCAAAGATTAGGGGTGTTTAGGTAAAAACAAGGCCTTGCGGTTAAAAAAAAAAAAAAACCTTGCGAGAAGGCATAACAGCGATTTTGACATTTACAGAAACTTCACGCACAATATGGTGATGAGACTCTTAGCCTCAGTAAAACATCTGAATGTTGAAAATGTTTTAAAGAAGCCCGTATGTCCGTGAAAGACGATCCTGGCCGAGGCGGCTCGGAGCACGCTGCGCTCAATCCCATGAATCCCATCCAGCGAGTGGAATGCCTGACCCAGATCCCTTGTCGACAGCTTGCGGAAGAACGGAACGAGACGCATTAGTCTCGTTCACCGGCACCACTTGCAACACATTGCAGGAGCTCAGCTAGGAGTTATTGTCACATCCGCATTGAGTCCTGATCTCGCTCCAAGCCATTCCCACACGTTTTGGCCATTAAAGGAGTTCCTGGGAGGCCAGCTTTTCAGACATGATAACAGTACCTAAGGCAGTAGTTTGGGAGCCTGCGAAACTATACAGTACATAGAAATAAACTGGGTAGTATCAGGCCGCACACTTAGCCCAAGTACAGTACTTGCTTTGAGTAATCAGAGGTCACAGCCCTTTAGGGTAATTTCCTCTGACCTCAACTTCCTAATTGTGTTTCTTGCTCATCTCTAACTTGACTGATTAGAATTCTAACATTCAAACCAGGCCTTAATTGTGATTTCCATCCTGAAATGAGAATCCGTTTTGGTTTAAAGGCAGCATGTGGTGCTTTATCATGTGTGACCAGTGCTGCAGTCAAAGCCAGGACAAAACCAGGACTATGAGAGTGATGCCAAGATTGTAAAACAGGAACACAGCTCTGGCTTTTGTTCTGAGTTGGAAAATACCTCATTCATCCAAGCTGGTGGTGCGGTGGCACAGCGGGTGGTAATGCTGCCTCACTGCTCCAGGGTCCTGGGTGCTGTCCTGTTGCTGTCTGTGTGGAGCCTCACATGTTCCCCATGTCTGTACGGGTTTTCCCTCCGGGTTCTCCAGTGTACTGAGCTTCCAGAAATGTTAGAATGAGGATTTGTGACACTAATTCGTCCCTAGGGTCCTCGCGATAGACTGGTGTTACATGCATGCCGTGTTTCCTGCCTTGCTCCTAGTGTTCCTGGGATAGGCCCTGGATCCAACATGGACAAGCCCAGGACAGAGCAGATACAGTACGAGTGAGTGAGTGTACAGTATTTAGCTCAATTGTTCCAGTTTCCACATCCTGATTCTGGAAATATTGTCTAGCATATGCTCAGGCTAATTATTCGCCTGGTAATAATAGCTCCTGACAACAGACAGACCACTTCCTCACTTCACATGTGTGTGTAATAATGAAGGGGAAATCAAAACGCTAAAGATATCAGCAAAGCAGTAATTAAAGCACAAATTACCGGTCTTCTGATATGGTAGGCAAATTTTATTGTTCGCTAGTGTTGAAGGTGTGATGTGAAGTTTTTAGTGTCATAAAATATAATAGCCAGTCAGAGTCTGATATGCAAGTACAAGCCAAGTGATTAGCGTCATTCATTAAAGAACTACGTTACTATAAACGCTAGACATCAAAGATGCTACTTTAGCGATCCTATTAAAGCGTTATGTTTATAGCAGTTAAGAAATGGTTTCACCAAGAGGTTTAAAAAGTATTCCTTATGTTTGTTTGTTGTTTTTGTTAATCTGCACATTTTAAGAACCAACATTTTGAACGTTTTGTCTTCTTTGGTTATCGCCGTCGTAAATCACAAGAGCCAATCTGCGTGTAATATGCAAATGCAAGTTAAGCAAAAATGGCTTTATAAAATGGTTTTCTTTAGAATGGCTTTTTTTCTTTAGAAATCATCCAGTTAAGACCCTTTTAATTACTTAATGCTGAAAAAATATAGGTTTTTAAAGGCGACTCGGGAATTCAAGAATTCCGAATCAAGCAGTGTAAACCTGCAGAAGCTAATCCGGCTGCTTCGCTAATTGCTTTGTTATTGTACTCCGTCCGCAGTGTCATTAAGACCGTTAATTTCAACGCTTGATTTAAACAAGGACTATCTGTTGTGGTTAAATCAAAGTGCGTTTCTGAGGATTTTGTCTTATTTATTCCACATGTACTCTTCTATGAAACACACGGAGGAGGCAGGAGATATGCGAGGACCGAGTATCACATCCTGTTTGAAGTGACCTCTCAGGACGTTGGCTTGTCCCAACAAACCTCCTTCATCATGATCATGATGAATCATACCAACACCGGATAAGCAGGAGGCAGAATCCTGCGAGTTCAACATAAGCTAAATCTGTGTGTAGCTAAATCTGGAAGTACACGGTGTCGAGAGAAACAGGCCCACCACGTCACGTCCGAAGGTTTGACATTTGTAATTTGATATTCGAGGCTTTTATTTCCCACACAGAGATCCTGAATACATAACACGGTGCAGTAAGCTAAGTTCTGACACTGTCATGTTTGTTGTCGGTTGACTGACTAGCTAACAATTTAGCACTGGTGTACACAGACATGCAAGAAGTAAATAGACACCCATAGTTTACAGTAAATAATTTGGTGTCTATTTACTGTTTGCATGTATATCGACAAGGAGCATACATTCAAGCGACAGTAGCAAAACTTGCTACAGTAGCTCACTAGCTAACTTACAAAACATTGTGCTTAGACACTAATGAATATAAAAACGCATCATTCTTGCTATCAGGACATGATATAAATATAGTATATTATACCTGCATATACCTGCTAACAGTATATCATCTAATTATATAGTCTAGTATAAGTTTATATGTGCTAACATTATATACTGTAATCTAATTATATACCCAAATAAAAGTTTATACTTAGTAAGAGTCTTTAATTATATAGCCTAATGTAAGTTTATACTTGTTAACACTATACAATCCAACTATATACTCTAGTGTAAGTTCATACTTGTTAACTGTATACATTTGAAATTATGTAGCCTAATTTAGGCTTATACCTGTTAGCAGTATACATTTGAAATTATATAACCTAATATAAGTTTATACCTGTTAGCAGTATACAATGCAATTATATAGCCTAATGTAAGTTTATACCTGTTAGCAGTATACATTTGAAATTATATAACCTAATATAAGTTTATACCTGTTAGCAGTATACATTTGAAATTATATAACCTAATATAAGTTTATACCTGTTAGCAGTATACATTTGAAATTATATAACCTAATATAAGTTTATACCTGTTAGCAGTATACATTTGAAATTATATAACCTAATATAAGTTTATACCTGTTAACAGTATACAATGCAATTATATAGCCTAATGTAAGTTTATACCTGTTAGCAGTATACATTTGAAATTATATAACCTAATATAAGTTTATACCTGTTAACAGTATACATTTGAAATTATATAACCTAATATAAGTTTATACCTGTTAGCAGTATACATTTGAAATTATATAACCTAATATAAGTTTATACCTGTTAGCAGTATACATTTGAAATTATATAACCTAATATAAGTTTATACCTGTTAACAGTATACAATGCAATTATATAGCCTAATGTAAGTTTATACCTGTTAGCAGTATACATTTGAAATTATATAACCTAATATAAGTTTATACCTGTTAACAGTATACAATGCAATTATATAGCCTAATGTAAGTTTATACCTGTTAGCAGTATACATTTGAAATTATATAACCTAATATAAGTTTATACCTGTTAAGCAGTATACATTTGAAATATTATATAACCTATTATAAGTTTATAATTGTTAACAGTATACAATGCAATTATAGCCTAATGTAAGTTTATACCTGTTAGCAGTATACATTTGAAATTACATAACCTAATATGTTTATAATTGTTAGTATAATGCAATTATATAGCCTAATATAAGTTTATACCTGTTAACAGTATATAAGCATTTGAAATTATATAACCTAATATAATATACCTGTTAGCAGACATTTGAAAATTATATAATCTAATATGCTTATAATTGTTAGCAGTATACATTTGAAATTATATAACCTAATATAAGTTTATACTCACAGTATATACAATGCAATTTATAGCTCAATGGGGTAAGTTTATACCCATAGCAGTATACATTTGAAATTATATAGCTCATCAAGTTTATACCTGTTATAGTATACATTTGAAATTATATAACCTAATATAAGTTTATACCTGTTAACAGTATACAAATAAATATATATAGCCCAATGTAAGTTTATACCTGTTAGCAGTATACATTTGAAATTATATAACCTAATATGTTTATACCTGTTAACAGTATACATATACATTTGAAATTATATAACCTAATATAAAATATTCGTTAGCAGTATTACATATTTGAAATTATATAACTTAATATATAAGTTTTATACCTGTTAGCAGTATACATTTGTGCCTATATAACCTAATATGTTTATACCTGTTAACAGCATAATGCAATTATATAGCTCAATGTAAGTTTGTTCGTTAGCAGTATACATTTGAAATTATATAACCTAATATAAGTTTATACCTGTTAACAGTATACAATGCAATTATATAGCCTAATGTAAGTTTATACCTGTTAGCAGTATACATTTGAAATTATATAACCTAATATAAGTTTATACCTGTTAACAGTATACAATGCAATTATATAGCCTAATGTAAGTTTATACCTGTTAGCAGTATACATTTGAAATTATATAGCCTAATGTAAGTTTATACCTGTTAGCAGTATACATTTGAAATTATATAACCTAATATAAGTTTATACCTGTTAAGTATACATATTATATACCTAATATAAGTTTATACCTGTTAGCAGTATACATTTGAAATTATATAGCCTAATGTAAGTTTATACCTGTTAGCAGTATACATTTGAAATTATATAACCTAATATAAGTTTATACCTGTTAACAGTATACAATGCAATTATATAGCCTAATGTAAGTTTATACCTGTTAGCAGTATACATTTGAAATTATATAACCTAATATAAGTTTATACCTGTTAACAGTATACATTTGAAATTATATAACCTAATATAAGTTTATACCTGTTAGCAGTATACATTTGAAATTATATAACCTAATATAAGTTTATACCTGTTAGCAGTATACATTTGAAATTATATAACCTAATATAAGTTTATACCTGTTAACAGTATACAATGCAATTATATAGCCTAATGTAAGTTTATACCTGTTAGCAGTATACATTTGAAATTATATAACCTAATATAAGTTTATACCTGTTAACAGTATACAATGCAATTATATAGCCTAATGTAAGTTTATACTTGCTGACAGTATACATTGAAATTTATGAAAGAAGCGTGTAAACATAATGCTGCAATTTGCAGCTGTAGAAATGAATAGCAAAATATGAATCAACGTCTCATTTTATAAAGTATTCTAATATTTATATTTCACAGTTGCTCTCATTTAAGTTAGCCAGCTCATTGTAAAAGTCTGGACTTGCAGAAGTGAACTGAAAGAGTCATACTTGAGGCCATTCGAGAAATGGTACATCCCATTGTAAGGCTGTTTATGTTCAGTATTTAAGAACGGTTTGTGCCCTCACTTTTAGTCATGTGTTGGTTGTCTTATCAAGAAAATTGTATTTTATTGGAATTTAAATGAAGTCTGAGAAGTCAAACCAGCCTAAAACCGATTCAGAATTTACACTCTCGTCCTAGCGTGCACCGTTTTTGTATTTGGAAAAAGAAAACGGTCGAACTGTTATCCTGTACAGCGTCCATTACTGGCCCACTGACTCTATTCTGTATCTCATCTGTCAGCATGGTGCGCTAGACACAAGTGGGGATTAGCGCAGGCTGGAGATCTTAATCCCATTATAGCAACGGCTTTACAGAAGAACGTCGCTCCTATGTGTTACATTTGGCTGCACTCCCAACATGCTGCGTACCTTACTCTAACTCACGTTTTAGGCGAGAAGCTTAGACTTGTGTCAAACTGATATAAAGAGTTTTATATAAAATAATTGCTGGACACTTTTGTGCCGGACGCTTTGGACTAATTTGTTAACATGGACAAATCCTAGACTGTTTTTTTGTTTTTTGTTTTTTTTGCTGACTGGTTAAAGAACAGGGAGTAAATGTGGAGTAGCACTGTAGTCAAGTTGCTTATGTAGTATAACCTATGCCAGATGAAAGGAGTTAGTTTTCAGGGCAGATTAGGGAAAGCTATAATGCAGTCTTGCATCATGCTTTAAACCCCTTATATGGCTGCAGGTGGTTCCTCTAATCTACGTTCTCTCAGTCAGACACATGGCTTTTCTAATCAACTGGCAAGCCTGGAAGCTAAACCGGTCTACCACTGGAAGCTACCACCATGCACCCTGCTTTGATCAAGTTCACTTCCTTACACTTTGCATTCAGATTGGTCTGAGGGTCTACATTTCTAATCATAGCAACAACAAATCGATTGTGGATGCTCCACATTCACAACATTTTTTCCCCCTCATTGTATTTATTCATATTTTGCTCCCAAAGCTCTTGAGTTTCTTCTATGTTTAATGTAGTCTTAAGGAATAGTTCTCTAGGCTTCCATGACAGACTTTTTTGTCTCTGCTTTTGCCTGAGCAGTTTTAAGGGATATTTTTGTCGGTTTGTTATGCCACACAGTGACCTATACATCATTTAAGTACTAAAAAACCACCTAACTTAAGGTATGACCCAGTGTGAAACAGGTGCAGATGATGACGGATGATCAGGCCGGTGATTAATATACTGATGATGCTGAAGGCTGAGTGGTTGCAACAGACGAGAGGGGAAATGAGGTCGCTGCTGAGGTTGTTATATAGACATCTCATTTTTCAATTGTGTCTTTAGGCACTTTGCAGTAAAACATTTGATCACATTTTGTTTTTAAATGATTAATCTCAATCATTTAATTTCATTTAATATTAAGAAATGAGGGGGGGGGGCAACACTTTTGCACACTTCGATATAATTGTATAAGCTGTTTAAATGCTGAACAGATTGAGCATGTGATTTAAAACGTGCACTTTTTAGCAGTGAATTGTGCTTCTTTTTGATTGCCTAGTTATTTGTTTGTTTCTTGTTGTTTAATCAATGTTAAAATTGTACTTATGACATTTAAATGGCATTGATTCAATCAATTTTTTGTCAATTTGCTATTTAATTCAATTTGCTATTTGTATTTAATATAGATTAACATACAATTACTTTAACTTGCTTGTATAGCATAAATTAAATAATATAAAACATAATAAGCTGAAAAAAGTAAAGTACAGTAATTATAAAGTATAGAAAGTTATAGTAATTTTTTTTAAGTAAGAAAAACATTCTTATTGTTTTCTCGTTTGTTTACTTAAATTCAGCCTTTGTTCATCACATATACATTACTGCACAGTGAAAATGTTTATTTTTCACAAACACCAGCTTTGTTAGTAAGCTGGGGTCAGAGTGCATTATACGGGGGTTAAGGGCCTTGCTCAAGGGCCCCATACTGGCAACCTGGTGGTGCTGGGCCTCGAACAGCTTTTTTTTTTCTGCAGCTTGAAACTTAAACACTTAAAATGAAAGCAATGGTTGGAATTGATGTGAACCTTACAATTGTTTTACAAAAAGGTTTTTTGTTTGTTTGTTAGTTTTTTTTTTTCTTTTTAAATAAAGCTTTGTTATAGTAACTTGATTATTTATTTATTTATTTATTGTAAAAACTTAAACAACAGTTCAATTTAAATGTTGTATAAAATTTCAATCTGAATATGAATTTGTTGTTTATATTACAAATTACAGATGTGCAATGAATCTATAAACAATTAATTTGTAATGCATTGTTTTTAATTTGTTTATATTGAGTAAATTAAATAATATGGAACACAGTAAAGAGAAAAAACAAGAACTACACAGTACAAAGGTTTTTTAATGTTAGTGTTCAATATTAAATTTTTGTAAAATGTTAAAACTCAATAATGGTCATTTTATTTTACTTTCTGTAGCTTAAAAATTAAAACTAAACACTTGGAATGTGTATCAAAATACATAAAAGAAAGACAAGAATTGTTATTGTTGTTAATAGTTGTAACCACTGACACATTTTGATGAGTCAGTGTTTTATGGAGTGACATCAGAGTTGAAATTATCAGCAGCAGAGTACTCCAGTGTTTAGTCAACACGAAGCAGAGAACATCCCTGGAAAGTTCTGAAGTGGTTTTATTTTTTTGTTTTTGTTTCGTGAGTAATTCCTTTCCTAAATGGGAGATGTGACCTCATAGAGTACAGTGAAAAATAAAACTTGAACTGCACTTATGTCATTCTAAAGAACTTCAGTAAACGTTACTGTAGTTTTACCTAATCATTTTTTCCAATGAGTATTGAAAGTTTTTTTCAATTTTTGAAATTTTTTATGTAACAATACATTGTAGCCTTTATGACAGGATTTCTTTTCATGTTACACCTGTTTGTAATTTATGTTTACTCTTTTAAAACATCTTATACTCTATTTTTATGCATCATAACCAATGATATCTACTTTTTATTGTACCCAGTACAATGACAATAAATAATCTATCTATCTATCCTGTATGGCATTCACTTGTATACTAGTTTTTTATGTAGTTGATTGTCGTTTATAAATAAAACATTTTTGTTTTCTGTTAGAAGTGTGAGGTTCAATTGTGTATGCGTGTGATTTTTTTTTTATATATATATATACAGTGTGTATATTAATTTTTTGTAAATAAATTCCTAGGACAAATGTTCTAACCGCAACCCTAGCCCCGCCCACAACCCTCACCTTAACCTTCACCTTGACCCTAACTGTAACTCATCCACATGAGTCATTTACAGTACATGAACTGTTACAAATCTACAGGCTTGGACGCAGGTTAGGAAACCTTGAACAAAACATTCGGACTTATATTCCATATTATCAGATACTTTCCCTTTTCCCTTTTGTTTCATTTCAACTTTTAGTTGTTTTTTTATATGTCAGCTTTTTTTCAACACACACACACACACACACACACACAAATAAATAAATAAAGCTCATCTGAAAAAGATAAACATTATATTATATTTATATTATATTATATTATATTATATTTATATATATTTATTATATTATATTATATTATACACTTGCTGAATATCTTTTTTCACTGTTATACATCTCTTATGTTCCTTTAATTATGTAAAGTAAGGCAGATTTTCCAAGCCAGCTCTCTTTGTTGCCATATTGCCCAAATCAAGATTTGAAGTGTTTTACAGTCTGGATCGGTTTTACGTCAAACACAAGCAAAGCCAGCGTGAGCAAATACAGTGTGTATGTGTAACAGCTGGCTTATATTGCTCTGATGTACAGGATGATAGCAGAGCCGCTCACAGATCAGCCAGGACACGTTGTGGCTCAGAGATCAAATGTAGCATTAAGCCATGCGGAGCGTCCGTGTTTTTAATACAGGTGTGATTCTAGTGGAGCGGATGTCAGACCGGCTGGTCCAGGGTCAGCGCTTAACCACGCGGACCCGAGGCGCCGGTGATCAACCCGTATTTACGGGCCGTGTTTACCAAACAGTCAAAGAGGTTTGCTTTCCTTCACTCACACCCCAGACATGTGTCTTTACTACGCCTTACAGTTGCGATGTAAAACTTTGAACGCATGTTCACTCATTATCGCAAATTAATAAAAAGTAGTAACAGTTAATAGTTACGTACGCCACATTTCTAACATGGCATGATTTTTGATCGTTCGGAATACCGTAAAGTCTCATGTGATTGTTTTTGTTTTTTTCCGGTTGAGTGAAAGATCGCGTTTTGTGCTTGAAAGATGTTTTCCTTTCGTCAAGTCTTAAACTTGAAAAGAGTCGATCTCACGAGTTTTTATTCCTTATATACAACCAGGGTTAAATTCCGGTTTAGTGTGAGTGTGAAACCTTGTTCCCTTGATTTCCATTTATTCTCATATTTAAATCACAGCAAATCTAAAGAGCAAGTTTTTTCTTATTTACTTAATGATTGAACACCTTTGCCTGATTTCGTTCATTTAAACATCTTGTTTATGGTGTAAGTCAGTGAGTGAACATGTTTCCTGGGGTAAGTTATTAAAACCTCTCAAACTGCCCAGATCAGTTCAGTCGTTTCCAAGTTTAGTCCATTGGCTTAACGGATCGTCTGGGTCACGTTTTAGCCAGGATGAGCAGGAAACCGTTTGCGGGTCATCCACGGGTCCTGTTCACATGAACCAAGTACGCGTCCTGGCTGGCGTGAACTACGCTGCTGATCAACATGCGTTTTTAATGAAAACGCCGATAGGACCGTTTGTGCATGTGGAGTCAACCAGAACCTGTAAAGGGAATTTTCTGTCAAAAGCTTCTGCGGTTTCAAATCAAAGCCAACAGCATGTTTATCGGATTCGAAACGATGAAGCTTGCCTACAAAGGCAGCAGCCACCTACGTCAAAGCATCATGACCAACACCCTAATTAAGATAATGTCTCGAGCTGAGTACGCTTCTGATTTCTGCCATCCAGAAACCGACGGCGGGGTGGCGGGCAAACTTTTGCACCAAAATGCACATAATGGCCAGCGCTCACCAGTTCCCAAGACTGTATTGTTTGATTGGTAAACACCTATTATTCACAGATAGGCTGGCGATGAAATGTTTGCTTTCCAACCTCACACGCAGCTGTCCTGCCAGTTCTTTCTGTCACATCAACTTCTTTCTTTGTTTTGTTTTGTTTGTTTGCTTTTTGTTTTCTTTTGTCGCCCGTGAATGCCGTTCGTTGTCAGGGGGCTTCGATAAGAAATCAAATCTGTGAGGGAGCGTGTCTCATCGTTTTAGGTTCAACCAACAAGAGCACGTCCAAGAATAACGCGTGTTTTTTTTTTTTTTGTAAAGCATATCCAGATGTTTTATTGATTATTTATAATTACACATGTTGTGCAACAAATACATTTGTAAAAAGTTCTGATGCGTGGGAAATGTATTTGTTAGCAATCAGGCCTAAAATATTTAACCTTTTATGACTTACTATGAATTACAAAATATTTTAAAGTTGAACCGAATGTTTATTTTTTGTTTGTTTGTTTGTTTGTTTTTTTGTTTGTTTCTGTGTTTTCAGTTTTGTCTGTTTTTTTATTTTGTTTCATTTCGGTTTGGTTTGTTCTTGTTTGTTTTTTGTTCTGTTTTGGATTAGTTTGATTTTATTTCTGTTTTTTTGTGTTTTGCTTTTTGTTTAATGTTTGTGTTTTGGTTTCGATTGTTTTATTTGTCTGTCTTTGTTCGTTTTGAGCTTTGTGTTTGTTCCGGGTGTATTGTAGAGCGTTTGTAAAGATAAACCAGAGACACACTTTCTACATCATCGTGAGACGTTTGTTTTGAATTCACAGCTACCTCGGTCGGAGTTGTAAGACTGGCGGTCTACGGTCCGGATAAATATTCTTCATGCCGTGAGCCTTATGGACGGTTTCATTTGACCGACTGTGTCCCAGGGTCGGACAAATGTCCACGATTCATCTCCGCGCAGGTGTAATGCAGCAAAAGAAAGAAAGAGGCCACATCCCGTCCTTGTAAATCTGTCTTCATTAAAACTCCTAATGAACGGCTGCCTCATTTAGTAGCATTGTGCTTTTATCAGGAGCGCCCACGCGACCATAAAACCCCGAGTTTAGGTGCAATTGTCGTCTCTTTATGACATTTCTGCTATAACAGAGACATATGGAGCGACGGCAGATAAGATAGGAGACGCTCGGCGCTGCCGCAAGCTCCGAAGTGCAAATATCAGAATATGATACGCCTCTAACCAGAGGCCTCACTCAGACGATTGTTGCGCTGCACACACACACACACACACACACACACACACACACACACACAAAAACATATTTATTTAGGAACAACCATTAAAATAATAGACACACGCTATAATGTGTAATGCTGTCCAAACACGCGCAGAACAATCGCTTCAGTTCTGCTAATGCGTCCTTTTGTTCAGTGAATTTCACTTTCAGTCTCTTTGCACGAGCAGCAATTTCGTAACACGATTCGCGCTTCAGGAAATGTTACCGAGTCGGGAATCGTATTCTGGATTCCCATCGGTCTGCATCATTCGTTTTTTTTTTGGGGAGGCGTCCAACAAACTGGCGACTTAAAAAAGTGTGTCACGGTTGACACGGATGCGTTTGTTCATTTCACACGTACGGAAGGAGTCTCCGGTTTTCTAATAGCTACAGGAAACAGGAGTACAGCCCTTTATTATTATATATAAATATTAAAGGACTCACATTTGACTGTGTCTTTAATAAGTGCAGAGCTCTCAGAGCTCCCCGAGTAAGCGTGTGTTAATGCTCCCGCTGAACTCATTTATTTTTCACACCTCAATCTCTCGCTGTGTGTTTCAGGAGGGTATCTTCTTTTATGAGGTCACATTAGGGGGGAAAAACTCATCAGCTTGTTGAAACATTGGCCTCTACAAAAATGGGAATGTATATTTTCCCCATATATACTTGTTTATTATTTTATTTTATTTTTATTTATTTTTTTATTGAACACAATGGTACGGTGGCCGATGAAGTGCAAAACAACTTAACAAAATGAAAACAAAATAACAAATTAAAAACCACAATAACAAAACCCAAATCAAAATAACAAATTCAAAAACAAAATAACAAAGAACAAAATAACAAACCCAAAACTAATTTGTTATTTTGTTTGGCGTTCTTTTGTTCATTTGTTTTCGGTTTTGTTAATTTGGTTTTGAATTTGCTATTTAGTTTTCGGTTTTGTCTCGTCCAATCAGCGGTAAGAATTTAATTTGCAAACTATACCTGCCTTTTCCGGTTCGTATCTGACTGGCCGAGAAGTGCAACACAAATTAACAAAACCCAAAACAAAATAACAAATTCAAAACCAAATTAACAATTAGTTTCGGGTTTTGTTATTTAGTTTTCGGATTTGTTAATTTGGTTTTGAATTTGTTATTTTGTCTTTGAATGTTATTTTGTTTTCGGTTTTGTTAAGTTGTTTTGCACTTCACGGCCACCGTACAATGGAGAT
Organism: Clarias magur; assembly: GCA_013621035.1. NCBI lineage: Eukaryota > Metazoa > Chordata > Actinopteri > Siluriformes > Clariidae > Clarias > Clarias magur. The sequence goes on along the minus strand of QNUK01000146.1, from coordinate 1,263,935 downwards.
CCATCTGACTGTCTAAAAATAACAAAAAAGTGAATTTTGCATAAAAGGTTCTTGTGAGACAAGCATGCAACTGGAACGCTTGACCATTCAGAGAACTACGGTGAACATGCAAAGTCACAAAAAAAAAAAAAAAATCTCTTTTTAAATTTTGACACCAGATGTCGTTCTGAACACAACCGTCCCATTTTTATCTGAGCAGACCAGGAATCGAACCCGGGTCTCCCGCGTGGCAGGTGAGACACTTACCACTGCGCCACAAGTACAAGATTTTTACATTGGTGGAAGTTTTACTTAAGTTATTGTGACTTAAGTACTTACGATTACATAAAACATCAAATTTGTTCATGCCAAAAAGGTCTGAATACTCAAAAAGCTCTATTAATTTGACCTAATTGCAATTATTTAAGTTAACAGTACTCAATGTGTTTAATTACTTTGAGCATTAGGGTTTACAGTGCAACGAAACAATATTTAAATTCTCAGGTTGGACATTTTTTAAGCGTTTTACGAAGACAATCTAAGCACAGACGGGCTTTTATTATAACTTTACACAGAAAAATATGATTTTATCACACGCATGCTAAAACTGCTTTATAAAACTGTCCTGCATTTTTAAATGCACACTGCACAGGGGTGTCAAATATGTTCATGTATTTTGTAATATTCTTTTGTATATTGTATTTTATTGTATTTTTTAATGCAGTTTCAGTAGCTGGAGCTGGGGTTGTGTGCATCCCATAATAACCCGTGTCCAGCTTTTGTGTATGATTTCTGTTACTCCAGTCGACAGCGTCAGCACTGAATCACATCGGCGGATCAGACTGGAGTATCTGCTGCTTACTGATGCAGCATGTACAGTTTCACAAGCATCTTTAATAGCAGAATTATTCAAGGATTCTTATTGTGTGTGTGTGTGTGTGTGTGTGTGTGTGTGTGTGTGTGTGTGTGTGTGAGTGTTGTTTTTGTCTAGCTGAGCTTTCTGACTCCCTCCATCTCTTTCTGCTTCCTACTTGTGTAGGTTTTGTGTGTGTGTGTGTGTGTGTGTGTGTGTGTGTGTGTGTGTGTGTGTGTGTTTGGCCACAGTGATTTACACACACGCTTTAGATCACACTATAGCTGTGTGTGGGTGGTAAAGGTTACAATGGTCTGAGGTTAACGTCCATTATGTGGCAGCGATCGAGAAAATCACGTAGGCTGTATGTATTAATAAATACTTTATTTATTCATTTGTTTTGTTTGTTTATTTATTTATTATGAATAAGCGGTACAGCTGCACAGAGCACGAGGAAACATTCCCCTTTTGTTGCATACATAAAACAAGAAGCATATTTGGCATGGCGTATAATCTAACCTTCTCATGCGTGTATTTATTTATTTTTTTTAAGCATATCCAGATGTTGTTTTATTGATTATTTATAATTACACATGTTGTGCAACAAATACATTTGTAAAAAAGTTCTGATGCGTGGGAAATGTATTTGTTAGCAATCAGGCCTAAAATATTTAACCTTTTATGACTTTGAATTACAAAATATTTTAAAGTTGAACCTAATGTTTATTTTTTGTTTGTTTGTTTTTTGTTTGTTTCTGTGTTTTCAGTTTTGTCTGTTTTTTATTTTGTTTCATTTTGGTTTGGTTTGTTTGTTTTTTTTTTTTTTGTTCTGTTTTGGATTAGTTTAGATTTTATTTCTGTTTTTTTTGTGTGTGTGTGTGTTTTGTTTTGTTTTGCTTTTTGTTAAATGTTTGTGTTTTGGTTTCGCTTTTTTTATTTGTCTGTTTTTGTTTGTTTTGAGCTTGTGCTTGTTTCGGGGGTATTGTAGAGCGTTTGTAAAGATAAACCAGAGACACACTTTCTACAGAGCAACAGAAACTATGACCTAAAGATCATTTACATTTTGCATTGTATCTAAAAACCCAACATGCATGTTGTGTATTTTATAGTTTTGACCTTAGTGAAATCTATCCCCCGTGTCAGCAGATGAGGACAGAGGGACAGTGAAAGTGAGCTCGAATGTCAGCGCTGACCACAAAGCAATTAGAGCATCTTTCATAAGCACTCGTGCCACCTGTGCCTGCTCACCTGCTCCCTCGCCTGCTCACCTGCCCTCCCTTCTGCTCGCCTACCCTCCCGACCCGCCCCCTGCCCTCCCTGCGCTCACTTGCCCACCCTACCGCCTGCTCAGACTTTACAGCTACGTATTTCTTTCTCTCGTAATACCTGCTTTTGTCTCTTTTTCTTCTCTCTTCCTACTCTCGTTCTTTCTCTAAATACACCTTATTTTTCCTTTCTTTCTTTGCGTTTTGAATGCCCCTTATAAAGACACACATTTCAGTTATTTTACTGTGTATTCAAAGTTTCATAATTATTTACTTATTTTTATTGTAGTTGCTTTAATATACATATTTAGTGATAGTTATTTAGTTGTTGGCTTTTACTGTAGTTACTTTTATTGTCCTTATTTAGTTTTGTTGTTAATTTATTGTACTTATGTTAATATACGTATTTAGTTGTAGTTATTTTTGTAGTAGTTTTACTGTAGGTACTTTAATGTACGTATTTAGTTTTAGTTATATTAATGTACATATTTAATTGTAGCTGTTTTGCTGTAAATATTTAGTTGTGTTTTACCGTAGTTGCTTTACTGTATTTCTTTTGTTGTAGTTATTTTATTGTATTTACGTTAATGTGCATATTTAGTTGTAGTTTCTGGAATTTTCCTTCAAGATCAATAAAGTATCCATCTATATCTATCCATTCCATCCATCCATCTATCTATCTATCCGAAGTTACTTTATTGTACTTACTTAGTTATAGTTATAATTCTATTTATTTGGCTGTCGTATCTTACTATATGTATTTAGTAGTAGTTATTTTATTGTAGCAATTTAGTTGTTTTTGTTTGACTGTACACATGCACAGTTGGTGGTAGTTATTTTCTTGAAGTGATTTAGTTGTATTCACTGTTGGTTTTATTGCAGTTATTTAATTATAGCTGTTTATACTGTAGTTATTTGATTTGTACTTATTTAGTCGCATTTGCACATTTGTTGCATTACTCTTGTGGTATTTATTTTATTGTGATTACGCTGGACTGACCCTCCAATCCTTCCGACTAAACGCTGGTCATTGTGCAGTTTATCTTCGCCACAGCACTGCTTACTGCCATGAATATAATCCAATTATATGAATATTAAACTCTTTAGGCAAATATATATGATTCTAAGTATTTGCATAAGTATTAAGCCATTGCGGATTTTTTTTTTTTTTTTTTTTACTTTCGATTTAGAAACGAATTCACTAATTACCTTAACATTTTTCTGCTTATTTGAAGTTATTAATCTATAGCGGTGTAGAATTGCAGACGTGACTGACCAGTGCACCTTTAGGGAATGAATATATCAAACTGTAGCAAAAACAAACCCCAAGAACAACAACAAACTGTTTGACTTTGAGAAAGTGTGAACCTACGCAGTGTAAACAGGTTTGACCTTACAGCAAGGTGAAAATGTAATCCAGTGCGGGATAAGGTGTGTCTAATGCCACGGCCTGAGGGGGGTCCTGAAACAGTATTGCCTTACAGCTACTGTAGGAGTAGAGTCTGATGTATTACCAGTACGAAAACTATAACAATAAAAAATAAAAAAATAAAAAGAAAGAAAGAAAAAGAAAGAAAAAGCAATAAATCTTGCATGAATATCTTGCTGTGGTATAACTGGGTTATATCCAGTTAATCATCATGACTCTTACTGGAATGACGGCAGTTGTGCATTTAAATGAGTGCTCATTACCATACAGCTGAAGTGTTATCTGAGCCCCATCACTGGCGCTCGCTCGAGACCCGCATGAAAGCGGCACGCGAGCCACTTAGCGCTAAACGACACGTGCCGCTATCATCCCCATCAGTCCACTGAGAATCACAGCTCGGTTTTGTTTTGTTTTTTTAACCCCCGACCGTTTTCATTTCATTACTTTACCAATAACAGTCGATGCACAATTCAGGACACGCATTATAGCCACATGATTGTGTAACAGTAGGCTGTTATAGTGGACGACGTACACGGTGATGCTCAGAAGATGTTGATCGGTTTTCTGTAACAGCAGTGCTGACAGTAGTGCAAATACAAATCACAGGTTTTTATTAACGTGCTATTAATCGTTTCTATAGTAACTGCTCGTTCACAGGGACTTGTACAGCACGTAAACAGCTTGTCGTCTTCTTAAAGGGTGTAGCTGCTGATAAGTTTATTGTTGATGTACCAGGCCCCCAGTGTCACTGTAACGTCTGTCATCTTTACGAAACTTTGAGGTTTCTCGGTAACATGACAACATGCATCTTATTTTTTCTTTGGCTTGTTGTCTTCAAGGGATAAAAGAGAGGCTGGTGAGGAAACAAGGCTTTATAGCTGCTGTTGCGTCAGTGAGAACAGGAACTGACTTCTCTCATCGTGAATTATTATAGTATCATGTTTAAGTATTGATTTGGGGATATTGATACACCATATTTACCACAATCAGTCGATATTTCCGACGTGAGAGAAAACAAATTAACATGTTTTACTGTACACAGTACACTTTTCACTCACGCGCACAGGTGACTGCCTCATTTACAGATAATAAATACAGGGTCTTGATTTACACTCCACTGGCTATTTTTACCAAAAGCTTGATATTAATCCATTGTACTATATGCTATGCTATGCTATAGTGCACTGTACTATATTATACTGTACTTTACTATACTGTACTATATTATATGGTACTGTTCTATACTGTATGATACTATACTACACTGTATCATAATGTGCTGTACTGTACTGTACTATTCTACTATATGTGAAACTACAGTACACTATATAATACTACACTGTACTGTACTGCACTATAGTTATATGCTTATACTATACTACACTGTACTGTACTGTACTGTACTGCACTGTGCTTTACCAAACTATACTATACTGTGTTATACTGTACTATACTAGACTATACAATACTGCACTTTTCTATAACACTATGCTACACTGTGTTATACTGTACTGTACTGTGCTACACTATACTATACAACACTGCACTATACTAATACTATTACTGTGATATTCCCTGTACTTCTGTATTATTGTGTGCTATACTATACTACATCAAGCTATTTTATTATGTATAATGTGATACTACATTTTGTCTTATTCAGTACTGTACTACTCTATTTTATACTGTGGAATGCTGTTTTATAGTCTGTCCTGGAATATGCTATTCTATCGTCTAATGTGTTAATCTATGCTATATTGTTTTATACTATACTATACTATACTATACTATACTATACTATACTATACTATACTATACAAGAATGGCATCCGCTGTAAAACCTGTGCCAAGTTGATGTGTGGATCAGTTGGTCCGCTGTTGCAAACCCTCAACAGGAGATGCTGAAAGATTAACAACAACAACAACTCCTACACTACACTGTATTATACTACACTATACTACACTATAATACACTATACTATACTATACTATATACTATAATACACTATACTATACTACACTATAATACACTATACTACACTATATTACACTATACTATACTACGTTATACTATACTACACTACACTATATTACATTATAGTATACTACACTACACTATAATACACTATACTATACTTTAATACACTATACTATACTACACTATACTATACTACACTATAATATACTATACTACACTATACTATACTACACTATAATACACTATACTATACTACACTATACTACACTATATTACACTATACTGTACTACGTTATACTATACTACACTACACTATATTACACTATACTATTCTACGCTATACTTTACTACACTACACTATATTACATTATACTGTACTACACTACACTATAATACACTATACTACATTATAATTATAATATACCATACTACACTATACTATACTACACTACACTATACTATACTATACTATACTATACTATACTATACTATATTACATTTTCCTGTGTATGTTGGTCAGTTTGTGTTCACCACATACATTTCCAATTTCTGCAATAGTAATTACACCACAATACTATTGTACTAAACTTACTACCGCCTGCACAACACTCTATACAGCTGTGCCTCCTCCTGAGGTGTATTTATATTTTTAGAGCAAAAATATCAATATATTTTTGCCCAATATTGTGTCTGAAATGTCATTTGCTTGATAATAGCTTCTTGTTTATACAACTGTTGTATTAAATTTAATTTCACACACCTGAAATTTGGCTGTAGGGACTATGAGAAATCACAGCTGCGCTAGCGTTCAGTACAACCGCATGATTACGAGTGTGATATTGCTTTTAAATGAAGCCTGCATACAGTGAAAAGGGAAAGTTATATTGTGACCTTGTATTTATCATCTGCAAATGAAGCAGTCATCCGTGCACAAGACTGGAAAATGTAGTGACTCAGGTTAGTGTTTCTTTTATTTCCTCTCACCACAGAAATGTCAGCAGATTGTGGTGAACACGATGTATGACGTATCTAGCCCAAATTCAATACTTAAATATGACATCAGAGTGATACCTTATGAGAAAGGTCCTGTTAGCCTGTTAGCCTGTTAGCCAAAAATTCAACCAGTGCTAAACATCAGAGTGGCACGTCAAGCCAAAAAAAACTATGTTGTCGAGAAAAAATTACAGCTTCATCTCTGACTGTCATAAACCTCATAATTGTTAAATAAACATCTCCTTACACAAAACTTCACTATATACATGATTTTAATTTTTTTATCTGTTTATGTGAATTGTCCACTGTACACATCCCTGTGAAGGAGCTGTCACTCTAGTAATATAGAAATATTAAAAAGCATGCATTAATTGAAACCAGCTGTGTGAAGTTGCATTGCAGTCAGGGCAAAAGTTAAATAAAAACAAATCAACATCTTCTGACCAATCAGAATCCAGAATTCAGCAGAATTCATTCTTGGTAGAAGACTATTTAAAAGATGTGTGTGCTGTTTTTTTTATTTTGACATTTTTTTTCTGTAGGCCCTTTTTATAGTTAAACTTGAGATAAAACTGGGAAAAATGCAGAAAAATTATGAATGAGCAAAAAATAAATAAATAAAAACCTACTCCTTTAATCTCATCTAGAGTTTTAGAAAAGAGCTTCCTTATAAGCGTTCCTATAGCTTCCTGAAAAGGCAACTCTGAACCTTTGATTGTTCCTCAAAGAGGCCTTAAGGGCTCCGGGGTTGATATTTTTCAACTTACATACTTTGTTTATGTTTTTTGTGTCATTTTAGGAGGAAGGTTGGTTCTTTTGGTTAGAGTACTCAATGGCACGCCTGAAGAGGAAACACTGCTGCAGCGTTATAGATAAAAAGGTTTTTCCCAAAACATGCAGCTAAAGAACCCTAAAGGATCTAGATTTGTCTGAATTGTTTTATTTATTGCTGTTGATTAATGCTTCTTTGATGTGCTTTATAAGTTCAAGGAACAAAGGGTTCATCAAGAGTGTTTTGAAAAGTACTGGGAGCGCTCTCTACACGGAAAGCCACCTGGAACAATTAAAGAACACTTAAGCTTTCTATGTATCCTTTCTACATTTTTTTTTTTACCCCAGAAGCATTTCACATACTGTACATTAGATTGTTAAATGTACTTTTAATGATGTAGAGTTCTACAATAAAGCTGTTACAGTTCTACAGAACCCTTCCCTAAGAGTGGAATGTTTAATAAAATTAAAAAGGTAGAAGAATCAGAAGAAACCATCCATTCTCTATGCTTCTTATCCTCTGTAGGGTTGCTAACAGGCCTGGAGCCTATCCAGGGCACAAGGTGGCGTACACCCTGGATTGGGTGCCAACCGATTGCAGGGCGCACGCACACTCTCACACACACACACACACACACACACACACACACACACACACACCAATCTGGCTTAGTGGTTAGCACTGTCGCCTTGCACCTCCAGGTTCCGGGTTCGATTTCCACCTCGAGGTCTGTGTGCATGGAGTTTGCATGTTCTCCCGGTGCTTGGTGGTGGGTTTCCTCCAGATACTCCAGTTTCCTCCCACAGTCCAAAGAGATGCAGATTAAACTAACTGATGTTCCCAAATTGCCTGTAGTGTGTTTGAGAGTGTGTGTGTTTGAGTGTGTTCAATGTGATAATTTGGCACCTGGTCCAGGGTGTACTCCGACTCGTGCCCTAGGTCTACTGGGATAGGCTCCAGCACCCCCCCACCACCACCACCACCAACAACTCCCTGGCCCCTGAATACCAGATAAGTGAGACCAATTAGCCTAATCTGCATGTCTTTGGACTGTGGGAGGAAACCGGAGTACTGGGAGGAAACCCACCAAGCACGGGGAGAACATGCAAACTCCATGTACACACACAGAAAATGAGGCGGGAATCGCCTCATAATAATAGGTAATAATAATAATAATAATAATAATAATAATAACAAAAGTAAGAATTAATCCTAGAGCACTTTGTATGTACAGGTTGTAAACCCAATCAATATAAGATGAAGAACACGAAATAATATATTATTCTTAGTAGTAGTACTAGTATTATTATTATTAATAATAATAAAAGTAATCCTGGAGCATTTACTCAGGTTGTAAACTCAATGCAATAAAAGAAAAAGAAAATTATTAAATTTATTTTTATTATTATTATTATTATTATTATTATTATAAATAAAAGTAAGCATTAATCCTGGAGCATTTACTCAGGTTTTAAACTCAACATAATAAAAAGAAAAAGAAAATTATTAAATTATAGATTATTATTATTATTATTAAAAAGAAAAAAGAAAAAAATTATTAAATTAAAATTCTTCTTATTATTATTATTATAATAATAATAATAATAATAATAATAATAAAAAGTAAGCATTAATCCTGGAGCATTTACTGAGGTTGTAAACTCAACGCAATAAAGAAAAGAAATTATTAAATATAAATTATTATTTATTATTATTATTATTATTATTATTTACTGTAACACTCCACTAGCAGGGCAGTGTGCCGTCTGCTCCAGTAGCCCACATGTGCACATCATTATTGTTGGAGCGAGTGGGCGTGGCTTAAGGAATGGAGAGGGGGGGGGGCGCGCTGAGTAAGTGGGCGGGTCTAAAGATGGACAGTTTATGTAATGAGCAGCGCGGACACGAAAGCCAGTATAAATAGCGTCGCGCGCCTCAACTCACACTTCATTCAGGAGACTTAAGGAGAGGCGCGTGCGGAGATCTGCGCTGTTACTCACACTGACGCGCACAGTCGCATTCACCAACACACACACACACACACACACACATTATATATATATATATATACCCAGAGGCAACACTAACTCTCTGCCACACACACACACACACACTGTGGAATAGTGAACATGCACGGGCGGGACGGATAATCAGACTGGACCGCGCGCTTCACCTTCACCTTGTGGATAACCTGGAGATCTGAACGCGCCTTTTGCGCACGGAATCAGCGGAGAGCGGGCACGCGCACAGGAATATACTCCCTTCTTCACCTTGTACTTTCATCTGCTTTATTTATTAAGAAAAGAAAAGAAAAAAAAAACATTCTTTGAAGCCTTCTTCCTTCCACTTTGGAGTAGGAGCTTTTGCTGTTTTTGGTGTGTGTTTTTTTTGGGGGGGTAGAAGATATCTTTATATATATATATATATATATATATATATATATATATATATATATATATATATTATATATTGCGGGTGTCCCAGCTGCCCCGCCACAGCATTTTTTGGGGGGCAAAATATAAAGGATGGCAGTTTGGTTCACTCTTTTGATCCCATGCTTCAGTGCGCTCCTAACGCAGGTAAATAAACCACCATCATCTTCATCATTAACATCATCATCATCATCATTATTATTATTATTATTATTATTATTATTAGTTCTAGTTTTGATGATGAACAACCAGAACCTCAATAATAATAATAATGATGATGATGATGATGATGATTTTAGCATCTGAAAGATGGTGCCTTTTTGATAAACAGACTTACTGCATGAAAACACACAAAGCTGCATCCTTTCCAAACTCCTCCATTCTTCATTTTGAGCGTATTTATTTCTTGCATAAACATGAATACAGAACATAACTGCTCAGTTTAAACAACAAAAAAAAAAAAGAGGCAATAAATTAGCTAAGTGTATCAAGTTTCAAAACAGGACTGGTGTTTGTGAGAGTGTGTGTGAGTGTGTGTGAGTGCGATAATAAAAAAGGAATAACCTTCCAAATAAATGTTATATTAACAAATGATCTGAGCATCTTTTTAAAAGTTTATTAGTGTTTTTCATAAATTATAGAAAGTAACAGTTTCTATAAGTTTTTTTTTTTTTTTTTTACTGATCTGATCAGTAGAGGTGTGTGTGTGTGTGTGTGTGTGTGTGTGTGTGTGGTCTCATCAATTAACCAGTGTTAGACAGAACTGTACTACACTACTACACAAAGTTTTCCTCTCCTTTGCCTCTCCTTTAACTCGGTGCCGCCGTTAAAAGGACACACAATTCGAACCTTAAGCTTTCAAACCTACATCCTCGTGTCACACCTTCAACCTTCTGAGACTCTGCCTGCATCCTAATGCATCTTTGCGCCCTGAATGTGTATGCACGCAGATATCCGGATCTGGTGTTTTCGAGCTCGAGCTCCACGAGTTCAAGAATTTTAAAGGTCTGCTGGCGAGCGGAACCACATGCAGGCCGGATTGCAGGACCTTTTTCCGCGTTTGCCTCAAGAACTACCAGGTGTCCGTAACTCCAGGGAACTGCGTCTTCGGCAGCGCTGTCACCCCTGTGCTGGGATCCAATTCGTTCAGGACGGAAGGAGGACACCTGAGCACACCCATACGCCTGCCTATCATCGGATGGCCGGTAAGAAGAGACATGATAAATATATATATTTTATATATAGTGCATGAGCCAGTTGTGTTAACTAAAGCAGAAAGTTAACATGTGTGTGATAATCACACAGAAATTAAAGCTGCACCATGTAAGAGTACGGTACAGAACTTTACACCTGCATGAACTCCTAGCACTCGTGTCTACTCCTACTTTATGATACGATTTATACTCCATACACATGAAGGATGAGTTCCTATACTCTTTACTTCATGGTTGAACATATGAGATTTTTTTCTCCTCAGGGATCATTTTCTTTGATTATTGAGGCCTGGTATTCACCCTTGCAGGATCCACCTGTAGGTAAGTACTTCCACTTTTATCCACTAGAGGGCGACACTATTGTACACACAAGCATTGTCATTTTTTTTTCTCTCTGATGTACTAATATAAGTCATGTCCACTACAAACATGCCTTGTGCATCATTATTATTAATATAATCCCTGCTATTATTTGTAATCTAAAATGCATTTCTGTTGTTAAAATGTTTTTTTTTTTTTTTGAAGCACACGTACAACCGTGGAACTGCGTTTTCCTCTCGCTTCAAAAACACCTTCTCATTCTCATACTCGAACACAATTGGACTTCCTTTGGTTTATTTTTGGCGTGGGAAAGCGCAGTGGGCTTTGGTGAGAATACTCGACGCTTGCCAAAACCATCCGACTGCACTTTCCTGTATTTTACACCTTTCTGTGTCCCGCCCTTTGGAACGGGATAATAGCATGGGAATGTTTTTCGGTCGACTTAAAGGAAAAAGGAAATTCGTTTTTTTTTTTTCTTGTTTTTTTTTTCGCTCTTTTTTCAATTCCTTTGCATTAGACTGGTGGCTCAACAGTTCAGGCTTTGATCAGAAGGTCAGTGGCACTGCAAAGCACTGCTGCAGACTGCCACTGTTGGGCCCTTGAGCGAAGCCCTTAACAATTAACCTAAAGAGTTTGTCAAAGTATTATTTCTTATATTCACAGATTGACCTAAATGGTTCTTTTCTTTTTTCTTCTTTTTTTTTTTTTCCTTTGTTCCTCCACAGACTCAAACAACCCCGACTTACAGATTAGTTATTTTTCCATCCAAAGACAGCTGGAAGTAGGGGCTGAGTGGTCTCAGGATGTCCAAAGCAGTCAGCAGACGGAGCTAAGGTATTCTTACCGGTTCATCTGCAATGAAAATTACTACGGAGACACTTGTTCCAAAATATGCACGCCCAGGGACGACCGTTTTGGCCACTACACCTGCAACCCAGACGGGCAGTTGTCCTGTCTCCCCGGCTGGAAGGGGGGATACTGCGAAGAACGTAAGCAACCAGAGATCACCACGCACTGGCCTTTAGGAGACTGAGGGTCTGCTTTAGTGCTTCACCTTGACAGAAAAAAAAAAATAATAATAATAATAATAATAATAATAATGAAAAATCAGCAGTGTGCTTTCTCAGGTGCACGCGGGGCCTCAGGTTTAATTGGCCAACCAACTCGTGAGCTCTGAACGTTTAAAGAAGAATTTCAGATGTGATCCAGGCACTCAGATCTGTCGCTCTGTAGAGTTCGTTTTCAAACCATCGTCCTGCACCTGAACCTTATTCTGATTGAGGTGTTTCTGTAGTGGCCGGACCTTATTCGATCCAGATGGCTTTAGATGAAACTCTGCACGGCGATAAATCCACGAGGCATTTGCAGGCATTTGCGATTCTCCCCCAGTGTTCAGTCCGGGACAATTTCTCAATCGTTTAAAGAAATAAAACCCATCGTAGCGCTGCAAGATATTTGTAAATGGGCTGGGTTTGACGTGTCCGGCAAGCTCTTAAACTTTTTACTGCAGACCTTAGTTAAATTTATCATTAGAGTTGGGTTGACATTATTTATAGGGTGCTTGTTTTTGTGTTGATGCATTAGGCTTAAACCTATAACCATAACTCAGCGTAGTCATTAAAAATAATAGCTCTGATAGTGGTGCCTTGGGACTTGAGACTTTCAAAATAAAAAAGAGCGTCATATCTTTGGTGACTGTTATATTTACATAATGATATATATTTGCGATAGGGTAAAGGCGACATTATGCACGCCACGGGTACAGGGAATATTTCGAACGGTTTAGTCCTCGAGAATCAACTTTCAGGAGCCTGGGTGGATTTTTAACCAAAATCTGGCAACCCTGCTGGAAACACATCCAATATGTCAAGCCAGCTGCTTTCTCTAGCAGTCTGAGTAGCAGTCATTATGGCTAATGCCATTACTGAGAGCCCCATGCGGTTTACTTTGCCAAATGCTCAGACTTTGGATCTGGTTTCGGTTCTGGTTTTTGTGCCTCTCCTGCATTTTGTCCTACTGCAGCGTGGAATTATATAACCTCATACAGTCTACTTTATTACTTGCAAATGATCAGGATACAGCTGTAGGATCGGAAGATGCTTAGAATAAATCACTTTAGATCTGAAATTCTTTATCATTCTCTATGAAATGTGAGATTAAGAATCACGGCCAGAACTTTGTTTTTGTTTGTTTGTTTGTTTGTTTGTTTGTATAGACTACTCAAAACTTTTCTTTTTTTTTTTTTTTAAAGAAATCTGGTCTATAAATGCTTTCTTGTTGCTGTTGTTGAAGAAAAAGCTGTGACCTACATAACAGTATGAGTGAAGGGGGTGAAAATATACAGCAAAGCCTGACTTTATGGGGTGGGGGGTGCAGGGGGAGTAGTGCGCATGCGTATGTCTGAAAAGCGCGCGTGCTTGGTAATTTAATCCCGGGCGAGCACGCGCCGCCCTAATCGCGGCGTTATTATCTGCCACGCGCCACCACCGTTGCGCGCGCTCATTGTGGCTCTGCGGCGTGGCAGCTGCAAAATTACGGCTCGCGCGGCCTGAGAACAACAATAGTGGCAGCTGTCCGTTTTTTTTTTTTTGTTGTTGTTGTTGTTTTTTTTTTCCACTAATTGAGATGGAGCATCTGTTCCAGTCTAAAAAGCACGAGTTCAACCAAAAAAAAAAAAAAAACTCAGTGTGTCACTCAGTAGCCAATTAGAAACAGTGAGAGCACCAACACCTCAATGGTCCTGTCCAATCAGGTGCTCGGAATGGGCGTGGCCAGGTTAGCGGCAACGATAACGATTGCTAATATTCCAACGTTGTAATGCAAAGCTAACTGAAAAGCTTAGGAGCGTAAACTCCAGAGTTACATTACAGAGTGAAAGTGAGCCAAGGCGTCATTTTCCTTTTTCTTATGTACAGTAAATCAGCTCGCCGGGACGTTTCATGACACGGGATTCCTTTCCATGAAGTCATTAATGACTAGTATTGCATCCAGATGGAAAACGTACATATTTCACAATGTTCACTCAGAGTTCACAAACAGACACACGGGTTCCTCATCCTGTCTGATTTCCGCTCTGTTTTGTCTCTCATATGAGAGATATGAGATATGTGTGATATGTGTGATATGACGTCTAATCACCAGGAAGTCGAAACAACAAGGTATTAAGTTATAATAATAGCTCATCAAGTCAAAATAACAAGCTATTAATGAGACATAATTATAAATTGTGAGTTATTAAGTCATAATAGCGACGTCCTGTATTAGGGTGGGTCACAATGCTAATCTCCAACCACATATACAAGAAAGAAAACGCCGTCATGTCACGTGACTGTAGCGCTGTCTGTTCACACCTCAGAGGGATCGCTCAGCCAAAGCGACAAAAAAATTTAAAAAATCCATAGCTGAGAAAATGCTTATGAAGGACGCTAGTGCTAGTGAATGGATATCGTTAGCTAACGGTTGTGATGCTAAATATTTTATATCAGTATCAAAAAGAAAAGTCTTGATCAGTGTTTTCGCCATCGGGTTTCATTGTCGTTGACGTTATTATTATTTTTTTTTTTCATGCAAAGTAACGTGTTGCTAATCGGCATTTCCGTCTCCTTTCACAGCGATCTGCCTTAAAGGCTGCAGCGAAGCGAACGGCAACTGCTCCAGACCCGGAGAGTGCGTGTGAGTACGCAAGCTGGAAAAAATGTGTCTGATGATATCATCGTACGAGAGGCAATTTAGTAAATAGTCATAATGTGTGCTTGCTCGAACGCAGATGCCTGCTTATTTTCCCCTGACTGTCTGTGTGGTTGGCCGTTGCAGGTGCCGCGAGGGCTGGCAGGGAACGTTCTGCACCGAGTGTAAGAAGCATCCCGTGTGTAAGCACGGAACCTGCAACAAGCCGGGAGATTGTCACTGTAAAGAAGGATGGGGAGGACTCTTCTGCGACCAAGGTGAGGAGTTTTTGTAGATACCTCCCTAAGAGGAAACAGCCGTCTCGCCGCGGTAACACACTGGTACTGATCCCGGTGTGTACGCTAATAGATCAGAGCCAGCTTTACTGCGGATGCACAGAGTGTGAGGTCTGCTATAACGAAATACAGATCCTTGGGGGATCCGTTTATTCTAGGGAGTTGAACAGAACCTTTCATTCAGTACAGATGTACTGTGTGACTGTGTAATGGTCTGAGAGTTTTATATATATATATATACATATACATATACATATAGAGACCACTGAGGCATTTCTTCATATCGATAAAATAGAAAACCTCTGTAGCTGCAGGATGTAGGACGATAAAACACAACGATATTCCAGGAATTTCAAGATCAAATAGTCAGAATCAGAATTTCAGATTTAGAAGCCGATCAACGACCCGTAGATCAAAGGATTTAAATGAGCTTCTTTTATAAGCGCATGTTCATCTGGTGCAACGTTTATATCTTTTACGAGAAATGATCAACTCGTAGTGACCCTTAGAGCAGGAACTACTTTTTGCGTCAATCAGGAATTTTTTATTTTATTTAATTTTATTTATTTTTTTTAATGCAGGCACCGTCTTTTAGCCTTTCTTTTAAGTATATCAAAACTTTGAACTAGAACTAAGCACACATTTCCCAGCAAAAGATCCTATTTTCTTATATATAGAGAGAGTTTAGCAATCTGCTTGCTTTAAGGTTGTGTGTGTAAAAGAAAAAGATGGTTCTCTTTTACCTAAGAGAACCCTGATCAATCCAAAGAAGGCTTTTCTAATAGAATATTTCTTTATTAGGAATGTATGTCATGCTTCTTTTCTGATATTATGTTTATTATTTTATTATTTAGGGGGGGAAAAAAAAGAAAGAAAAAAAGAGACAGGACCTAGATTGTTGTTGTTGTTGTTGTTGTTGTTTTCCTATATACTGTAGGTTGCATATTATATATCTATTGAGTAACGATGTGTGTAATGTTTAAGTTAAGGATGTTTAAGGCATTTTGTTCAGTCAGAACGTCAGCAAACTCATCCAGCTGTGCGTAAAGCAGGGCTTCGTAACTAGCAAGTTGACTCTAGGTTGTGATTTAAGTGCTATCATTCACATTTGACACTAGATCTGAACTTCTGCACCCACCACAAGCCGTGTATGAACGGAGCCACGTGCACCAACACCGGGCAGGGCAGCTACACATGCACGTGCAGGCCGGGCTACACCGGGGTCAACTGCGAGCTGGAGGTGCGTCACTGCGACAGCAACCCGTGCAGGAACCGCGGACACTGCGTGGTGAGTTCAGCTCATGACAAGATGAGGATGATGATGTTTCAGCGTGACGTTTAGCATGCTAATAGTGCAGTCTGCTAAACTGTTACTATTACTAAACTTTCAGGAGCTGGATAATGGTTACACGTGCACGTGTATGCCCGGGTTCGAGGGCACACATTGTGAGCACAGCCTCCTGACCTGCGCAGACATGCCCTGCTTTCAGGGAGGCAGGTGCCACGAGCGGGACAACGGACGCAGCTATTCGTGCGACTGTCCTAAAGGATACACAGGATTCAACTGTGAGAAGAGGGTGGACAAATGTACGACTCTGCCTTGCGCCAATGGTACGCCATGTCCCCACTTGCTCTGTGTGTGTGTGTGTGTGTGTGTGTGTGTGTGTGTGTGTTTTTGTGTGTAACCTGTGTGTAACCGAACACCCTGTGCTCCACAGGTGGCGCGTGCGTGATCCAGACTGGCGTCCGTAAGTGCAGCTGTCCTGCAGGATTTACAGGCCAGCGCTGCGAGATCAACGTCAACGAGTGCTCCTCGAACCCCTGCGCGAACGGCGGCACCTGTCACGACGCCATCAACGGCTACACCTGCTCGTGTGCTCCGGGGTACTCCGGGCGGAACTGCGATCTCCACAGCGCCACCTGCTCCTCGCAGAATCTCTGCCAGAACGGAGGAACGTGCATCAGCGTCCCAGACGGCGCCCCTGTCTGTCTGTGTCCCAGAGGCTTCACGGGGCCGCGCTGCGACTATTTCGCCGTCACGCTTCCCATGCTCCCGCCCACCACGGAGACACGGGAGAACTTCCAGTGGGCCGCCGTGTCCCTGGGCATCGGTCTGGTGGCTCTTCTCGTGCTGGTGTGCATGGTGGCGATCGCTTTGCGCCACATCCACAGGCAGTCTGCTGCAGAAAGGACTCAGGACGCCATGAACAATCAATCGGATACGCAGAGGGACAACCTGATCCCGACGTCGCAGCTCAAGAACACCAACAAGAAGGTGGACTTGGAGGTGGACTGCGGGCAGGAGAAATCGAATTATATCCTCAAGAACTACCATTTGGACTACAACTCGTCTAAAGAGTTTAAGGACGCGCAGACACAAGAGGATAAAAGTCACAAGTATGAAAAGTGTTTAGAAGACAAAATACCGTTGAGTAGAATGTACAGGTGAGTCAAGGAGCCGTCTAGAACCACTCTGTCGATTCATTAAAGCAGCCTCTTGAAAGAGCTCACGATTAATCTGTAATACGACCGCGATCCTAGCCGCTTGTCTTCACCACGCTTACGCAGGGTGTGTGATTTGTGTGTGCAGTGAAAAGCCGGAGTGTAGGATATCAACGATATGCTCCCCGAGAGACTCCATGTACCAGTCGGTGTTTGTAATAGCGGAGGAGAGAAGTGAATGCGTCATAGCAACCGAGGTGAGAAAGAATGACAGAGGAAACAATAACAATCCCCTCATTTCTTTTTTTGTTTTCCACATGGTTGTAATCGTAATCGTGATCGTAATTGTGACTTTTCCCCCATAGGTATAAAGAAACGACACAACAGGAGGATGAAGACGGAAGACGCAGGAAGGAGAAAAAACACAATCAAAGCAGAATTTTCTGGATTGTTTACAACGAAATAAAAAGAACTGAAAGACTGGAGATGATTCTTTTTTCTTTTTTCTTTTTTTTGTGATGTCCACTGCTGCTCTGAGAAACTTGAGGACGCAATAGTGAATGAAGTTTGCTTTTTTCGTGTACAGACGTGTACAGTCCTGGACCCCTACGGTATGGTTTCATGGTTTCTATGGCTTTCTTTTTTTTTTTTTTTTTCCCTTTCGAGCTTGTAATGAAGAAGAAGGAGGGAGAAAAAAAAGCAGGACTTACACTGACTGCACCGCAGGAGGACCAGAGGGGGGAGAAAAATGTCTTTGGCACCGAGACGTGGCCCCCTCCCAACATCGAACGAGTGAGCGAGCGAGTGAGCGTGCGTAAGCGCTCTCGCTCTTTTTCTCTCTCTCTCTCTCTCTCTCGTGTGGTAATCACAGACACGTCATCTGCCAACTAATCACTACGAAGGTGCCAGGGACTTCCAAACCTTCACGCCAGCATCGTTGCCCGCTATGCAAAAAGAAAAGAAAGAAGAAGAAGAAGAAGAAAAAGAAGAAAAAGAAAAGGATCAGGAAAAGGTGGCTGTACAATCACAGCCTCTCCCGATCTTAATCCCAATCACGAGGAAACGAATGTCACAAAGGACAAATCATATCAACACTGGTTCGTTTTCTCCAAGACCGTACAGTATGCAGCCCAAATTTCACAAAAAAGCCTTAAAAGGAATGAAAGGAATGAAAGTAGAGGATGAACGGGACGCTCAGCTTTTCTCGGATCCGTGGAGAAAAAAAAAAACCAGGATGCGACGCAATCAACAAATGGAGTGTAGCAAGCAGGGATCGGAGAAATGAGCGACGAAAAGAAACAAGAAAGAACGGAAGTGACTGCACACCAACCACTGACTGCCTATAAATTTTAGACCAATAATGTAATTTTTAAAAGAAAAATGATTATTTGCAGAGTTAATTTAATTACGACACACTGCTCTTGATATGTTTTATACTATTATTTTTTTGTATATAATGCATATTTATAAAAAAAAACAAACAAACAAACAAACAAACTGAAGAATAAAAAAATGACAATAATAATTCCTCATGACTTTGGCTTTGATGTTGAATTCATGTTTATGTTATTTTTTTCCCCCTTTAATTTCTCTTCATGTCTCTTAAAAAGAAAACAAAATCCCTCTCACCCTGTCGTCGCCCATATCCGACACCCCATTTACTCGTAAATTGGCTTGAAATTCAAATCCGTTGCCTCGGCTACCGGCCCTCGGCTACACATGGCGAAGTGCGGGGAGTGAAACAGATGCCCCCGGGGTGCAACCCTGCTCCTCCATAAAAAAAGAAATTCAAAAAAAACAGCGGCATATGCCAGCCCTCTCACCCAGCTCCACGTGCCGAGCACTCCGGCTATAGAGCTGCTCGCATGCACGTGGGTTTCGGCGCCAACAGCCCTGGCCTCGGCATCGCCCTCAGCCTCATGGAGTGGGGCGGGTGAGGTGTTTGGGAGGGGTGTTTCGAGTGTGTGGGGAGTATTAAAGTAGAAACGGTGCTGCTGCCGTTCCCCCTCCTGTTTCCCGTAACCCGTAACAAAAGACGCGAGGCTGAGCCGTGCATGTGGTCGTGTCCCGCACAGATGGGCTTCAGGGCAAAGCTGGCACCATGAAAAAAAAAAAAAAATAGCTACAGGCCTTTGAAAAAAAAAAAAAAAAGTTTAATTGAGCAATCTGGAGCTCGAACCCGTGATTATTTATTGTCGCTTTTTTTTCCATATGGGTGGCGCGGGGTCACCTGGGGCTCCACTTAGCGCAGGAAAAGCCAAAAAGGGCGTCTGTTAGACCGGCTGGAGCTGGGAGGGAATTTACCTCCTCCATTAGCGCTGGGAGGTGAGACTCGATAAAATGGACAGGAAAAAAAAGATGTGTGCACGTGTTTCATATTTAGACCCCGTGTGAAAGCTGTGACGAACACCTGAACACAGGTCTGGTCTTTTTTTGTTTTTTTTTCCGTTTGGCTGGGAATCATTCACCATCCAGTCTGGCGTCGAGCTTCAGTGAGCAGAAGGCCGAGGATATTAAAGTACACGACCCAGGGATTAGTTATTTATTAGTTATTATTTACGCCACCATCAGCAGTAAGAACACACACACACACACACACACACACACACGCAGGCACATACTCAGAGTCATCCGGGTGAAAAGGATGCTCAGAAAGCAACAAGGTTAGCAAAACGCTTCCGTCACATAACACTCGTTATCGCAGCAATTAGTCATGTGGTAAAGCCTTCCAGCTGGAAACCTGTTACATGGAGACTGCGTGTATGTACGTATACGGTATACGTGTGTGTGCGTGCGCATGTGTGTGCCCCGCTCTTTGGCCTCAGGGTCTCCATCACATGGCCAGCCATTCTCATTGTGTTATAATCACAGCATCCTGTTTGTGACCTAGTGACATCATTTCCTGCTTCCTTTCTGATTAAAAAATGCAGAACATGCCGGCACAGGCCAAGCGATTTTCTCACGCATCTTTTTTTTTTTTCTCTCTTGTTGTTGTTCTTCTTGTTGTTTCCCTCAATCTCAGTTCACACGGGTACCTTCAGCTTCAGGAAGCAGGTTCCTAACAAATGAAGAAGGAGGCAGTGTGTAAATAATAATAATAATAATAATAATAATAATAATAATAATACAAATAATAATAATAATATTATTATTATTATTGTTATAGTTGTTGGGATTCCGTTTCCAGTTCCTGTGCACACTTTGCATTCAAACCAAACAAGCACGCAGCCTGAATCAGCTGCACAGGATGATGATGATGATGATGATGATGAGACGCTGCTCTGAGTGTTTAAACAGCCCTGACAGTGTTTATGCTCGGGCGAACAGTCGAAACCCTGCGGTTTCTGCAGCGTGCGTGTTTCAGTAATTAACACTAGAGGTCAGTGACATGCTCACTGAGAGACACTCGACCTCACACACGCGCACACACACACACACACACACACACACACACCGTTCATTCTCAGGCTGAAAAAAAAAAAAACACTCCAGTCTTTCAACTTCAGCACTTAAGTATTCGTTCGTCGGATTTATACTTCACTTTAGACTTTAAATTCAGCTACACGAAATACATTACAGTTAAAAAGTTTGTTTAGCTCGCAAAACATTGATCTCCTCCAGCCAATAACACAACTAGGGACTGGATCTTTCACTTTAGCATCAAGTCACTTCATCTTAGCATTAAATTGTTTGGCAGCAAAATTGTTACTTTTAGCAACCTATTATTTCAGTTTAGCATGTTAGTCATTTTGCTAAAAAAAATTTTTTTTAAATAACTTTTTAAAAAAGCATCAGGTTATTTCACTTTACCATCAAAAAAGGTGTTTAGCATTTTTCAGTTTAGCATCGAATCACTTCAGGTCAGTATCAAGTCATTCAGTTAACATCAACTAATTTCAGTTTACCATCAATTCACTTTAGCTTAGCATCAATTCATTTCAGTTTAACATCAAATCATTTTAGCTTAGCATCAAATCACTTTAGTTTAGCACATATTGATTTGAGTTTAGCATCAAATCAGTTAAATTTAGCATCAATTTACGTCCGTTTAGCATCAATTCACTTCAGTTCAACATCAATCACTTCAGCTTAGCATCAAATCACTTCAGCTTAGCATCAAATCACTTCATCTTAGCATCAAATCACTTCAGTTTAGCATCAAATCACTTCAGTTTAGCATCAAATCACTTCAGTTTAGCACATATTAATTTGAGTTGAGCATTAGATCACTTAAATCTAGCATCAATTTACTTTAGTTTAGCATCAAATCATTTCACTTTAGCATCATATCACTTTAATTTAGCATCAATTCACTTTATTTTAGCATTGATTCATTTTAGTTTATCAATTAACTCCATCTTAGCATCAAATCATTTCAGTTTAGGATTAAGTTGTTTAGTTTAACAACAAAAATTGTTACATTTGGCATCAAATAATTTCAGTTTAGCATCGAGTGATTTCACTTTACAGTCAAATTGTTTAGCATAAAATCATTTCAGTGAAGCAGCAATTAATTTCAGTTTAACATCAAATAATTTTAGCTTAGCATCAAATCACTTTAGTTTAGCACATATTGATTTGAGTTTAGCATCAAATCAGTTAAATTTAGCATCAATTTACCTCAGTTTAGCATCAATTCACTTCAGTTTAGCATCAATTCACTTCAGTTTAGCATCAAATCATTTCAGTATTGCATCAAATCGCTTTAATTTAGCATCAATTCACTTTATTTTAGCATCGATTCATTTTAGTTTATCAATTAACTCCAGCTTAGCATCAAATCATTTCAGTTTAGGATTAAGTTGTTTAGTTTAGCAACAAAAATTGTTACATTTGGCATCAAATAATTTCAGTTTAGCATCGAGTGATTTCACTTTACAGTCCAATTGTTTAGCATAAAATCATTTCAGTGAAGCAGCAATTAATTTCAGTGTAGCATCATATCACTTCAGTTGAGCCAAAACGTTTAGTCAAACCCTTTAATTTAGCATCCAATAATTTCACTTCAGCATTACATTTTTATTTTATCATCAGCTGGTTTCAGTCAAGCATGAATTCGTTTAATTTGATACCCATTCGTTTAAGTGCAGCATGAAATTGTTTAATTGAGCATCCAGTCGTTTCAGTTTAGCAATAAATTTTTTTTTACTTGGAATCGAAGGGTTTAGGTTAACATCAAATCATTTAACTTAGCATCCGATCATTTCACTTCAGCATCACATTCATATTTTGTATCGCACTGTTTCAATTAGCAAGAAATTGGTAAATCTAGCATCCAATCATTTCAATCCAATCATTAAGCATCAAATTTAGTTTAGCATCAAATTGTTTCAGTTTAACAATAAACAAATAGACAAACAAATAAACAAAGCAGGACACGTAGCCTCCCCATTTCTGAGCAAAAGCTAGCACGTCATGACGAGCCAATCACATCACTTCACTACCTGTCGCGGGCGAATCGAATGCTTTCAGTATATTTTTGGAAAATAGGACGTTTGCACTGTTCCGTTACTGGCCCCAAAGTTTCTCCAGCAGTAATAAATGTCAGGTGTGTGTCACTTAACGTCCGCAATACATTCTGAGAAACAAGACATCATGTTATATGCTTAACGAAACTATGTGGGATCCTGTAGTGTAAGCAGTGTGCTGGAGTTAGTCTGGAGTGCAAACCTGCTGTTTCACTTCCCAAATGATACGTGTGTTTTTTCCTCCTTCACCCAAACATGTGGAAATGGCTTGGAGCGACGTCAGGACTGCACAGGGGATGTGGCAATAACTCCTAGCCGAGTTCCCGTAATGTGTAAAGTAGTGTTAGTTAATGATTGTGTGTACTGTTCCCACAAACAGATCGTCTCTTACACAAGCAAGTAACAACTTATTTGTCGATTTTCAGGGATCAGTCATTCCGCTGAATTCACAGGAATAGACGTACCGCCTTCTTTACTACGTTTGCACCATTCAAATGTTTCACTGCAGTTACTGTAAGAGTCTCATCACGGTACTGTGCTTACTGTCTTAATGTCTAAATATCAATCGCCTTCACACGGTCGTTCCATAGAAATGTCACACAAGTCCCAGTTTGACTTGAACACCCCTTGCACATGTTGCAAGAGAAGCTCACACTTTTTGAATATCATTTACAAGTGAATTGTTGAATACAAATTACGCATGAGCTTGTGAAAAAGGTCATAATGTCCAAAATGCTGCTGAATCCCTGGTGTAATATTTCCTAAAAAAAAAAAAAATAAAAAAAAATGCCTCAAAGAAAAAACAAACACTATTGTACGGGATAGGATTTATGTTGTAAAGATTGTACAATACATAAAAATAAAGTGCATTTTAACAGATGCACTGTGACAATAAATATTCTACAAACATTGCAAACGAGTAATCTCTCAGGTCATGATGTCATCACATGACCTAGCCAGTGTTTGTTTCCCCTTTCCCGCTCAATTAATTACCAATGGCACTCGTTGACGATCACACACCGCCGTGTTATTTTACCAACTCTCCGTTCAGGACTGCGTCTGTTTCGATTAGAGTTTCGATCGTAGTGTGTTTGACGTTGCTTGTCGGCGGCTGTTTTCGTCTCACTCGCGTTTCTCAGTATCGTCTCGGCCTGTGGTCTGCCTGTCTTAAAGGTTTTAAGAAAACCAGAAAATGTTGGTGGTGGGGGGTTGGCACAAATAACTAAACCTGAAACTGAAATCAGGAGAAAAAATATATTTTTTAGTAGAAGCTAAAACAAAGAAGTAGTTTATATAAAGGGGCAATGCTTATTGAAATGAAAATGCAGTGAAGAATTTCCATAAGTCTTCTTTTCATTTCTGTGAATCTGCTTTGAGACAATGACCATTGTTAAAAGCGCTATAGAAATAAAATTGAATTGAATTGAATTGAATTGAATTGAAGTCCATAACTCTGAGAATCAATTAATATTGAGTTAAACATACAGCGTTAACATAGATTTCTGAGATTGTAACTTATTCGTTTTCTGTCTTCTCATGATATTCATTCTGTATCTTCTCTTTATATACAATCGTTATCATTATCTAATGCTTATCCTGTACAGGGTCGCGGGGGTCCTGGAGCCAATCCCATGAGACTTTGGGCAAGAGGTGGAGTTCACCCTGGACAGGGCACAAGCACATACTCGCACGCTTATGCACACAGTTCGGGCCATTTGAGGATCCCACCAAGCAGGGGGAGAGCTAGCAAACTCACCCACAGATCTGAGATCAGATTCATTCATTCATTCATTTATTTATTTATTGTTACAGCAGAGCATTGGAGCTGGTACAGACTATCAATTTTATATCAAATAAATTTCAAACTCAAATTTTAACATAACATAAACAACCGCACACAGTACGATATGCAATGAAAATCTTATATGACTGTCGGTGACCGAAAAATAGGAAATGAGTGCACAACCATTGAAAATATTGCACTAGAAAATACAATTAAACCAAAGACAGAATTTGCAATACGATCAAAATTGAAGTTGGAAATTAAGTTCAAAATGTATAAAGGTATGATTTTTTTTTTTTTTTCCTATTTTATGTGCAAATCAGCATCTCGCCTTCTCATCTGATCATCTTGTCCAAAAAGTGTTAACATCATCCAACTTACAAATGAGTTTACATTTAAACACTAGAAATTGTTGCAGAACCTTAAACATGTTAAGCTTAAGGACTTGTCAATAAAGCTATCGTCTGATACCTAAAGCGAGGACGGGGTGCCAAGCCATCTCACACACACTCTCATCTACTCTCATCATATTACATGCAATTTGAAAACTCCGCTCAGCCTACACTGCATGGGTTTGCACTGTTGGAGGAAACCAGTGTACTCACAGGAAACCCACGCAGCACAGCGAGAACATGCAAAGTCCACTCACACAGACTGGAGGTGAGATTCGAACCCCCAACCATGCAGGTGAAAATCAGGACATCTGGCTTTGAATTTCAGCAGCACGATGCTTTAAGTGCTGACATTCTGGACATTCTGGACATTCCACATGTGGGTGTGATGTTCAGGAGTCCTCAGATATTTTTCACCGTTCAGCGAGCACAAGTCTTGTTGAATTCATTTTCCTCTCTACAAAAACTCAAAAGTTTTTTTTTTTTTTTTTTTAAACCAGCCTGGGAGGGAATATGTGTTATTTTCAGGCCTCGAGTGAAAAAGTCAGTGGCGTTCCTCACATTGTTGTCGTTCAGATGTTTTCTTCAAGCGTCAGTCTTAAACCAGATAATCTACTCTCACAACATCTCCATAACAGACGTTCATCACACACACTATATACAGTATACTATAGTACATTATATATAGTATACCGCTCCTTGTTGGAGCTACGCCACGACGAATTCTGAAGGTATAAGGCGGATATACACGTCACCCTTTCCAGAACTAATTTGGACCTCCTTATGCCTTCAGTACTGCCTTAATTCATCATCGCATAGCTTCAGCAAGGAGCTGCAAATGTTCCTTAGAGATTTTGGTCCATATTGACATGATGGCCAATCTCCACATCGTTCCACCACATCCCGAAACTGCTCTACTGGATCGAGACCTGGTGACTTTGGAGGCTTTTTCGAATACAGTGAACTGAATTATCTTGTTCAAGAAACCTTTGTGACATTGTCTGTTATTCTGTTAAGCTATGGACATGGACAGCAACAGCAATAGGCATTTTGTTTGGTACCAAGGAAATTTCCCCCACGCCATTACACCACCATCACCGGCCTGAACCACTGATACAAGGAGGATGGATCCATGCTTTCATGTTATTCACACCATATTCTGACCTGACCATCTGAACGTCGCAGTAGAAATCGAGACTCATCAGACCAGGCGAGGTTTTTCCAATATTGTCCAATATTAGTCAGGCTCCCCGTGTGGTCTTCTGCTGCTGCATCTGCTTCAAGGTTCCACGTGTTGCGCATTCAGCGTTGCTCTTTAGCATACCTCAGGTCATAATGAGATGCTATTTGAGTCACTGTTGCCTTTCTAGGCCATTCTCCTCGGAGCTCTGGCATCGACAAGGCATTTTCTGGCCTTACTGGGTTTGGTTGTGCGTCAAAATTCCAGAAGATCAACAGTTTCGGGAAATTTGTGTTAAGAAGCAGGTGGACCCAATGACACTGAGCAGCTTCGTGTTAAATATATATATTTTTTTTAATGTGCCTGTGCTTTGGTTTCTCTCCCTCTCCTGTCATTGTTTTCTTACTTTTTACATGTGTATACCCGACTGTTCTTTTGTTTCATTGAATTTTCGCTGAACCATTGTGTGTTTCTGTACTGCCTTGTGTTTTTAGTCCGTGCTGTGTATGTGTCGCATTTCCTGGTTTGACCTTTGACGGTGAATATAAATCTTTCTAGTTCACGCTGACCTCCTGTTGGATTTCTTGACAACAGGTTTCACAGACTGAACTGAATAAAACACATGTAAGGATAAATGCTCGGGTTTAGTTTAAATGTAGACAGAAAAGTCTACTTTAGTACACATTAAAATCTGCGTTTTGTTTGGGAGTGTTTTTGTAGTGCCTTGAAGAGCTTGTTAATTGCATGTAATGTTTATTTTATTCAACAGTTTTTGTTTGTTTCCTAAGTACATGTAGGTGCCAGTAATTAAAAAGAAAAGCACATGTGTAGAAACGCCCTTAGGGAGCCTGTCTAGGCGTGTTGTAATTTGCTCTGCAGTTATCGTAAATAATCTGTCAGTAATGCAGAAGGTGTCTTGCGCACTCTGCTATTATACTCGCTCTCAGTATCGGTCTCAACTCACGATAGTTTTCCATTCGTGTTTTGCAAAAACAGCTTTTTAAAATGCCAGATTAAAGCTCTCGGCCAAAACATGGTGCCTGTGCTAAAAAGTGTCTCGCTCAGGTGAAAAAGAATCTTCAGATCATATGACAAAAAATTTCCATAATACTTAATGCTTCTTATCTCACAATCCATGTTTGTTTGTTTTTGTTTTCTTTAAATATACATACATTTACATTTTTAGCAGATCAAAAGAAACACATTTGCTAAATACAGTTTCAGGCCCTTTCATGCCTTTGTTTGGCCCTTTTTTGAATTCAAATCTTTCAACGATCTTAACTGTCATTCAGATGAAACTTGGCCAGTTTACCTTTCACATGAAAAGACGTAAACCGGAAACGGTGTATTATTCTAAAGTGTACATTGCAACATGAATTTGACATGGTTACGGACACTACAGATTTTTCGGGGGAGAAAATCCGGGAATGCTGTAATGTAAGCAACAATTTTTACAGGTCATGTGCTTCTATAAGCTTACGACAATTTTAATATCAATACTCAAAGAAATATGAATAATTTGCATTTTAAATGATTATTGTTTGAAGCGAGACAGTATAACACTGAAACATGAGCAACTTGACGTTTTCAGGGAAGCGAGATTGGTCACTTCCATGTTACATAAACCTCCGAAGTAGCTTCTTTGGCCACACACATTTCTTTTTTTTTTGCATTATTACGATATATGTATATTATCAAGACAAATTAAGACAGTATGTAAATATCAGTCACTAAATAATAATCACAGTTAAATTTAAATACATAAAATTAAATACTTTCAATTTGTATGATTTAAAGCATAAAATAGTAGCATTTAACCTGATTTGTCTCTCTTATTAAGTGTATACTTATTTCTGTAGCCATCGAATTACCCTTAAACATCATTATTAACTCAAGTTCTTCGAATCGGGAAGGTTTTTTTTTTTTTTTGTGCTTTCCAAGAATTCCCTGGAATGTTTTCTGCCTTGTTCTAAATATGACAGACGATTTGGCAGACGAGTAAATAAGTGCAACAAATCGATTTCTTGATCGATTTTGAGAAGCCAGTCCTGATTAACCTTCCTCACTTTAACGACTACACACGTTTCGTTTAATCCTTAATACAAAATAAGCGTGAAATGAAAACTCTGAAAAGTAGCTGAGTATGAGCGTATTTTTATTTCTCTACACAAACGGAACAAAACAAAAGGTCGGACCAGACATTAAGGGAAGAGTCCCATGGCTGTCTTGTTTTCAGCGCAGTGAGTTTACACTGTACACAAGGTCACGCTCGGTCCCGGGACGCCGGAGCTTTAGGTTACAGGCGGAGAGAGTAAACACGCTGTTCTTTGAAAGGCTCCTGGAGCTCCAGAGAAAGCCCTGTGCATCACGCAGACTTTTAAGGAGCTTACACGAGACTGGATCGTATGCTGCCAGCTAATGCCTCTATTTATAGATAATCCTATTTTAGCTAAAGAGCAAAGACGAGCCTGGGGTAAAAATAAGGAAGTGTTAAATAGGGGAGAGGAGTGGGGGGGGGGGGGGGCAGCATGGCTTGTTTACCAGAACCTATAGTGTGGAAGAACTGGGAGAAAGGTTCTCGCTGGGTGGTGAAGGTCATATCCTGATCTTACTGACCTACAGAACAGACACGATGTTCATTTACAGCAGTTATTAATAGATGGAGACAATCTAGAACAAATTAATTTATATATGAGCACTGATCAGCCATAACATTAAAACCATCAACATTAAAAGCACCTAGGTTTTGGGTTCCCCTTGTGCCAAGTGGGTGGCTCTGGCCTCTCGGGGCATGTCTCCACAAAACCTCCGAGGGTGTGCTGTGGTGTCTGGGACCGGGACGTTGGCAGCGGATCCTCCGGGTGCTGTCGGTGTCAGGGTGGAGCCTGTGTGAATCGGACTTGTTTGTCCGGTGCATGGCATGGCCGAGTGATCGGATTGGGATCTGATGAAGTTTCAAGGACGGATCAGCCAGCTGTGGTGCACTGGGTGTCCTGGTGCCTTTCTAGAATTGACTGCATTGGATTTTCTGTGGGATCGGACCAGACAGGTTGGTCTTTGGACCCCGTGGGCTTGGGTGAGCCTCGGGTGCCAGTGATACAATTATTTTTGTTTCGTTCTCTGGAAAGGTGAAAAAAATAAAATCAGTGTATTTAAATATACATATACAGAAAACCTGTCTAGGCGTGTTGTGATGTTATCGTAAATAGTCTGTCAGTAATGCAGTGTTGTGTACACACTGTTATTGCACACACCCTTAGTATCGGTCTGATCTCATGAGGAAAAGATTACCAGATTTGCACCAACTCCGTTTAAAATGTGAACTGATGTGTGTGTGTGTGTGTGTGTGTGTATACACATATATACTGTATTAATGTTATCACACCCAGCTATATAAACAGTCGTGAAATTACTATGATGGAAAAAAAAAAAAAAAGTTTGTGATGTTATTGAGAAACCCCAGGAAGCGCTGACACTGGAGACTCCTTCCAAAAACGTTTTTAAACAAAATTCCATCATATCACCCATTTTCTGGTTTATGTTCAGCGTCCACCGTATACGACCCTGCAAACGAGCGATGAGGTAATAAAATGTAGGCATTAATATGAAATAAACCAGGGAATTATTGCTCTAATAGATCTCTGAGGAGATGTTGTGCTTGCTGTTTATGTGAAGGAGCCTTGGTAACAGTCAGAGGTGGAGCTGTAGGTTCTCCAACATCTTCAGAACAGCCATCTAGTTTCTTTTCAGCAAGAAAAGCTTTTCTTTTAATTAAATTCAAGAGAGAATTAAAACAACAACAACAACAAAAAAAGAGTGGATGGTGAGGTACATGGACATTCCACAAAGTTGAACGTAACTAATGGATATTGTGTCCATGTCCTTTTTTTTTTTAATAGAAACAAAGCAATATACAGTATTTGTTGCCACATTGCTGTGGTGTAAACCAAAGAAATACTTCATTCTTCGGGTTTAGGAAAATGGTGGTGGTGAAAAGAATTCCACCCTGGATTTTTTTTTTTAATCCTGACTCAGGAAATGAGTTTCTGTAGCTGATTGTGAACGTAGTGTGTTAGGTCATGTTTTCACAGAGATTTTTCCAAAGCATGAGAGCCAAGTCTGGAATGATGGATGGTCCTTCTTTAAAATTTTGGGCTTCATGGAAATGCCGTGACAAATTAAACTTAATACAATGACTTAGAGCGGTGCAGAATATTGGCAGCTGGCGCTCGGTTTCGCACTCGTACTTTTCTCCGTCTCTGAGGTTTAAGCCAGGGGTTCTCATCGCCGCCCTCTCTGTTCGGCAGTAAGAACAGTGTACAGTGGGGATTACCTGGTGCAAGTGGGTTAGTAACCGAACCCTGGAAAGAAAACCTGGCCAGCGGCCCTCAGGGACTAGATTGATTACATTTGGCTCAGACCGCCGAAGCAAGAAATAAGGCCAATAGTCAGTCCGTCATGTGTCTGTTGATCTTATCTGATCTAGTGTTTCCCAATCCTGCAGCCTTTATTAGAGAATTTGAGTTGGGAAAACACCAAAATAGCCTCACCTAGAAACTAGGCCAGGACTAGAAACTATAAAAACCACACTATACGTTCCACTGAAAAACGAGGCTGCTTTCAAGCCCCAGGTGGAATCTTGGGTTCAGTTCAGCGTCTAAACAGCGGTGCCAAAGTTAAACACAACACCAACGGCTAAAACCCGGCCTCCGGTTTGTGCCTGTATAAACAAAGGACGCAAAGAACGAATCCAACTCATTTAATAAATATGACAAATGACAACAGTTTATTCGTAATATAGATGTTTGTAGATTTGAAATCTGAACAGCATTTCAGCAACAAACATCCCAATACTGAATCGCAATTCGTTTCGAGACCCGGACATGTAGCGGTATTTCTGCCATCGATTACTAACAGACCACAGAAGTACGGATAAGCTGGTATCTTCTGGTCCATCCACATGAGATCCGGCACATTGGGTGACGGATCCCCCCCAACCTGGAGGTGTATCCTTAAGGCGTCGGGTTATCATTCACACATTATGGCACTCCAGTTAGCCTTTGACTGTGGGAGGAAACCTAAGTACCCGGAAGAAACCCACTAAGCATGGAGAGAACATGCAAACTCAATGCACAAGGACACATGCGGGAATCGAACCCCGGCGCTAGAGGTGCAAAGTGATGGTGCTAACCGCTACGCCACCGTACCACCCACGAACAAGCTAAGTACATAAATAAATAAGAACTTGCTGAGATTTTGATCAGTCATGTGAAAATCTATCCACTGACTCATAAGACTTCAAGAATCTGCGCTTAGGGTTAAGTACATGACCGGCGGCGATAATGACTAAGATTTAATAGAATGAATGACAGTTGCTATGCTGTTTGGACATCGTGTTCCATCAGACAGAAACTGCTTCCACATGAATCCAGAAAGAACATCGAACATCAACAACATTTAAATCTACGCCAGATGTTGTTTTTTTTCACATCTCTAATTATAAAATTACAAATATTTATTTTTTTAGTAATTGCTTTGATCAATTGTGTGAACGTCTGAACTCTGATACAACGCTACACGCTAATATTATTTTTTGTTTGTTTGTTATGTACTCGTCTATTTGGGTTAAATATGCGACCTAAGATGATTATTATAATTTCATGCAACGATTAAAAACTGAAACAATAAG
This sequence comes from Clarias magur, assembly GCA_013621035.1. Taxonomy (NCBI): domain Eukaryota; kingdom Metazoa; phylum Chordata; class Actinopteri; order Siluriformes; family Clariidae; genus Clarias; species Clarias magur. Next base: position 1,231,783 of record QNUK01000146.1, on the reverse strand, counting down.
TAGCTCTTATCAGGAATTCCTGATTTTGATGCTTATCAGTTTATATCTTCTTTTTAATGTGTTACATAACTTTTAAAACACTCACTCTCATGCATTCACTCATTGTATATACCCAGCCATGACATAAATAAGAACTCGCTGAAATTTTGATCGGTCTGTCCTCTATCCACTGACTCTCACATCACACATCACACATCACACAAACATATTTCATAAGAATTTTAAAATACACTTTGCGCTTAGGGGTAAGTACATGACTGGAGGCGCTAATGACTACGATTTAATAGATTGAATCACAGTTCCTATGCTGTTTGAACATCGTGTTCCATCAGACGGAGCCTGCTTCCACATGACTCCATGCACAGACCCCAAGGTGCGAATCGAACCTGGATCCAGGAGGTGGAAGGTGATGGTGCTATTTGCTAAGCCTCTGTGCCGCCCATGGCAGGCTAACATTTATTTATTTATTTATTTATTCATTCATTCAATTTGGACTCGTCTATTTGGGTTAAATGCATGACCTGAGATTATGATTATTATAATTTCATGCAACAATTAGCAATAATCAGCAATTCCTGATTTTGATGCTTATCAGGTTATCTATTTTTTTCCTCCGTTTGTTTCATACTACAAAACATTCTGTCCATCCATCCATCCATCCAGGAACCTCAGGAGTCCAACAAGAGACCATGGAGGTCAATGGTGATTACCGTTGTATTTATTCACATTTTTGTACAATCTTGATGGGACCTCCGGTCTACATTCACACACTCTCACTCATCGTCTATACCGCTTTATCCTGTATAAAGGGTCGGGGGGATGGGGGGGGGTGTTACCCCTGGAGCATATCCCAGGACACTTAGGTTACATTTACATTTAGGCATTTGGCAGACGCTCTTATCCAGAGCGACTTACAAAAGTGCTTTGAAGTTTTCATCATTGGATAGATCCCTACACTGGGTTACAAGGGCATGCGGCGGGACACACTCTGGACAGGGGACCAATCCATCACTGAGCACACACACATGACACTCACAAGCTCTTTGGATTGTGGGAAGAACACGGAGTACCTGGAGAAAACCTAACAAGTACAGGGAGAACATGCAAACACCATGCACACAGACCCCGAGGCGGGAATCGAACCCAACCCTAGAGGTGTGAGTCGACAATGCTAACGACTAAGCCACCATGCCGCCATACAAAACATTCACAAAATTCCTAAAAATATTTAGATTATTATCGATTTTTAGATTATTTATATATATATTATATAAATTATTAGATTTAGATAATAATTATTAGATTAGATTATTATTAGATTATATATATATATATATATATAATTTTATACACATTTTTCGCCCAGTTGCCTGACATGTTTTTACCATTCTTATTATTTTCCATGTACAACACCATGTCCTTCCCAGTTCCTCTTAAACACCAGGTTCTCAGAGTGAGTGTGATGCAACACTTTCTCAGAAAAACACACTGTCGTGGGCTGGGGTAAGCTGCACGTGAAACGACCATTTCATCTTGCATCAGCCTGGCGACACGCTCTGATTGGACAATCGAAGTGAACGGAACGCATGAGCGACAGCTGTTCAACCAATAGAACGATGCGGGATGAGGACGAACGAGGGGGGCGAGAACGGTGGAGGAGATGGTTGGGTGAAAGAGGTGAGGTCCCGCCTCCTGACGACAGTGATTGGTAGGGAGAGCACCATGGTAACGCGCTTACAGGATATATGAGGGGATGAGGGCGAGCCGGGTTTTCATCATCCGGAGGACGAGCAGCTGCGCGGGTGAGCTAACAAGCTAGCCAGCCGACTATCTACCTACTTCATTTTGTTGTAGTGTTTTTTTTTTTTTTAATTGATTTTAAACGTAGGTGGTGGTTAGGGGAGGCTAAAAGACTAGCCGAGTACCCGCCGGGGGTGGTTTTGAAGTCTTTACTTTAGCTCTCAAGCCGAAGAGGCTAAGATGGCGTTTTAATGCAATGATGCGGCGACACTAATGCGGCGGCATGCACCAGGCAACTCCAACAGATCTGCGCATTTCCATCTTCACAACTGCTAAGCAGTTGCGCTCCGGTACCGGCCGCGGTATCGCAGCGAGCCAGCCCATCCCTCTGCTGCTCGACCGGAGGAAGCTAACGCTCGCGAGCTAGCCCGCCGGCTAAACCCCTTAAAGATTTATTTATCTCATTTCTGCGCGTCATCACCTCCACAATGAAGCCTCAGGACGTCGTGGCCGGTAAGACCAGCCTGTGGATCTTCGGCTACGGATCCCTGGTGTGGAAGCCTGACTTCAAGTACAAGCGCAGCCACGTCGGCTTTATCCGCGGCTACAAGCGCCGCTTCTGGCACGGGGACACCTTCCACCGCGGAAGTGACGCAATGGTGAGAATTCATTGTAATTATTATTTTTTTTTTAACAAGTACTTGTTTTTTCACACTTGTGCTTTATCTAATAATAACGGTTATTATTATTTTTTTATTTTTATGACAGCCTGGAAGAGTGGTGACTCTTCTGGAGGAGGATGACGTAAGTAGCACTTCCGGTTCTTAAAATCTGACAGTGTTGCCAGCTGTCTTGGAGGGGAAGGCCGTTGGAGCATGACGTCACGGGCAGAATTGCACGTCAAAGAGAAGAGAGATGGGGGGGGGGGGCATTTAAGTTTCAGCAGAAGTTATTTTTAATAGATGGGTGTGGCTCTGATCATGGCAAAATATTTAGTGTATTAATTAATACACACACTTGAGAAATTATAGGTGTATTATATATTTAAATAATTAATATTAATTTTACACCCAATGTCAGTCAGAAGTCTCACAACTGGCATCCATATAGGAACCGCTGGAGGCGATTGAATTAATTCCCATTTTTTACGACCTCCAACATGCCACCACTAAGCTGGCAACACTGTATATTGTGTGTTCTCACACACACTTGTTTTTAAATGTTCTGGTTGAGTGTATAATTAACGTTTTAATTCTCCTTCCTCCGCAGGCGTGCACTTGGGGCGTGGCCTTCGAGGTGACCGGCTCCCAGATCGAAGATTCCCTGGCGTACCTGAACATCCGTGAAGGGGTACGAGGCGGCTACGGCACCCACATGGTCGAGTTCATCCCGCGTGACGAGACCGAGCCCTCTGTCCAAGCCCTGGTTTACATCGCGACCGAGGACAACCCGACCTACCTGGGTCCGGCGAGTCCAGACGCGATCGGCGCTCAGATCGCCGTGTGCAAGGGGAAGACGGGCTACAACGTCGAGTACCTGCTGCGCCTGGCCGAGTTCATGAGGCAGAGCTGCCCGGAGGTCGACGACCCTCACCTGTTCTCCATCGAGAGGGCCTGCCTCGCCGTCTTCAGGCCTTTACTGCTAGCGGCTCAACAGCGTGCACCTGCTTTAAACTAAAACACTACCACTAAATCCAAACCTGCATCTACATAGCATTACTGTACTGTTAAATGTGTAGCGTGTCAGCTTCGTGTTTAATTTCTCTAACGAACCAAGCTGCATGACGAATCTACTTCAAAACATTCGGTTTACTTTGCACTCCATACCTGACCGCCAGTCAGTTCATGATGTAACACGGTTCAGAAAATCCATCCTTTGTTGTAAAAGGAAGTCCATCGTTTTAAGTTGTTTTAAATAAAGGTGCTTAACTGCAAGTGTGTCTCAGTGCTGTTGTGATTAATCGGCGAACGTGACTTGTTTTGAGGATATAAATGTGAATATAAAGATGTACTAATACTTTAGATAAAAAAAAAAAGAGACCTAAAATAGAGGAATAAAACACTTCGAAATACTAACTGTTAATGGTGTGGATCACAGCTTAGCAACATTATATTAATATTTAATATTAACATTTGTGTATTCATTACTTCCTCTAGGCTTTTAATTCATGCTTCCTAATTGGTGGTAGTCATACACATTTCATTTCCATTCAGAAGTGGGAACTGCTTTGGATATGGTTTCAGATAACTGCTCTCCACACACACCAGGAACCCCTGTGCTCCTGGAAGTCCTGTGTTTACACTCCGTCCTGCTTATCAGGTCTGAAGGAACATGGAGAGAGGAAGCGCGGCTCGGTGGTTCACTTTGTCGTTGCTATGAACCTGCATAGACGGCAATGCATAAACCATTATTCCATTCTATAACCTGCATAAGTCACGTGTTATGCCCAGCGACTCCGGTGTCCAGTAGCATACACTGACATATGGTTGTATGAGAACACATCGTGTACATTAAAGCTTCCTGACACCTGACTTTGTAGTTGAGTGAACTGGTTCTGGTAAGTCAACTGGTTAAGTGTCATAGCTCTTTTTCCCATGCTGTCCGTCACTTTTGTGTTTTTATCACGAGTGATATCTGGTTGTTCTCAATATTGAAAACCTTTATAAAGCCTTATTCCAATCTATAACCTGCATGTGTTATGCTCATGCTATTGGTCCAATAGCATACACTGACATAAGGGTGGGTAAGAACACATGTACATTACAGCTTCATAACACCTGACTTTGTAGTTTTAGAGTGAACTTGTAAGAATCACAATCTGGTTAAGTGTCATAGCTTTCATACTGTCTACGTCACTAGTATGTCCAGCATAATAAGGTTCTTATGACACTTTCCAGGCTGACTTATTAAACAGTTGAGAGTTATGTGCAGTAGATTAGAGTTGCTAAAAAGTAATGAAGTGTCATAGCGTCCTAAGTGAGGTGTCGTAGCATCATCACTTGACGCGAGTTTGCCCATCAGCTTCATGTCTTAACCGCTGACAACCAACCTTGAGTCACAATGTTGTCTGTTTATTTTCTGTTGTTGGCAGTGACAACCTTTATAAAGCCTTATTCCAACAGGCATAACATAAAGACCACTTGTTACATCCAGTTGACAACACCTGAGGAGACACTTTTCAGTCATGAATCACTTAATATATGTAAAATGACCATGTCTTTTAAGCTTACTGTATAAGGCTTATGAATGGTCATGTTAGTTGTCATAAACCTGCCTATGTAGGTGTTATGTAGTCTTATGAACACTGAGTAATGTGTTAGCATGTTTAACCTAAAGAATAATACACTTTTATCTTCGTAAGCACAGATTTAGATAAAAATAAAGACGGCCAGATAGATCACAGACAGATGCGTTTGAAATGATTTTTGATTTTGTTTTATTATTATTATTAATATTATTTCGGATTTACTCCACGTTAGTAAAACAACACTTTTCTTTCTCTCGTATGTACATGGTGACCTATAAAAATAGACAAGCATCATGGGAAACGTGAAGAAGGTCGGAAGACAGCGAGATCCGCTGCGGTATTTACAATCACTGGACCAATAATAATAATTACGCAAAACGAGCTTCCCAAAATAGCGCCAGTGGAGCCACGCGAAGGAAAAAACAACAACAAACAAAACGTGATTTTCAATACCTTTAAAAATAAACAACTTCGTTACAAATTTACAGTTGGCACAAATCTTCATAAATTAACACGTTTTGGATTTTTTTCCCCCCTTAACTTAAGTTATGATACATTTTACATCCTATCGAAGACTTTTCCAGGCCAGAAATGCTCCACATTTAAGTGGAATAGTGATTTCTTTCTTTCTTTCTTTTTTTTTTTAAAGCAGCATCACGTTTACGCCTTCATTCCAAAAAAACTAACGAAACAAAAAAACAAAAGAAAAAAAAAATTCTCTTTGCATGTCTGAGTATTTATATATTAAGCATCTGAAGCGGATTCTTCTTCGAAAGCGAACAGCTGTATAAAGAATAAAGTTTGGCGTTTTCACGTGTTCTCACAGCCTGGTGCGCTCGAGTCGAATTTTTTTTTTTTTGTTCCTACATTGAATATTTGTGCGAAACATTCTTACAAAACATGGGGAACAAAGTTCGTTCCGGTGGCCCCCGAAAAACACGTAACCGGTGACGTATACATGTGAAATCTCAAGACGATGCGTGGAACTAGAGCCGAGCCGGCATTCTGTCGCTGATCAGAAAAAGATCAGATTTCGGCCAAAACTTCACAGTGACTACAGACTCGGGAGGGATTATTTTTACCCTCCCGCCCAGCGTAGGTAGTAGACATCATCGGGCATGGAAAACCTCACCTCAAACTCCAGAGACTAAAACTACAACCTGAACTAGACTGATACCCTGCGTGTGCGCGCGCACACACATACACGGTGCTACTGCTACCGTCCTCCGGCATGGCCGCTTGGAGCTTTGCCTCTCTTAGAGGGCGCGTGAAGGACGTGCGAGCTGCCGTGTGGGAGGAACTGAGCGCCGGAGCCCAGAGATGAGCCTTTAGCCTGGGGGGAGGACGTGCCCACGGGGATGAACGCCGCGGAGGCCGAGGATCTGGCGATCGCCGGCTGTAAAGATCCTGACGTGGCGGCGATACCTGAGAGACGAGATCACATCAGACATTAATCTGACACGGATGTGTTACAACTGCAAAGTCAGACATGGATGATGTAATGACTTTAAACCTGCTGAATTCCGGAGTCTGATCAGGAGTTGTTGCTTAATCGGTACAAATTATCTTCAGTATAATAAAGTTGAATTTATATATCAAACTAACTAGCTGTCGATCTCCTTTGTCTTTTGCGATAAACCCACCTTTAGACACGCTGTAGCCGTACGCCGCGTATGCCGCAGCCGACGCGGCCGCCGCTCCTGCCATCGCCCCGGCCATCGCCGCGGCGCTCCCGGCCGTCGACTTCCTCCCCCGACCCTTCCTGCTCGCGCACTTGGCGCCGGTTCCTGAGCCTTTGGGCCGCCCTCGGCTGCGAGCGGCCCTCCCTCTGCCTGGACTCGACACGTCAAGCGACGTCACACCTGCGGCACAAACACAGATCAAAACCACACAAAAAAAAAATAGCTGTTTGTTTATTTATTCATTATAAAACCTTATATAGCAGATATAAAAGCAGGATTATAGTAAATACATAGTAAAAAGACGTATATCCAACCTGATAGGCTGTTACACCTTATGATACAATAATAAATACAGTCGTACCTCAGCATACGAGTTTAATCCGATCCGGAGGAGAGTTCTTAAGGTGAAATGTTGTATTGTGAAACGCATTGTCCCATAGGAAATAATGTAAATGCAGATAATCCGTTCCAGCCGCCCAAAAAATATTACCAATATTACCAATTTCCAACACTATAATCGTTAAATGAAGTTAAATATCAAATAAACAGACATTAAACCTTAAATTCCTCTTGGGCCCGGCTGCTTTAAAACCCAAACTGAAAGCCACTCCCTTTTCCTCTTGATACCGTACGATACCGGCGCTCGTATGGCGGAAAACGTTTGGGTATGCTGAGGTAAATTTCTTGCAAAATTGTCTTCGTTCGAAAACTATTAAAGCGGTGCGTTCGTATGCTGAGGTAACGATGTACTCGTCATGTGTTTAACACTAAGATTTCCGACTTGTTCGGGTTTAAGGGCCCTGATTCTACAGTTTAGGACTTTAATAACCTGATCACGCGTTTCCGTGATTAAAAATGAAATCAATTGTGGCTTTGAAAATGTAAAAAGCTTGATTATCACATTATTTGTGCCATGATGACCACATCAATCAGTTCTGGAGCACGCAGATAAATGTACAGTGAACCGCGCTCTAGTGAGAGGAAATACGATGTGGCTTTTAGAGAAAGAGAGAGAAAAAAAAACATTATTCAAGTGTTAACCTTAAAGTGCTGATTCATCGCTGTTTCAGTTTAATTAGTCAGGACACGAGCACAAGGAATTCAGGAGCTACGGTCTGTGTCAGTCTTCACTCAGCAGTGTGTGTGTGTGTGTGTGTGTGTGTGTGTGTGTCCTGGAAGCACTACACAGACATTTACAAGCCCTACATAAACACAGTGGCTCCACTCGGCCGCTATTATCCGGCTCCGTGCGTCTCAGAGAGAGAGAAAGAGAGAGAGAGAGAGAGAGAGAGAGAGAGAGAGAGAGAGAGAGAGAGGGGGGGGGGGCGGGGCTTAACACACTGCTGAGGGCTGCAAGCAATTTGCTGATGAAACACAGGCAAGGAGAATCACGATGGAGTTTAACGGGGGAGTCGAAGAGACGTCTTGAAGATTGAGAATCAGAAATCAGGATCGACCAAATGAAGGAAAAGAAACTGAAAAATGTTATAAACCCTTAACATAAAAAACCCATTTCTTGAGATCTCGCTGCTCGGGGTGGTGTGTGAGATTTTTACTTTAATCTCATTGGTGTTTTCAGACATTTTGTGTTGTGTGAATTTGCACCCATTCAATTTGAACTCAATTAATTAATCTTGTGCAAAAAAAAAAAAAAAAAAAAAAAACCTCTTAACTTGTTCAGGCTTTGAGAGTCAGACGGATCAGACGTATTATTTAAGAAATATAGCCTGATGGATCTTAAGATGCGCCAAGTACATGTTAGTAAACTCTTAATATAATTTAGCGTGACTTTAATGAACAGAACTCAATTGAAACACATTGAGAAACACTTTGGACTTTTAAACCAATATATATAATGTCATTAATATAGTAACTATATGTAGATTTCTATATAGAACCTGAGAATATCTATTTTAGGAATCTCTCTTCTCACCGTTCATGTTGTCTGAGACGGAGCCGGTGCCTGAGGCGGGCGAGTTGGTGGGCAGCGGCTCGTCCACGATCACCAGCATGTCGCTGCTGCTCTCGTCGGCCGGCAGAGACCCCGGCTGCAGCTCGCTGCTCAGAGAGATCTGCGCGAACACGTCAGGCTTCACGTTACGTTCCAGCTACAGAACTCTTAACAAGGAATCCTTCAAAGCTTTTAAGAGGAAAACTTTCAATTCTACCTATTATGCAAAATCCACTTTTTGATCATGTTTTGAATAAAAAAAAATTATTATTATTTTTTAAAATATAATTGTTCATAAATATACTTGAACATGACATCACGCCAGAGGAAAGGAAAAATGTGGAACAATTAACAATTTATAGCAACAATTTTTGTAGCTCCTCCCAAGGCGCTGTTTTCACGTGTTCTGACTGGCTAGAAAAGTGACGTAGAGGGAGGGGCAGTAACGCATTCGCATTTAAAGCTACCGATAAATAAAAGTTTACTGAAACAAAAATCAAACAGAAGGAATTTCCGGAAAGCCAGAATGCCTGATCATGTGTTACATTTCTGCTACAAAATCAAACTCTGTACAATAAGTTCCCAACATACGAACGAGTTCCGTATCAAGAGCTCGTTCGTAAGACCAATTTGTTCATAAGTCCAACAAACATTGTCTAGGTACTAACACACTTGTCTATACACAGTATAAAACTAACGTGTTCCATCATCTTGCTCTTTAGAATCGTTCCGATGGTTAAATGATTCATGTTAAAAGAACGTGCGATGTCTGCCATCTTTTCACCTCGTCCATTCTCTCAATTATTTTCACTTTCATCTCCATCTTAGCAGAACCAGCTTCATCTCCGCTCGCTTCTTGACGTGCCGGGATGCACGCTGAACACGTGTGACAATGTACATGCGATCTAACTTCCTCGATTTCATGTGCACAAACGTATGTTCGGATCTTCAAAGGTTTGTAACTCGAATGTTCGTATGTGGAGGACTTGCTGTATAACAAATTATACAAAATAATAAGCTGCAAACTGTTGATATTTAAAACGAATTGTAATTGTACAAACGGTTGTAGATTCAGTGTTTATAGTTTTACTTCTTCAGACACACAATGTAAAATATCTTTTACACGAAACCATTATTCAATGAGAATAAAATGTTTTAAATGTGGTCACCTGGGTGTAAACCCGTAATCTCCTGAATCAAATTAAATAATTAATTGATCTAATTAAGTCGCGTATTCGTTAAGACAAATAAAAACTGCAGGATAAAAGTGAGCGTGCGTGTGTGATCTGACCTCGCTGAAGGGGCTGGGCATGGCCGACTCCATGTCCACGCTGATGAACGAGTCCTCGCCGTCAGCTGACAGGTTGGAGTTGTCCGCCGACGGCGTGTACGGGATCACCAGATTCACGCCGTCTTTCTTCTTCTTGCTCTCTGCATCCTCCTCCTTTTTTCTCTGTACACAAACACATTAGAGAAGCTCTCATAAGGCCGTAACTTCATTTACAGACACACAATGTGTGTGTGTGTGTGTGTGTGTGTGTGAGAGAGAGGTAAACTTTATATGTGAGTGTATAATATGATTAGTGATACTCTGGACTGTATTACCTTCTCTGCGTATTTCTCTCTCTTCCTCTTGCGGTCCTTCACCTTACTGCTCTCCTCCTGCTGTCTCTTCTCCTCCTGCCTTAAACGCACTGAAACACAAACACACGAAGCACGCCTTGTTTATTAAAGCAAACATTTGGGGAGATTTAAAGTAGGAGTTTATCTAACTTTGTTTATGAATCTACACTTAAAATATGCAGTTCTGTTGGGAAAGAGTCGAGGCGAGTTCGTTGCGATGTCAGATATTTGCCTTTCTAACAAACAATTGCATCAGTACATGGTGTCAGTAGCTTAAATCAACGAAAGTTTGAACTCTGATTCACAGATTTGGGATTTGACTCATGGATTAGACCCATTTTATGGATTTGACTCATAGATTTGATTTAGCTTTGGGATTTGACTCATGAATTTGATTCACCGGTTCAGGATTTAACCCAGCTTCGGGATTTGACTCATAGATTTGACTTAGCTTTGGGATTTGACTCATAGACTTGACTCAGCTTCTGGGATTTGACCCAGCTTTGGGATTTGACTCATCTACTTGACTCAGCTTCTGGGATTTGACTCATGGACATGACTAAGCTTTGGGGAATTGACTCATGGATTTGACCCAGCTTCGGGATTTGACTCACAGATTTGACTTAGCTTTGGGATTTGACTCATCTACTTGACTCAGCTTCTGAGATTTGACTCATGGACATGACTAAGCTTTGGGGAATTGACTCATGGATTTGACCCAGCTTCGGGATTTGACTCACAGATTTGACTTAGCTTTGGGATTTGACTCATCTACTTGACTCAGCTTCTGAGATTTGACTCATGGACATGACTAAGCTTTGGGGAATTGACTCATGGATTTGACCCAGCTTCGGGATTTGACTCACAGATTTGACTTAGCTTTGGGATTTGACTCATCTACTTGACTCAGCTTCTGGGATTTGTCTCATGGACATGACTAAGCTTTGGGGAATTGACTCATGGATTTGACCCAGCTTCTGGATTTGACTCATGGATTTGACTTAGATTTGGGATGAGAGTCATATTACTTGACTCAGCTTCTGGGATTTGACTCATGGATTTGATTTAGCTTTGGGATTTGACCCAGCTTCAGGATTTGACTCATGGATTTGACTCAGCTTTTGGGATGTGACTCATGCATTTGATCCACCGGTTCAGGATTTGACTTGTGGATTTTGGATTCATTCACAGATTTGATTGAAAGTTTTGTGATTTTATTTATGGATTTACCTCAAAGATCTGATTTGAGTCATGTATTTGTTTCACATATTTGGGATTTGACTTGTGGATTTGATTCACAGATTTGGGATTTGATTCAAAGGGCTTGGATCTGACACACGGATTTGGGATTCGACTGACGTTGATTTAGATGTTAATGTAATTCTGAAAAAGCAGTCATTTTCGTCGATGAAACCTCGACTCACATTTTTTCTCCAGCTCCTCGTCGTCCAGCAGCAGACTGACGACCTCTTTGGGCTTCAGAGTGTCGGGTTTGAAATTCCCTCCTGAAATCACCATCCTCTGAATCTAACGCACGGGAAACACGAGAGCACACGTGATGAGACTCACGGCACTGTGGCTTTAGACTGGATTACCTATGCGTGAGCTATGACTCGTACCTCGCTCTTCTCCTTGGCGCGCTGCAGGATCCGCTCCTCTATCGTGCCTTTGCAGATGAGGCGGTACACGGTGACCTGTTTGGTCTGGCCCAGTCTGTGGGCTCGGTCCATGGCCTGCTGGTCCACCGTGGGGTTCCAGTCACTGTCGTAGAAAATCACCTGCCGAGGAACAGACGACACGACACACACACACACACACACTCATCACATGCACACACGCTGTGTGTAAACACACCGTGTATACAGATTCTACTTCTGTTTAGGGAGCGATTATTAATGTAATCAGCATCATCGAGATGAATTTAAGGTTTTTGAAACGCCTTTCCTTAAATCTTCAGAATCTTTTAGCCATGATGAAGGTGTGTTGTGATTTCAGCCTCGGTACAATGTTCATTATTCAGAAACAGTTTGTTATTGAAATATTCTAAGAAATATATAAAAAAAAATTTTTTTAAAAAGTGGAAAAGTTTGACCAGTTGATCAAAGAGCGATTCTTTTCGATAATGTTTTGCAAATGATTCCATATTGTATATTAAATTATATTTCATATCAACTTTTAGAACATTACAATACAACAAGCACTAATACGATAGAATATTTTTCCCATCAAGGTTTGATTTGTGTGTGTGTGTGTGTGTGTGTGCGCGCGCAAGAGAACATTTATGTAATCACAGCTTATGAAATAATTCGTAACGTATAAACAATAATCATCCGTCTGTTTTTGTTGTTAAAGTTGTTGTCATTGTCCTCCTTTCCTCTACTCTTCCTCATCTTCGTGTTTATTTGTTTCTTCTGAAGTCGTCATCGTTGTCACATTGCTCCCCTTGCCCCGCTTTATCGTCTTTACAACCTCTCTCTTTTATTTCTTGTCATTATTCAATATGATTAATATTTCGTTCTTTTTCCTGCTGTAGTTGAACAGCACAGTAATTACTGTTCTTTCTTTCTCTTTAAAAGGTATAACACAATTTTGTGTTTTTGTATTTTTCTGCTGTTGTATTTTATGATCTAGCGACGTTTGATCTAGCTGTAGTTATTATTATTATTATTATTATTATTACTGCATTTTTTTCCCCTCTAAGCTTTAAACATTTATTATTTTCTTCCGTGGCCGTGGTTATTTCTCTTACGGTTCCTTTCCCTCCTTGAGTAAAGTTTTAACAATTATTTTTTTCCTTCCTCCCCCCCCTCATGCTGTAGTCACTGCCGTTATTACTCCACCGCCCACAGTTTTATTATTATTTCTTATTGTTGTGTTTTTTCCCTCTTTTCTTCTGCTGGAGATGCGATTCATGTTTTTGTCCCTTGACAACTATTTTATTTTTATTATTCTTTTTTTAGGTACCACTCCGGTCTTATGTATAAATTTTTTTTTTTTTTTTTTTAACTCTAAGGTTTATTATAAATTTTTTATTTTTACTTTCTGTTAGCGTTCTCATTGTTGTAATTTGACATTTTTTCAATCATCTTCTCTGTTTATTATCGTCACTGTCCCTTTTTCGCAGCTTCTAATCACATTCATTTCATTCTTTCTTTTTTTTAATTTTAATTGCTGATGTGATTGTTCTGTACTACTTCTCACTTCTGTTTTTTCCCCCTTTACTTTCCTGTTTGAGTTCTCTTTGTTAGTTCGGACCCTTTCTTATCTACGCTTTATTATTCATTTATTTATTTTTCTTTTCTTCTGTTTTGGTAGCTGACATACTTGTCATTCTTTTGTCCATTTTTTTGTTCTACTTCACTTTCTTATCTTCTGTTGCAGTTCTTGTCATTGTTGTTTTCAAATGCTTTCTTTGGTAAAACATACAGAACCTCAGAAGATCCTGTTATATTTCACTTCAGTTCACTTTATATGACTTACACTCCTCACAGGCATTATTAGTGTCACTGTGGTTAAAACGAGACGTTGCGATTTTTAATCAGGAGATCGCCGTGTTCTCAGATGTGCCAGATTGCGATGTTCCAGCAGAACAGTGAACCCGCCCGGCTGAGAACCCGTCAGCAAGTGAAGCCGTAATGAGAGCGAGTGTATTAGAGCGTCTCACCGTGTCTGCAGCAGTCAGATTTATCCCCAGACCCCCTGCTCTAGTGCTGAGGAGAAAGACAAAAATATCCGTCCTGCAAGCAGAAGAGAGAGAGAGAGAGAGAGAGAGAGAGAGAGAGAAAAAATCCGACACTTCAATATCCCACACACGCTCTGTAGAAAATGGAAAGCAGACGGAGATAATGCAAAGCAGAGACGCACAAGGAGGTCGAACATGAAGGCACATCACAGGCTGAGCGCTAATTACAGCTTGTCTTCTAAACTTCTCCCAGAGACAGATGCTAACACGGGACCCGCTGTGAGACAGGGTGAGCTTTTCACCCCTTTCACCATCAAAATAAAGAAAAAGAAAGAAAGAAACAAAGAAAAAGAAAAAAAAAAAAAAGAAAAAAAAGAAAGAAAGACAGCAGTGCATGTCAGCTCACCGGCTCTGGAAGTCCGCCACCATGTCACGGCGCTCCGAGATCTTGGACGAACCGTCCAGTCGCATGTAGGTGTGTTTGCGATACACCATGTACTCCTGAGGGAAAAAGGGAAGATATGTTATTAGAGCTTATCATTAAAACTAATTCAAATATAACTGTGCATGTGTGTGTGTGTGTGTGTGTGTGTGTGTGTGTGTGTGTGTGTGTAAGATCACTCTGTACAGCAGAGTATCAATAATGATACTGAAGACAGCAACGGTCTCCTTTAGAAGTGGCTAAAAATAAATATTTGAATATGTTCTCATCTGAACCGCACATAATGACTACACCGCACACTACAGACAATAACTTAATGACTACACCACATGCTATATACAATAACGGAATGACTACACTGCACACTATATAGAATAACGGAATGACCACACCGCACATTATAAACAATAACGTAATGACTCACCCTGCTCACCCTGTGACTACACCTAAACTATATACTCAATAACGTAATGACTAAAACATACACTATATACAATAACTTAATGACTACACCACATGCTATATACAATAACGGAATGACCACTCCGCACACTATATACAATAACGTAATGACCACACCGCACACTATATACAATAACATATAGACTAAAACATACATATACAATGATATATATAGCTACAATAACAATGACTACCGATTACAAGAACGTAATGACTACACTGCACACTATATACAATAATGTAATGAATACACCGCACGCTATATACAATAACATAATGACTAAAACCTAAACTATATACAATAACGTAATGACTACACCGCACACTATATACAATAATGTAATGCCTACACAGCACGTTATATACAATAACGTAATGACTACATCGCACGCTATATACAATCACGTAATGACTAAAATATACACTTTATACAATAACATGACTCACCCTGCTCACCATGTGACTACACTTAATCTATATACAATAACGTAATGACTCACCCTGCTCACCATGTGACTACACTTAATCTATATACAATAACATAATGACTACACCATACGCTATATACAATCACGTAATGACTACACCGCACACTATATACAATAACGTAATGACTACACCGCACACTATATACAATCACGTAATGACTACACTGCACGCTATATACAAATCACGTAATGAGTACACTACACACTATATACAATCACTTAATGACTACACCGTACACTATATACAATAAGGTAATGACTAAAACATACACTATATACAATAACATAATGACTCACCCTGCTCACCATGTGACTACACTTAAACTATATACAATAATGTAATGACTAAAACCTAATCTATATACAATAACGTAATGACTACACCATACGCTATATACAATCACGTAATGACTAAAACATACACTATATACAATAACGTAATGACTACACCATACGCTATATACAATCACGTAATGACTACACCATACGCTATATACAATAACGTAATGACTACAGCATACGCTATATACAATCACGTAATGACTACACCATACGCTATATACAATCACGTAATGACTACACCATACGCTATATACAATAACGTAATGACTACACCATACGCTATATACAATCACGTAATGACTAAAACATACACTATATAGAATAACGTAATGACTCACCCTGCTCACCATGTGACTACACTTAAACTATATACAATAATGTAATGACTAAAACCTAATCTATATACAATAACGTAATGACTACACCATACGCTATATACAATCACGTAATGACTAAAACATACACTATATACAATAACGTAATGACTACACCATACGCTATATACAATCACGTAATGACTACACCATACGCTATATACAATAACGTAATGACTACAGCATACGCTATATACAATCACGTAATGACTACACCATACGCTATATACAATCACGTAATGACTACACCATACGCTATATACAATAACGTAATGACTACACCATACGCTATATACAATCACGTAATGACTAAAACATACACTATATAGAATAACGTAATGACTCACCATTACGCTATATTACAATAACGTAATGACTACACCGCACACTATATACCAATAACTAATGACTACACCGCACGCTTATATACATATAACTAATGACTACAACATACGCTTATATTACAATAACGTAATGCTCACCCTGCTCACATTGACTTACACTTTAAACTATTATACAATAACTAATGACATACACCATAACGCTATATAACAATCACTTATTGACTACACCATACGCTATATACTAATAACGTAATGACTTACCACCCATACTACTATATACAATCACGTAATGACTACACCGCATGCTATATACAATAACGTTATGACTACACTACACACTATATGCAATCACTTAATGACTACACCATACACTATACACAATCACGTAATGACTACACCATACACTATATACAATAACGTAATGACTACACCATACGCTATATACAATCACTTAATGACTACACCATACGCTATATACAATAACGTAATGACTACACCGCACACTATATACAATCACGTAATGACTACACCGCATGCTATATACAATAACGTTATGACTACACTACACACTATATGCAATCACTTAATGACTACACCATACACTATACACAATCACGTAATGACTACACCATACACTATATACAATAACGTAATGACTACACCATACGCTATATACAATAACGTAATGACTACACCATACGCTATATACAATAACGTAATGACTACACCGCACACTATATACAATAACGTAATGACTACACCGCACACTATATACAATCACGTAATGACTACACCGCATGCTATATACAATAACGTTATGACTACACTACACACTATATGCAATCACTTAATGACTACACCATACACTATACACAATAACGTAATGACTACACCATACACTATATACAATAACATAATGACTCACCCTGCTCACCATGTGACTACACTTAAACTATATACAATAATGTAATGACAAAAACCTAATCTATATACAATAACGTAATGACTACACCATACGCTATATACAATAACGTAATGACTACACCATACGCTATATACAATAACGTAATGACTACACCATACGCTATATACAATAACGTAATGACTACACCATACGCTATATACAATAACGTAATGACTACACCGCACACTATATACAATCACGTAATGACTACACCACATGCTATATACAATAACGTTATGACTACACTACACACTATATGCAATCACTTAATGACTACACCATACGCTATATACAATAACGTAATGACTACACCATACGCTATATACAATAATGTAATGACTACACCGCACACTATATACAATCACATTATGACTACACTACACACTATATGCAATCACGTAATGACTACACCGCACACTATATACAATCACTTAATGACCACACAGCACGCTACAGACAATGATATACAGACTACAGCACACACAATAACAATGACCACACTACATACCACACACAATAACTTAGACATTTAATTCTCAGGCACTTGATCAAACAGGACATGATATCAGTGGGATAAGTGAATAACACTACAGTATTTCCTTCTTCCTCAATTATTTACTCATTCATGCACTTATGACTTCTTCCCTTCTTTCAGTCCTCATGTTGCTCATGTTTCCTTTTTTTTCCATCATTCTACACAATCTTTCTTACTTGTTTATATTTGTTCATTTCAATACTTGCTCTCCTTACTCGTTTTTTTTTTCATTCTCTCCGTCCCTCTCTCCTTCTCCTCTCATCTGTCTATCTTTTCTTTCTTTCTTAGCCAAGGAGTTAGAAGAGTCGGAGCACTGCGTAACCTCCGGGCAGAGAGTGTAATGTAATATGTGTAAAGATGCTGGGTAAGATATGGACGTACTACACCCTACAGATCTTGTCAGTACTGTGATTCGTGTAATAGTGACATAAACATCCACTCCCAAACATAACCACTTCTGATGTCATGACAAATTAGGCGATGTCAAAACAAAAGACTAAACCAACAAGGCCGAAGCTGAAAGATTGCAATCTGTTCCCCAGAGCTGACTCCGCGATGGTTCAAATCGACTCCAGCTGGTTTGTTTAAATCCACAGCCGAGTGGACGGAGTGCTGCGTAATCGGTCATGACATCATTCAGCAAACACACAGTGCAGGCTAGCGCGCTAATCTTAGCTCTGAGAACTTTACGAGGCTTATCACTGTGTGTGTGTGTGTGTGTGTGTGTGTGTGTGTGTGTGAGAGAGAGAGATTAGAAGTATTATCCTTACAATTGTGTGATTAAAGAAATAAAAAATGAACGTCAGAGCGAACCGTCGAGATGAAGTCGCAGGATCATCTGACGCTGCCATGCGTTCTTTTTTCTTTTCCCATGGTTAAGGTTTCCCATGGTGCAACTACTCGACAAATACAGGATATGAAGTGTGTACAACCATCTGGCAACTTCCTTCCAGGTTTTAAAGATTTGTAAAGAAAAGTAAAACGGCTAAAACGGCGCTGGAGCGCATTCCCGTACAGCTCGGGAGAAGCATTGTGGCGTTACGCGGAGACGGAACAATACGTCCTGGAATAAACACTACAGGTGGGAAAGATGTGAAACAATACCGCTGATAAAGGAACATCTGAGGAACTGCAAGATCTGGCTTCGTGATTCCACAGTTCGAGGTGAAAACCACCGCAGGCATAAAAAGCAACATCAAGACTCGCCACATGTTTGGAAAAGGGGAAAAAAATAAAAACTAAAGAAAAAAAGCAAGAGACGCACCTTGTCGACGCCGAGGCTTTTGGGATAGTGTTCCGTGAGTGGAACTTTCTGGAAGACGTGTCTAACTGTACATCTGGTGTAGAACTAACACAACATTCCACGATCAGGGTGACGGTGAGCGGACGCTGCGCGGCTTACGGAACCGCGGGTCGTGTCATCACTGACGACGGCGCTACCAATAAAACCCTGAGATATGACATCATCTTACCAAGTCACCTGAAGCTGAAGAGTGGTCTCGCCACCTCCTCTGTGTTTTATCTTTATCTTTATATTTAATTCAATGAAATTTTGTTCATCTATAGCGCTTGTAACAGAATTTAAAAAAAAGAATAATAGAAAAAAACTGAAGAACTTTGAATAATAATAATAATTGAGTAATTCACCCTTTGATGTGTCCTTTGATCTTTCTTTCATTTCACCCGTTGTTGTTTCTTTCTTTTTGTCTTTGTTTATTTAACAGCACACTTTCTTTCTCAATCATTTCATTTTCTCACCTTTCTTCACTCATCGCTCACTCACTCGCTTGTTCTTACTTTACTTTCTTCCTCATCCATTTCGTCTGTTCTATTCCATCGCACTCATTTATTTCTCTCCTTTTCTCTCTCTCACTTCTTGTTGTCTCATTTCTATTCATTTCTTTCTTTCTTCATTCTTTCCCTTCTTTCTCACTTCCTTCGAATCGGTTTGTTCCTCCTCCCGCACAGTCCATGTTGTGTATATTCAGTGCAGATGTTAAACTTTCTCTTAGCATCAGAATGAGCATCATTCTCATGTTCATGTTCTGTGTGTGTGTGTGTGTGTGTGTGTGTTTATAGTATTGGCGTTGTTATGACGATGACGTGGTCCGTCAGGGCCGCGGGGCCCCGTGCGAGCGTGCTCACCTCCAGCAGGTCGATCATGCGGGTCATCTGGGAGTAGATGAGGACGCGGTGACCCTGAGACTTCAGCTGAGTCAGCAGCAGGTCCAGAGTGTGCAGCTTCCCGCTGTCCGTGATCAGGCTCTCCTTGTCTGAAACACACACCAGAACACCACGTCAGGGCGCTTCCTGTTCAAGACTTCTGTACCATCTGACGCCAGGTCTCACACACACACACACACACACACACACACACACACACACACAGGTGCTTTATTTTAAAAAGAAGGGGCTCTTATCCTTTGTTCATTCACCAAACCCCACAGAAACACAGCCACAGGGAGGGAAAGAAAGAAAGAAAGAAGTGAAAAGTATAAATAATGATGTATACAGGGAAAGAAGGAGAGTAGGGGAAAGAAAGAAAGAAAGAAAGAAAGAAAGAAAGAAAAAGAAATACTACATGGGAAACAGTATACAGGTGTAAAGAAAAGCAAAGCAAAGAAAGAAAGAGAAAAACAGTATAAAACAAACAAAAGGAATAAAAGAAAATGCAAAACAGCATAAAGTAAAAGAAAAAAGTTAAGAAAGAAAGAACGATTGTGATATGGTACAGCTATAAGAAAGAAAGAAAGAAAGAAAGAAAGAAAGATTATGATATGGTACAGCTATAAAAAAGAAAGAAAGAAAGAAAGAAAGAAAGAAAGAAAGATTATGATAAGGTACAGCTATAAAAAAGAAAGAAAAAAAGCAAGAAAGATTGTGATAAGGCACAGCTATAAAAAAGAAAGAAAAAGAAGAAAGAAAGATTGTGATAAGGTACAGCTATAGACAGAAAAGAAGACAGAAAGAAAGAAAACCCAAAACAGTGTAAAGAAAAAGAAAGAAAGCTTTTGACAAGGACCAGCTAAAGAAGGAAAGAAAAGAAAAAAAGGATTATGCAATAAGGTCGCGTTACAGAAAGAAAGAAAGAAGTGTCAAAAACAATATAAAGTAAAAGGAAGCGTGTAGCGCTAAGGAAAGAACGACAGAAAGTGAAAAAAAGTCAAACGGAAGAAAGATCATGTGACGTGACGGCTGCAGAAATACACAAAGAGAAAGAAAGAAGTGAAGACGCGTGGGGACATGAAGAAAGAGGGACAGATGAGATGAGATGAACGACACGCCTCCATAAGTTCATTAGACGTACGAGACTTGCTGAATCAGGACGAAAGTAATGGCACCTATGAAATGCCGCGCGTTTATCTGTCGATGCGCCGCGGTGGCCGAGCCGCGTTACTGGAGCGTTACTTTAGGGGGCGCTCATTCACCTGTTTCAAGTTTTGTTTAGACGCCTTGAAAGTGTTCGGCGGCGTTGCGTGTGATTGGACAGATTTACACACGCGTGATATCTGAGAGCAGCGTCTCTCTCTCTCTCTCACACACACACACACACACTGTATATTCCTCACTGTAACAAGGGTGTGAGCTGAGTGTTTATTTATAGATACACCTCATACAGTTTACTGCCATGCTATCATTGTGCTATCAGGTCACATGACCCGAGGGCTGGGAGGTCAAAGGTCAGGGATGGAATGTGTCCAGGCTGGATGCGAGGCCGGTGAGTCACGGACGCTGCGATTGAGCCGTCACGTATTCCACACGGCGGGGCGCGTGGGAGAGATTTCCTGAGGGTCTCTCCTCGCTGAGCGAACAGCACCACCTGCAGGTCAGGTCAGGTCAGGTCAGGAGGGTGTGAGAGCAGGAGTGTGTGTGTGTGTCTGTGTGTGTGTGTGTGTGTGTGTGTGTGTGTGTGTGTGTGTGTGTGAGACCTCTACATTAATGTGACAGCTGAGTGAGGTGAGAGTGCAGGAAGAAACTCTTCTCACGTTAGCAAGCAGGCAAAACAAAAAAAAAAAACAAGACAAAAACAATTACATCGGCGTTAATGTCCAAGCCAAAAATCAAAAGGTGAAAAAAAAAAAAAACTAATAATAATAATAGGGCCGATAATATTTCCGCCCATTTTGCTGGAGCTCAGAGATTCTTTGAAGGAACAGGAAGGGAAAGCCGAGTTTCCCACAGGCTGTCTGCAGGCTAAGACCGATTACTGCCCTCCTCACACAGTAACACACACACACACACACACACACCTTGACGAGTCTGAAATGCTGCTACAACAAATTAATGAAAAAAAATCTCTGTGCCAGGTCTAGTGTGAGAAAAGACCTTCATGCAACATCACCATGCCCACTGAACAAGTGTTAGACCCAGATCTCTCTCACACACACACACACACACACACACACACACACACACACACACACACACACACTGCAGAATCACTAGGACTGTTCAACCTCAGAGAGACAGACCGACAGACAGACGGACAGATGGACACAGACAAATAGACAGCCTGAGACAGACAGACATACAGATGGGAACACAGATTGACAGACAGACAAGAGAGACAGATAGACAGACAGACAGACATACAGACCGACAGACAGACAAGAGAGACAGACAGACAAGAGAGACAGATGATCTTCCCTGATTCAGGAACCAAAATGTTTTGATGTACAAACTGTACACTGTGTGACTTGCTAAGTTTTTTTTTGTCAGATGCACAAATACGACACGATTCACAGAGAGGTTTTTAACTTGACTAAAGTGTATGAAATCAGGATCCACAAACTGGTTTCTCAGCAATAAAAGCGTGCTAAACGTCATTGTGCGCACACGCGCAGGAACAGCGTCCACGCTGTTCCTTGTTACCTTGTGATTAATGGTTTCAAACTGAATCCCGAGTCTAATTTCAGTCCTAACCCCCGGATCAGACGCACCAGACTCCACACCAGACCGGATCATCCACGCAGGGCGCCCTGACCTCTCGCACTGCCGTGAAAAACCGGCCCTGTGCGTGCTGTAACCATGACAACAGCGCTCCCGCCTCGGCCTGACGAGCGACGCGGGCTAATTGCCTTGTTTATGCGTTTAGATTTATTAACAACACAGATCAGACCGACTTCTAAATATTTGGCTTTAGAAGAAGAGAGCAGGGGAAACCATGAGCGCCTCTGAGAGAGACAGGAGTTCATTACAACGTCCTCCGTGATGGCGTTCTCTCCTCAGCGGAGCTGCACTCTGATTGGTCAGATAAGAGATCAAAGAGTGTGATGTCACTTAATACCGGATTCATTTTGAAGAAAGCATTAAGAGATAGATAGACAGATACACAGACATATAGACAGACAGACAGACAGATAAAGACACAGACAGATGGACAGATAGAGAGACAGACAGACGGACAGACAGATGGACACAGACAAATAGACAGACAGACAAGAGAGACAGATAGACAGACGGACACAGACAAATAGACAGACTGAGATAGACAGACCGACAGATAGACAAGAGAGACAGACAGATAGACAAACAAAAAGACAGAGACAGATAGACAGACAGACAGACAGATGGAGAGACAGACCGACAGATAGACAAGAGAGACAGACAGATGGACAGATAAAGACACAGAAAGATGGACAGATAGAGAGACAGACCGTCAGATAGATAATGTAATGAGTGACAGACGGACAGACAGATGGACACAGACAAATAGACAGACTGAGACAGACAGACAGACAAACAAAAAAGAGAGACAGACAGATTGACAGACAAATGGACAGATAGAGAGACAGACCGACAGATAGACAAGAGAGACAGACGGACGGGCAGATAGATGGACACAGACAAATAGACAGACAGACAAGAGAGACAGACAGACAGACAAGAGAGACAGACAGAGACAAATAGACAGACCGACAGATAGACAAGAGAGACAGACAGATAGACAAACAAAAAGACAGACTGAGACAGATAGACGGACAGACAGATGGACACAGACAAATAGACAGACTGAGACAGACAGACAGACAGACAAAAAAGAGAGACAGACAGATTGACAGACAAATGGACAGATAGAGAGACAGACCGACAGATAGACAAGAGAGACAGACGGACGGGCAGATAGATGGACACAGACAAATAGACAGACAGACAGACAAGAGAGACAGACAAATAGACAGACACAGACAAATAGACAGACTGAGATAGACAGACCGACAGATAGACAAGAGAGACAGACAGATAGACAAACAAAAAGACAGACTGAGACAGATAGACAGACAGACAGATGGACACAGACAAATAGACAGACTGAGACAGACAGACAAACAGACAGAAGGACGGACAGATAGATAGACAGACAGATGGGGACACAGACAGACAGATACTATAGATAGATACAGACAGATTGATCAAATCTAAATGAATTCTGAGTCCTGTAGATAATGTAATGAGTGATAAAGTGTGTGTGTGTGTGTGTGTGTGTGTGTGTGTGTGTGTGTGTGTGTGTGTGTGTGTGTGGTCTGGGAGAGAGAGAGAGAGTCAGTGAGGGCGAGCGACGCTGCTGGACTCTGTAATCCTGTCCTCGGTTTGTTTTCTGTCGCCGCATGAACAAAGGCGCTGTGATTCAGCAGGCTGGGCAGCATGGGCTCACACACACAGGGTGTGTGTGTGTGTGGTGTGTGTGTGTGTGTGGGTGTGTGTGTGTGTGTGTGTGTGTGTGTGTGTGATTAACTGGAATACTTGTGCAGCTGAGCTAATATGTTGATATTGCTGATTAACAGCATCACAAAAGCCTATTGAAGCGGCTCTGTGTTCCTGCATCTTCACAGGGGGGCGGAGGAGGGGGGGGGGTTTGGGGAGGTGGTGATGATGATGATGATGATGATGATGATGATGGTGATGATGATGGTGCTGCCACGGCGCTTCAAATGAGCCTGGCCCTGCGTTATGTCATTTCCTTCCCAGGGTACAGCATGACTCTGAGAAAATGGGAACGGAGCGAGAGCCTGAGCACCGCAGCTCTGTGAATGAGCGCTGGAGCTCTCTCACACACACACACACACACACACACTCGGCTAACAATGCGCTGAAACAATGCCCGAGAGTCGAACTTCCTCGCTTTGTGTCCCCGCTGCAACCGTTACAGGAGTGTGTGCAAAAAGAAAGTGCACCCGTGTTCACCGTTTAAGAAATAACTCTTAAGAAAAAAAAAAAATAACTCTCGCTCTTTCTGGATTGGGACGTTTAACAAACAGCGGCGCGTTGAGCCAAGCGCTGACAGTGACAGAGAAGCGGTCCAGGCAGGGGTCGTGACCTCGAGGCGACCCGGGCGGGTGGCCGGCGTGACCTGCGCCACTCTCCCACGGGTCTCTCCTCTGGCAGTGTCTCCTTCTCCCTCTGTAGCGTTTCCTCCTGCTCTGACTCACACGCACAATAGTGCAGAGAGAGAGAGAAGAGAGAGAGAGAGAGAGAGAGAGACCGGAGCCCTGTCCCCCCAAAAAAAAAGAAAAAAGAAAAAGAAAGCCTCTCAAGACGACTCAGACTCTGAGCCGCGGATGTGAACGTGGGTGCGCGCCAGCGTTCTCTCAGGGGTTGGGCTTCAAGATTAAGATTTGTGATTCGCTTCCTCTGGAGACGCTGGAAATCAAACTGCTGTGAGAAAGTTCCCCGGCTGAAATGAAACCCTCGGCGCAGGAACAATACTCGGATACAGAGAAATGATCTAGCGCTGGTGGGCCGAGTGACACGGCGCTCCCGGCCAGCGCGCGCGACGTCGGCCGCGGGACTCACCCGGTATCCTGATGAAGGACCAGCCGTGTCGAGGCTGCAGCGCCATCAGCCCGCCGGGGCTCTCGGGGTGGAAGCGGTGGGCGCGGCCGGCCCAGGTGCGCGCCAGCTCCGGTGAGCCGAACAGGAAGCACTGCTTGGCGCTCGGACTCCCGCCGTCTCGAGCTTGCCGCCACTCGTACTCGGCGCCGCGGTCCGCGCAGTAGCGCTCTACGGGAAGCGCCGTCACCTTAAGGGCACAAGAGAGAGAAAAAATAAATAAACAGACAAATAACCCGGAGTGGGCGATCGAAATCTTATTACTTATATCTTACAAATGGGTCAGACTCTCAGACTCTTTACCACATTACCTGGGCCAGAGATACCCTGTGGGCGGGGCTTCATAACCGTGGGTGGGAAAATGAAGGGGTGGGCTCAAGAGGGAGAAACTTAACTATGAATATGTTGTACATAAAAAGTGCACTTGTGTTGTAAAGTCTCGTTCTTTATAAAGTTCTAAAGTTGATTCCAAACAAAGTGAATTCCCTTTGCAAAAGATGCGATGTTTGTCCGAACGCTTCTGTACGATTTTATGTACAATTTTACGTGGGTTTTTTTAACCACTAACGATGCTAGCAAAGAGCTAGCTTATTGCCGTTGAGATGCTTGTTCCTATTCAAGTAAATGCAAGAGATCGGGTAACACTCTCTCTCTCTCTCTCTCTCTGTGACTCAGCCGTGCAGCATGGGCCGCTGCTACGACGCCCTCTACAGGTGAAGGGCCGTATCGCAGGAACTGTGTTGCCTAGAAGCTCGCAGTCCCGGACTGTATCTAGTTCCCATGACGCTGTTGCACAGTCTGCTTTACTTCGATCGCGCATGCTGTTCTTCGTAAGTAAGTAGACGATAAATAAATGTCGTGCCATAGTAGTGGCTAGTGAGTAGTTTCACACTGCAACACATGCAGAAAAGCACAGCACGGGGCTGCGGCGGCTAACAGGGCTAACAGGTCTTTGGCGAAACAGATGACCATTTCCTGTAGGGAATCCCCACGTACACCCCCCCCCCCACACACAACACACCCCATTCATTCCTCTCCTCCTTATCTCTTCTACATCCTTCTCTCGCTCTCTTTTTCGGTTCGGCCCCTAGTTTTATGGCTCGCTGACAAGTAGATGATATTATCTTCCTTCCATTCTTATCACGGCTGAAAAACAGCTCGGGCTTGGCCCGGGTCCTCGGGCCGCCGCGAGCACAGCTGGGCCAATGAGAGGCCGAGCACGCAGACGTGGCCTTAAAAGCCGATGAGGTCAAGAGCCACTTGTGAATAAAGTGAGAGAGAGAGGGAGAGAAGTGCAGTTAATCTATGTTATCACTTTCCCACAGTGCCCGAATGCCCCCGGTGCCAAGTCTCACGGACACGGCGGAGAAAAGGGGGGGGGGGGGTTGATGGGCGGGGCCACCGCACTCGGGGCCTGGACATGAAACGCATGTGTGGTGCTAGTGAGGTTAAACGGATACTTCTCTGCGGCAGAGTCTAATCTCGCTTCAGCCACATCTGCAGTTGGAAAGCCGCAGAAGAAAACTTTCAATGTACACTAATTGCACAAAGTAACACAAATCATTAATTACGGTTATTAATTTAATACTGATTATTAGCAAACGGTTATTAAGTTAATATATTGACTCAGACAGCCTCGCCTTAAATGAAGAACAGGAGCTTTGGAAGGACGCTGTAGTGTCTCTGGTGATTCCGCTCAGCCAGTAAAGTTAGCTTCCTTCACTCATCAGCTAACGACGCTAAAATGAAGCTAAAACAAATTCCCTAAAAATTGTTGCATATCTCTACGCTTCTAGAAGTATAAGACAAAACAAGGTTTGGAACAAAGCATCATTTTTGGCGCTGGGAACAGAGCTGGCACTCAGACACACACATTCCACCCACTGCAGATAGAGATAAGGTTAAAAAAAAATAAAAATTTTTAATTAAATAGGATGACGTGTTCCTTTAACACTAACGCGTGACGCACTTTGACGTCCGTTAATCGTCTCCTAATAGCACATATAAAAGGACTATTTTGACAATTATTCCGATCTGATCTGAGGTTAATGATTTCTCGGGTTGTGTGCTGGATTGGTAGCTCTCGTGGTTTTCCCGCCGCGGGCTCTGCGCCGCTCCGTTAGTGTCACGGCGAGGTCGGGCTCGGCCGAGCGAGCCGCGGATCTGTCAGTAGCTCGGGGAGGATAAATAAACGCGGGCCCGGGGTCGGGCGCGCCGCTGCGTTTGAGGTTTTATTTTAGATGAGCTGCTTGTTTGTAGTGCGGCGGGAGATCGCCGTCAGGGGGCCGGCCGATACGTGCGCTTAGCGATCCGTGCTGCTGGATTCCGTTTGTACAGCCGCAAAAAAAACACGCACACACAAACACGAAGAGTTACAGCAAACGAATGATTTGTGTAAACCGGCTGAACCCAGCGAGAGTTATATAACTTCATCTCTTCTTTAAAGCACTGCATTTGTGTGTATGTGTGCTCTGATATTCACAGTGTCTTTAAAGGTGCGGTATGCGATATTTAGAAGCGCTCGTAGGATGGTAATAAACAGATCATTTATAAAAAGCGCTGATCTGAAACGTTACATGACCTTACATAATAAGCTCCGCCTCCAACACTCAACAGATCTCGCAAGTCCCCACCCCCCAATTAAAGCGGCTATTTGCATTTTTTCTCTCGCCTAGGAATAGGCTCCGCCCCCAGACAGCTCCACCAGGTTTTACTGTCTTGCTTCTCGATTAATGTTTCAATCTCTGTGTTTCTGACCTGGGTGTAATAAGCCCCACCCCTCCATGGAAAAACCCATGAATCTTGCTAATTTCTTTATTTAAAGGTTCTGAATTATGAACATTTTGCGACATGGTGTATATTTAGCTAATTCACTCGTTTAATGCTTTTATTTCTTATTTTTGAGATTTGACAACAAACCCCTCCTCCAGTTTCTACATGTAAGACGTTTGGGAGACGCCCTCATCCAGAGCGACTGACATTGTTTCATCTCATTATACATCTGAGCAGTTAAGGGCCTCGCTCAGGGGCCCCACAGTGGCACCATGGAGGTGAACCTGGGAACCTTCTGATCAGTAATCCCACACCGTAACCACTGAACTACCTCCCTTATATTTGCGGCTCTTTAGGCCACACCTCCTGGTCCAGAAACAGACTTGATTTGTTTCTCTGTACAGTGGAACCTCGGATTGCGAGTAATGTGGTTTACGAGTGTTCTGCAAGACAAGCAAAGATTTTGAATAAATTTTGACTTGAAAAACAAGAAAGTCTTGGTTTACGAGTGCCGAGTATCATGTATCATGCATGCGCTCTTGTTTTGACACCGAGTGTCATGTGATCACAACTGAGTCAATGATTTTTCTCTCTCTTGCGCTGCGGAATTGTGGGTAATCGTCTCCCCTGGTGCGTCTTAGTGCTCGTCTCTTACTGGTATAATCAACATCTCCCTCTCTGTTTCAGGGTTTCTCCTATGTGTGTGCACGCGCGTAATTTGACCCGACCCACACAGACACGCACTCTGCTTTACACAGAAAACTCTTCTCTGTCGCGATTCTTTTCAAAGGTAAAGTGCTGGTTCATTTATTTTTGTTTTTACTTTACAGCAGTGATTCCGTTAGTCTGCACTCACGCGGGTGTCATTAGAGAGATTTCTTTTTTTGCTCGTTAAAACAGTGTTTCCGTTGTATGTGTGTGTTTGTTGTGAAACTTAAAAAGCGAGGTGGGGGGAGGGCGGAGAAGTTTAACTGGCGAGGGAAGGGGCTAATTTCACACACACACGGCGCCTGCACGCACAAACACAAAGAAACACTTATCTGTCGGGATTTATTGTTACTTTTTTTTTTTAAAGGTAAAGTGCAGGTTAATTTGTTTACTTTTTACTTTATATATTGTATGAATTATTTTTATGTATTTAATTTTGGGCTGTGGAATGAATAATTTGAGTTTCATTATTTCTTATGGGAAAATGAGATTTGGAATACGAGCCCGCTTCCAGGAACAATTTATGCTCGTAATCCAAGGTTCCACTGTAATTTATTGCCATTCTGTACGGCGCTGATTTTACTAAAAGAAATGCGATTGATGGGTGTAATTAAGTCAGTGTACGTGTGTGAGTGAGTGAGTGAGTGTGTGTGTTATTTACCCTGGGTGTAGCGGTGAGGAGGAACTTGGGTGTCTGGGTGGGTTGGCAGCGTCTGAGGGTGGAGGTGTTGTTGCGTCTGCTGTGTATCGTCACATCTGTGTGTGAGAAGATCCACGGACGCAGACGAGTGAAAACCAGATCCTGCGGCAAAAAAAAAAAAGGAACAAGATGCAAAACACAGGAAAAAGAAAATACACCCTTCACTTCATGACTGATCTCATTTCCTATAGTAACTCTTTACACTCACACACACGCACACGGCTGTACAGCGCACCCTACTGTTCCTCTCCATCCTGAGAGCCGCACTGACAATGTTTTAACACCCGTCTGTCTGACATGCTGAGATTTCGAGGTTCAGTTTCCCACAAAATGGCAGCCATGAACGAGAGAGAGAGAGAGAGAGAGAGAGAGAGAGAGAGAGAGAGAGAGAGAGAGGCGTGAGGGAACGAGGAACGGGTGTTTGGAGATCCACAGTCCGGGCTGCGTTCCCAGGCCACGAGCAGGGAGGGAGGATGCGTCTGGAATCCCTTACCGCAGTGCCAGAGCGGTTGGAAAGGCGTCGGCGAGGCCCAGGCGCCCGGATCGTGAAGATTCACACTCCACCCCCCCAAGGCGTCCTCAGAATCAGAGATTTAATCAGAACGCATTGAGACCGCGGCTAAACAAACCGCCGCATTAACGATGACGACAAATCAGTCAGAGCAAATGCATCGTTTTCTTTTGGTTCATTTTTGAATGTATTTAAAGTGTATTTTATCTACTCGTGTCTCCAACCGGATCTTTAGCAAATAATAAATAAACACCTTCAATTATAAATAATCTAACTGTACTAATGTAATTTTTCATTTCTCATTATATATATATATATATATATATATATATATATATATATATATATATATATATATAACAAACAAATAAAGACAGACATGACCGATCCAGCCTAACAGTACCGGACCTGCGCCTTTAGCCTGGACCTGAGCCTGACGTGTTCGTGTCTATGAGGGGAGGACGTCGACGCTCCATCACGTGAAAAGCAGATAAAGTCGCGGCGGACGCGTGGCGTAGGACACGACCTTAAGAGCGAGTTTGGGAATCTAAGAGCATCCCGGCTGCTTCCTGTTAGGGTTTGGGGTTCGGGGTGTCTCCCGCCGGAGGTGTCGGGTTCTCCGTCGTGGTTCAGTGCGGCTGGGAGACGCCAGACGTCTAGAGTAGGATTACACCGTCTGTCAGCACCTGAGGGCGAGACGCAGAGCCTCTCCACCGGATCCTCACCATCTTACCACACACACACACACGCTGGAGACCAGGGGGATGGTGTCGTTTACACACACACACACACACACACTTTCCATTTTTGACTGCTGTTTGTACCAGAGTGATGAAAGTAAAACCGTCAGGTCTCTGATGTCAGGTGTAGGATAAGAGTGTATGTGTGTGTGTGTGTGTGTGTGTAATAGGAGTGTGTTAATGACTGATGAGAAACATTCAGTCAGCTCAAACACACACACACACACTTTTCTGCTGACTTGTACTGAGTGTTTACGTACTCTCTCTCTCTTCCTCACGCTCTTCTCTTTATTCATTTTATTTTGTCCGGTTTTCACACTTCATATGTATTTCCATTCTTTTCTTTTCTTTTCTTTCACCTTTTTACATTTTCTTTCTTTCTGACACTTTTGTGTTCTTTAATTTTTGTATCTTTTCCTTTTTCAAGTCTTCCTTCCATGCTTTCTTGCTTGTTTCATCGTACTTTAATAATTTTTTCTTTCTTTCTTCCTCACTAATGCATTTTGTCTTTCTTCCTCACTTCTTTCTAAGTGTTTATTCGTTCTCAGACCAGTTTCTTTGTATTCATTCTTTCTTCCGCTGCTTATTCATGGTTCTTTCTTTTCTTCCTTTCTTTCTTCACTTACTGTATGTGATTCTCAAATTTTCTTCCTTCCTTCTTTCCTTAGTTATCCTTCATTCTGTTCACTTCCTTCTTTCCTTCCTCCTCATTCTCTCTTTTTTTTTTCTTCACTTCACCTTTTTTCTTCCCTTCCTTCCTCCTTTTTTTCCTATTTCATTTTTCCTTACTCCACTTCCACCCTTCTGTTTCCTTACTTTTTCTTTCTTTCCTTCCTCACCTACCTACTTCCTTTTCCCTACCCTCCCTCTTTCTTTTCTCCATTCCCTCCTTGCTTAAATAATTTTCCCTCTTTCTTTCCTTCCCTGATTATATCCTTCCCTTCTCTTCTTTTATTCTGTACCGTTCCCTTCTTCTTTCTATTTAATTAATTTCCACTCATTCACTTTCCGGATTCTTTTTTTTCCTTCCCTTTCTTTTAAAACTTACCTTGACTCATTCCACCTTTCCAACTTTCTTTCTTTCATTCTTCTTTCTTTCCATCCTTCCGCCATGGTTTTATTCATGATCCCTCACTCACCTGTAGGGCGGCGCTGTTGTGCGTGTTGGGGAACGACGTGGTCCTGTCCGGCCACAGGATGAGATCTCTGTGAGAGAGATGAGGCGATCCAGTCTTCCTCCTCCCCTCCTCCCCCTCCCCCCACAGCCGCCGGTGATGGAGCCGGTGAGCGGCTTTAAAGGACAGGTAGAGCGCGAGCCACCTGGAAAACACGAGGAGGAGGACACGGAATCAGGAAGCGACGGGAAAGGAGACGATGTGCATGTAGGATGTGTGGCCGTTCGAGTCAAAGCGGGACTGGCCGCCTCTAAAAGTGAGTGTGATAATAAGTGAGTTAATTCCTCTGTGAGCATCAGACCTGGACAGAGTTCCCTGCAGCATGGCGTTGGACATCTCGGCCGGAGAGACGTCGATGAAGCGCAGGAACGAGAAGCAGCTTCCTTCATCGTCTGCACACGCGCACACACATAGTGTGTTATAATCATCAGACGTAGAGAGACAGTATATGTTGGAAATACAGTGTGTGTGTGTGTGTGTGTGTGTGTGTGTGTGTGTGTGTGAGAGAGAGAGAGAGAGAGAGAGAGAGAGAGAGATAAGGAGGGACAGAGAGACAGTGTGCAAGAGAAAGAGAGCTAAAGAGAGAGAGGCAGAGACAGAGAGTGTGAGCATGACAGATAGAACGTAAAATATGTTAAAGAGAGAGACAGTGTGCAAGAGAGACAGAGAGAGAGAGAGAGAGAGAGAGACATGTGAAAGAAGAAAGGAAGAAGGAGGAGAGAGAGAGAGAGAGGTGGTGTGATAGAGACAGTGTGAAAGAGACGAAGAGGAACACAATGCGTTAGTGTGTAAGAGACTGAGAGAGACAGAGAGACAGAAGGAAAGAAAGACAGTGACGGAGAGGACAGTGTGCAAGAGAAAGAGAGTGAAAGGAGACGCAGACAGAGAGTGTGAGAGGAAAAGAGCTACAGAAATAAAACATGTTAAAGAGAAGTAGTGTGCAAGAGAGAGAGAGAGACAGTGTTAGAGACAGTGTGTGTGCGTGTGTGTGAGTGAGAGAGAGAGAGAGAGAGAGACTCACTTGCTGTGTGGAATAAGGAGTGGTGGATGTGGTGAGGCGAGAACGGTGAGAATAAAACCTGCAGCAGTCTGAAACGCAGAGAGACACATCAGTGAGAGACACGTCAGGGAGAGACACGTCAGGGAGAGACACGTCAGAGAGAGACGCGTCAGAGAGAGACGCGTCAGAGAGAGACGCGTCAGAGAGAGACGCGTCCGTGAGACACATCAGAGAGAGACACGTCAGTGAGACACATCAGAAATAGGCACGTCAGTCCGAGAGACACGCCAGAGACACGTCAGAGATGGACACGTCACGGAGACACGTCAGTGAGGCGGGATTATATGTCACCAGACGGTTCTGAATCAGAGACACGAGTGAGGTGCTGAGGCTCACCTGCTCCGCGCCGGGTTGCAGGTGTGAAGGAGGCCGCGGCGGAACAGGAACTTGGACATGACGAAGGGTTTGAGAGACATGTGGAACGGGGAACGCGTCTCCTGTCTCTCAAACAGGTCCGGGTGATTACACACCTACAACACAACAACAATAACAACAACAACTGATTGGACAGAAGAGCAGATCAGACACACACACACACACACACACACACACACACACACACACACACACACACAGACGGTTTATATCCCGTGCTAAATCCTGACTTGTAACCGATGATCCGGACCTTTCTGAACTGCATGACGAGGTTCATGAGGCTGCTGGTGGTGCTGTGCGCTTGCTGTGCCGTGCCCATGGACGACTGCAGAAGGTCCTCGATGGAGATCTTGTTCTTCAGAGCCTGGTACAGGAGCCTCTGTCTGCTGGTCAGCTGGCACGACGTCAGGATCTCGATCTGGAGGGCACGGTGAGGGAGAGAGGGGGGGGTCACCATATACCGCAGTGTGTGTGTGTGTGTGTGTGTGTGTGTGTGTGTGTGTGTGTGTGTGTGTGTGTGTGCGCGCGAGAGAGACAACACCTTGTCCGAGAGCTCGTTCTCTACGTCCTTCTTGATCCTGCGCAGCATGAAGGGCTTCAGGATCATGTGCAGTCTGGAGAGCTGGTCTGATGTCCAGTAAAACACACACACACACACATTTTTAAATGACTAGAAGGTTTGCTCACTGAATAATTTCATACAAATGTAGTATAATCAGATTAAAATTAATCAAAGTGAACGTAAAAAACAGGGTGGATTGAATCAGATAGAAACGATTCAGAGTCAAATGAATTGAAGTTAAGTGAATTGATCAGAAATGATTCAGTACGAATATGATACATCTTATGATGCAGGGACACATTTAAGAGCTGATCGTGTAAAATCGGGCTATGTTAAAAAAAAAAGAAAAAAAAGAATCAGTGTGTGAATGAAGCATAAAAAAAGGAATAAGATTAAACTGAATCAAAGAAAAGTGAAACAGTGTGGAATCATGCAATCAAAGGAATTAAATAAAAAAAGCAATTAAATTAAACTGGATCGAATTTAAATTAATCAGAGTAAAATCATTTAAACAATCAAAGCGAAATGAAGCAAATACAAAAAGGAATCAGATTTAACTGAATCACACTAAAATGAATCAATGAGTCAAGTCATACGGAGTAAAAAGAATCGCTGTGAAATAAGTGAAATAAAAACAGAAACTAAATTGAAATGAATCAGAGAAAAACTTCAGATGAGTTGATGCCCCATTATAAAGTGTATATATATATATATATATATATATATAGCTGTTGATGAGTGTGTCAGTGAGAACATCAGCGGTTTGTTTTCCCTGCAGGAATAATCGGGAGTTTGGGTCCACGCGTGAGACGTGAAGGTGACCTCGCTGCAGGTGCAGGAGCGCGAGGACTCACTCTCGTCGATGGCGGATTTGTTCTCGGCGTGGCTCTCTATGTCTTTGGAGAACCACTCGTTGAACTCCTCGTGGGAGTCGAACAGCGTCGGCATGATGAAGTGCAGCAGAGCCCACAACTGAGGAGAAACACGCACACACACACACACACACACACACACACACACACACACACACACACAAAGAGACAGATTTATAAAAATCCTCCTACTGAGTCATTCTCTCCCTCACACACACACACACACGCTCGGTCTCACCTCAGCCATGGTGTTCTGGATGGGTGTTCCTGTGAGCAGCAGTCGGTTTCGGCACTGGAATTGGAGCAGGATCTTCCACCGCACGCTGTAGAGCAGAACTCATCATCATCATCACCATTATCATCATCATCAACATCATCACCATTATCATCATCAACAAACGGAAAACCCCTGACGCGACCTGTCAGCACGGCTCTGAGAGAGACCGCCGCGGCGATCGGACCAAACCCAGACGGACTGGGAGGCGTGCTGAAGCTTGGCATGGGCGCTCGCCGCGGTAACCGTTCATCTTTCACCACAACAGAAGCTGCTGGTGCATGTGCTGTCGGGCCGAGCCGGGCACAATCTCACACGCCGGGTTTTGGACACCGAGACGGTGTTAATACGCGCCATGTGAGGAAGAAAGGCAACATCCAAATCCATCTTATCCTCAAGCGCACTCTCGCTTTAGAAAAAGAAAAAAGAAAAAAGAAAAAAATGCTGCCACGAACCAGCAGGGAACCATTACAGCAAATTGAACACGATACGGCATTATACATACGGAGAAGGGGAAAAAGATCTTTCAAAATAAAGCGAATAAATGTTTTTAAAAAACTATTTTAGTCTTTAGTTTGTGAAAATATGGGCAAAAATAAATATATATACAAATAGCATAAACAAATAGCTCCCAAACAGATTTCTAAACGCTCCATCCAGATGTGTGTCGTTATGGCGATACAAAAATCCGAAAGGACGCGGGATATGATCGGGTGTAAAAACAAGACGTTGACTAAAAGCTAGATCAGAGGAGGCGTAGCAATTTGATCGGATTTTTCGATTGGATTCAGTTTATTGTCTGATTTGTCTCAGGCAGCTCTGTTTTTTTAAAAACAAATAAAACCTCTTACAAGGTATTTGATTAACACTTGAAACGCTGTGTAACTTTCTGTAAGTTTCTGCTCCGTACTCCAGTCCAGTAGGTGGCGGTATTGCAGCAAGTGCTCATAAACTCGACAAAAGAAGAAAAGAAAAAAAAAAAACGACACTCAGGCAAAACGCGAGTATTTACAGATGATGTTTTACAATCTGTCAAAGCTGGGAAAAGGAACGTGCTTTTTTGGATTGATCATATAAAGGTCGCGCGGTGCTGGTGGCGGCGTCGGGATCCGGAATTAGGGGATGTGATGTCGTATCGTCACCTATCGACTAGACTGGGGCGACAGAAATGTGGGACGAATCGTTTAAAACGTGAGACCTCTTTTATCCGTTCAAACAAAAACAAACTCTTACTTTTAACTGTGGTTTGACGCACATCTGAAAACTATATACATAACGAACATAACTTGAATTCTCTGCGGACTCGCAGCCCATCAGGACCGCCGGTGATGACGGGTTCTACGGTCACGTACGAGTGTCGCGGTTTTACGTCGGCCTTTTAGCATCAGAATACAAAATACGCACAGATGAACGATTCGTCAGCCAATCGGTGTACGAGCCAACCCCTCAGCAAGCCCCGCCCATTCCCTTTTCATGATCTCATCGCTTGGTTTTTCGGGCTGGAACGACGCGGCGCACTCGCTCTATGACTGGAATGTTTTAAGCTCGTTAGCATGAAATTAAATCTTCTAATGCAAGTTTGACTCGAACGTCTGATTCGTTTAGTTTATTTAACGATTAGCTAAATACCATTATGACATTTAACAATAAACAAAATTAATCCAAACATGATTAAAAAGATTTTTTTTTTTAATTGCACAAATTTGAAAGAAAATATTTATTGTTACTATAAAAAGTAGATTATGTGATTAAAATCTAGGATATTTTAGTACGTACGCTATCTTGATGTTCTTGCGCTTCCAATTGCATGTAATCCGGATAAAAGTAGGGCGTGGCATAGGAATATCAATAACAATTAGAAATTTGTTTGTTTTTTTCCGGAGATCTTGAGAACATGGCGACTCTACGATTTTATACAACATCCTTCCTGTCGTGGCGCTCGGGCGTGGCGCTCGGCGTGTTGCGTTTACCTGGTGCTGCTCTTCAGCGCCTGCGCCTCGTCCAGGACCATGTACTGCCACTTGACCCGCTGGAAATACTTCACGTCCTGCACCACCAGCTGGTAACTGGTGATCACCACGTGGAAAGGTGCGTTCTGTGTGTACAGCGTTTTCTACACACACACACACACACACACACACACACACACACACACACACACACACGACATTGCTGGTCTACCAATTCTCAAAAACGGAAAGAGAACGTCAGGAATCCTGACGTGTGAAAAACTCACCTGGCTCCAAAACTTCCTGATGACTTTACGGTCGTGAGGGTTCCCCCAGTACGGCAGCACCTGCGGGACACACACAGACCCGTCCCTGTTCATTCACACCAAAGCACACGGAATCCCCTTTCTGTGCAGCGACACTGCCCCCTGCAGTCACGCACTAGTATTTACAATCACCCGCAGTATTTCTCACTCGCTTTAAGTGGACAGGAATAGCACGAGGGAACCTTGATTAATTGTTACGGGGTCTGTAAATAGCGCCGGTCCGTGGGGTTTATGAGAAACGGAAAGGCGGAGCGAGCTATTTAAAGGACGGCGTGCGACTTCCTGCGCAGCTGCGGCGGCTCACCTTGAATTTGGGCACGAAGCGGGTGAACTCCTGGTGCCAGTTGTTGAGCGTGGAGGCCGGCGAGATGATCAAGAACGGACCCCAGATGTTGTCTCTCTGCAACACACACACGCACACAAGCATGTAGGAATTAAACCCAGTGCACAGGTGCAGAGAGAGAGAGAGAGAGAGAGATGAAAACAGGAAGGAGCGAACGGGGATGTTTCCTCTGCACCCAAGGAACAAGTCACATCAGATTCCACTTCCTCTCTCTAATGAAAGGCCGCGAGGATGAATCGTGCAGCTGGAGGATTCCTACTCACCCCAAACTTCAAGAATAAACACCAGGAGAAGAAAAAAACGGACAGACAAAAAGGAAGAGTTTATGGTCCTGTGATTCATGACTGTTTATCCGGCGTCTCAGGGTCACTCGTACAAAATCATCAGTAGTCACAGGACGTGGAGTGTGTACTGTAACTTACACGACCATTACGAATAAAGTATACAGGACAAACGGGCGTTCAAGTCAAACTGGGACTTGGCATTGCGCAGAATGACAGAACACGGCCACACACAATGAAGCGGACTCAAGTGGACTGTCCTACGCGGCTAAGAGTCTCATCAGCGTAGTGCGCTTGAAGTCGATCACTTTTACACGTCCGTTCAGAAGAAATGGCATCAACAGTCCCGGTTTGACTTGAACACACCGTGTATACACGGTTTTAGGGGTTAGGGTGGGTTTATTTGGAAGGTGGGAGAGGATTAGGCAGGAAATCCTTCAAATAATTAACGACAATTAAGACCTTCCTGCTCCTTTTCCTTTTCAGAGCAATAACTACAATAACTACAATAACTAACTCCAGCTCGTTTGACCCTCCCGCACCGCCGCACACCCGTCTGCACGCTTTCACCTTTTTTTTTTACTTTTATAATTAAACATTACTTTTCAAAAACATTTTCCCTGTGATTTCAGATTTAATGAACCAATCAAATAAAATAAATGAACATACATGAACTAATCAAACAATAAATAAATGCCATCACAGTTAATTTAGGAATCCTAAACCTTTTTATTTTTTTCCTTGATAAGATCCGTGTTTGCATTTGACATTTGAATATTTGTTGATTTCTTCTGTTTAATCTTTTTCCTTCCATTTTTTTATTATAATAATTTTTGTTTACATTTTTAGGTTCATCATTTCTTCTGGTTTTTTTCTTTCCTTCAAAATCTACTTTTGATAATTAACTTCTTTTTCCCCCCCATCAAGCTATTTTTATGTTTAGTTTTAATAACTACTGCACTAACAGAGCTACAGCACTAACTAATGACAAAATGTACCACTAATTCTAATGTGTGTGTGTGTGTGTGTGTGTGTGTGTGTGTGTGTGTTTCCCTG
>QNUK01000146.1:1167373-1184873 GCA_013621035.1 Clarias magur | reverse complement strand
GGCTCTCACTGCACACAACACACGCACACAAGAAATTAGAGATGGGAATCACACGATACCATGTAATCACGACACACAGACGCCGATTCGATTCGTATTGCGATTCTGTAAACCGAATCGAATCTGACCAGACGACGTCGCCGTGACGATGAGATAAAGAAATCAGATCTCGTCTGATCTCTACAGTAAGCATCACGATCTGATCCGGGAAATTATTTTTTTTTTTTCGTTACAATTCTATACGTACTCAGTAAATCGATTGCTGATGGGTGAATAGTTTGGAGTGCACCACCTACAGGATTAGAGAGGAACTGCAAGGATTTCACCACCTCAAATGCAAACGTACTGTATAATAAATATAGTTGCAGGAAACGATGAGCGGGCCCCAAGCACCGTGTGCCAGCGCCACCTGGGAGCACCGCACAACTTACACACATCATAAAATGTGACGTACTAGGTCTGATGTCAGCTTGGGCCCGAAATATTTGTCACATCATGTGCCTATGTACAAGTGTATAGGAGCTATGCAGCGAAATCTCTTATGAGGGCCCCTGAGGGCCCTGGGCCACCAGACTATTAGGCATCTAGTAGGAGGAGCCGACTGTTTAGAGCTGTTATGAGGTAAGCAAGAAGCTTAACTGTAACTTTAGGCAGATTTTTAACAAAGTTTGTTATTAATCAATAAATTAATAACTTAATATCGTAGGTCAGGATACAGAAACGGCTGTGGTGTAAAAGAGACACACGTCAGGATGGGGCTGAGTATTTTACCGTAACAGCATGACACTGTGTTTTGTTCTTTAATCAATAAGTCGTTCAATCAAAAAAAAATTAGCTTTAAAAATACGCTTTTTAAATACGGGAGCAACGAATAATCAACATTAATTGCCATTCTGTGTGTGTACGGTGGTGAGGGATACATTTCTCCGTTAAGGGACACTATGGGGGATATAACACAGACCAAACAGACCAGGTTGTAAGAGAGATCACATGGTACTGTACACGCCCTGATCATTTACCGTTGATACCGCATGTCTCAGCCATATCCTCTTACTTTGGTTTATATTAATTTGTGTAAGAAATGCAGTCGGAACGGGTTGAATATGAAATATAAGATGTTATTAAACCAGCCGACTCATTTTGTAAATAATGTCACTGGTGCACAAATTCACAGGTTGTCACGTGACTGCACCAGGATGTTCGCTAGATGTCACTGAGGGATTCTGTGAGGTAAAGTCGAGGAACTTTCCAGAACATTTAAAGGGTTTGTGACCCTTATGGGCTACGGCAGTGGGAGTCAGGTAAAGTGGGACACGACACACACCTGAGAGGAGCGTGGCTACTAGTGTGTGTTGCTGTGGGACGGCGAAATATTTCCAGTTGTCTTCAGTGAAACACACGTGCGCACACACGCGTTACTGCTAGTTTTATTAGCTCTGTATGCGTGCTTTCTTCTTTATTATTTCCTCTCTCTCTCACACACACTGATTTAGCCACATTCCCCTCAGGTGTGTATAGTTTCCCACTTTACCCGACTCTCGCGCACTTCTCAGTGCAGCACTTGGCCACGCCCACAGACTTCTCCTCAGTTTTCTTAATAATTCACCTCAGGTATCTGTTAGATTAGACTGGCGATATTTTGCTTTCACCAGTTTTTAGATTTTTGACAGGAAATAAATAAATAAATAAATACTGTTTATATTGTGTCTTTTGATTTAGGCAAGAAAAGTTCATTAAAAGATATAATTATTAGCGAGGTACCTGACTTTATTATCGTTCCTATTAATGAACACACACCCTAAAACAACCTCAAACTACATTTAAAAGCTGAGATCTAAAACAGGGCTGCTGAGTAATCCAGTGATCCACAACACCAATAACTTATAAACTTATAGAGTTATAAGAGATTATTTAACTAATAAAGTAGACCTTTAAACACGGATTAAACATGGATAATAAATAGTCATCAAATGGAGCGCAAATGGCTCCAATACACCACTTTCAAAACATGAAGATTTAAGTTTCTTCAGTACTTACTAAAAATAAACCCTCACCCAAATTCTACTGCTCTTATGTAACACTGCGTATGAACTGAAATCCGAACGCGCTTTGTTTTAACCAGTGAAAATGAGTTATTGTGCAGCATAAATCATTTATATTTATTTCTCTATATAATCCCCTGATACACTAATGCACTTATTCCAGTGTTTCACTAGTGCTTGTGCACCATCATGGTAGAAAGTGTTCTCAGCACGCCGGAACCATGAATGTCTGAAACGCCGGCCTCCTCGAAACCCCTTTAACGGCCCAAACGTGTGGAAAAGTCTTAGGTCAGGGCTGTATTGGGAAGGGGGGGGGGGGGTGGCGATAACAACCAGCCGAGTTGTTATGATGATTGTGTGTACAGTTCGATTTTGATCACACTTTTTCATTTGTATGTTTTTCTGTCAGTAGCATCGAACATCCTGAAAACATGATTTGATTTTCACTATTTAAATCTCTAATTTATGTTTTAAATCCAGCTTTTATGTGTATGGTCACGGAAGAAAGTCATCACACACACAATAGAATATCTTGAATTCTTTCGGCGCACGTGCGTTTTGTGAGTTTCCACACTTATATTAAATAATTAATAAAAAGAGTGAGATCTTAAACACGTCAGTATGAAACGTCTGCTGTTAAATACTGTAGACATAAATACTGTAGAAATATATATAATATTGAAATACTGAGGTTAATGGTTAAATGGCATGCTTGTAAATATTAAGTTACTGGTGTTTGCTTAAAAGCCAAAAGGATAATAAATAAATAGTCACTTTTAATATTTCACTTCTTCAACAAGGTTCTTAAACAAATATTATGTATTAGTATATGTAATGTGAGGTTTATGAAGTAGCAATACCGCTTAACTCTGTTTGAATAAATTTTACTAGGATCTTTATTATGTAAAAAAAAAAAAAATACTATGTATTCATTTTAATTTGAGATAATGCTTTGGGTGTGAAGAAACCTTGGTTCCTGACACCAGTTTTTTTCTTTTTCAGAATTGACTCTGAATCAGGTGAACCGATTACCCTTTGCTACCATCGTGGAACCCAAAGAACCGATTCTTTTGTTCTTATTTAAACACATAAGAGTAGAATGTTTTATAAAGAATCGACTCCCACCTTTCACGTTGTACCTGAACTGCATTAAAACAAACAAAAATACAATTAAAAAACGAGTCATTTATACATACAATTGTGGAACACGTTTTGCGTTGGTTTCGTATGTTCGGAAGGAAAACATACGAAAACGACTAGCTTTTCTAGAAAAACTCTTAAACGACTAGCCGATTAGCTAGCTAGATTAGAGCCCAGGCTAGGCATTATAGCTTGCTACAATCTGGCTATCATGCTACGCTAGCTAGCCAGGCTATGCGTAGATTTAGCCTTAACGTTAAAGTCTGACGCTGTGACATACAGGTTAGCCTGTTAGCATTATTCAAACGAAATAACGAAAATAACGGTCGCTGCTTGAATTTAGGAACGGTTTGTAGGTGAACGTGCAGCGCGTGCACAGCCCTGCTCGGTAACCTTGAGCAGTTAGCGTTAGCGAGGAAGCTAGCGAAGGTGTTTAATCCCGGTTTGTATTGGGGATTTTTTTGTGAATAAATATCAGTCAGGCCCTGTGTCTTTAAGGCCACATGCACTGTAGGGTAAATGAGAAAAACTTTGGCGACATGTTGTTTTTATTGTTTTAAAGGGTCGTTTCCGTCCGCGCGCGCAAGGGATACCCCGCTCGCGCGCGGATCTCTGACATGCACGAGGCCACGGCGCTCGCGCGATCCGGACTTGTGTAACAGTCTCTGGCGCTCCCGGCCATCTTTACCCCCCAACGCTCCCCCACCGTGTCCCTCCTCATAAACGAAGGCTCACCTCGTCGCCCCGTGTTTCCGCTCCGTCTCCGCTGCTGCCGACTCGCCGCGCCGCTCGCTCTCCAAAATGGCGCTGGTGAACCAAGGAGAGAGACTAAGGCGGTGGACTCGGCAGCAGCGGA
The DNA here is from genome assembly GCA_013621035.1 of Clarias magur. Lineage (NCBI taxonomy): Eukaryota > Metazoa > Chordata > Actinopteri > Siluriformes > Clariidae > Clarias > Clarias magur. The sequence continues at coordinate 1,180,835 of QNUK01000146.1, read as the reverse complement.
GAGAGAGGCGGCCACTTTCAGTAACCGAGCGAGCAGGGACAACGGCGCCATGGCGAGGACAGAGCACGGAACAGGCATGTATAATCGCTCACTGAGCCTCGGCCGCACCGATATCCTGATCTACACGCAAAATCGCGGTGCGATCATTCTCCTGTCACACACTACACAAAGTAGTACTCACATCTAACCATATGTAAACCGAAATATTGCATTTTTTAATCACATTTAAGCGATTTAACAGAAGCGCCGTGTTCTGCGATCGCCTGTTGATGCCTTGCAGACTCCCAACTCCGCTGATGTGCGTCTGACGTCATCGTCACCGCTTCCAAATATCGCGAGATTTTTATATTTATGTTTGTTACAAACTTATTAATGCGTAAATGCAGTATATGCACATACGTTTTTATAATAAATCTTATAATACTGTTTATTATAAAGATCATGGATTTAAAAAAAGCCATTAAAGTAAATAGACTAATCATAATCACAAAATAGTATTACCTATTATATAATAATAGAGTATTTATTTAAAAATAGTACTAATTAGTAATAGTAGAATTAGGAGTACATTTGTTCTATTTTATAGTTTATAATGCAGACTAAATCATTCAGCCAGAAGCTCACTGAGGCATCAAAGATATAGGAAGTAACATTAATATAATACTACTATCGATTATATAATAATTAGTAATAATAGTACAAGTTGAGTATGTTTTTTTTAAAATAATATATATTTTTTTATAAAATAATATTAAACAACACTCCTGTCATGGACGCCTCACACATCCCAGTTATAAGCACTTATTATTGTGTATGTGCGCGTGTGTGTGTGTGTGTGCTGTCATAATCCAAGCAATAACGTAGTGTGCGGCACTTTCTCTTTGCTTATTATTGTGCACATACATACTGAGTTTATTTCAACATTATAATATGATAAAACACCAACATGTATATTAAAGCAATTAAGATAATACAAGACAGCTGCAGTATTTTGAAAGCTTGATGATACGGTTGCATGTTTTGTGTATGTGTGTATCTATGTAGTGAAGTTAATGTAGAAAACTTGATTGAACACAGATGAATACACTATATACTTTTAAATAGAATATAACCTATAAATTAAATAATTCAGTCAGGACATTGTATTAGAATAAGGAAGAGGATGCCATATTAACACAATACTACTAATATTAAATAATAATAGAGTAGTTATTAGTTATTAGTAATATAGAAGAAAGAGTACATCTGTCATAGTTGTCATACAGTATTTCAAATATTGTTTTGTCCTAGAGTACCTATTTATATAATTAATATACATTTGGTAGTGAATATAATACAGTGGGTATTAAAACCGTATTACCACAAAGAAGAATAAGAAGAGGAGGAGAGAAGAAAAAGAGAACGAGGACAAAGAATTGGAAGAGGAACGAGATGAAAAAGATGTAGAATACGAGAACATGAAGGGTGAGAAGAAGAAAGTAAAAACAGAAGAAAAGGAGGAGGAGGACAAAATAGACAAAAGAAGAGAATGAAGATAAGGATGAAAACGGGGAGAAAAAGAAACTGAGGAAGACAAAGATAAATAAAAAAAAAGAGAGACGCAAAAGAGGACTAGGCCAAAGAAAAGGGGAAGAAGAAGAAGGACTAATAAGCAGGAGAAGGACAAGATGAAAAAGGGGGAGAAAAAAGAGGCCAAAGAAAGGTGATAAGAAGAATAAAAAGAGTAGAAGAGAAGAAGAAAAAGAAGAGGGAGAGTAAGTTGTTGTACGAGGTAAGAGATGATCTGTGCTGTATTGTACGCTGCAGGTTCTCCCTGATTCTGATAATGAATAACTGAGACAGAGACACGATGCTGTAGGGTTTATTAGTGTAACCAGTCACCTGATACATGATAAAGCAGTTAGAGCTTCACACACACACTGAGGTGCGGGTAAAGCAGCGACATTTGTGATTCAGCTGAAAACCATTAAATCTTGCTGCTTCTCGTCTCAGTATTCAGTAACTCAGACATTCTGAAAGCATTGAAATGTCGATGTGACACACACACACGCACGCACACACACACACACACACACACACACACACACACACACACACACACACACACACACGGAGGAAAGACAGCTCAGGCACACTGTACAGAAGATACAGGAGAGAACTCCGTTTCAGAGCCAGCTGGACTTTTCCTCCTCGAACCTGTGCGGATCGATGAAAGGCTTATCGATGGATTTGATCATCAGCTCGCCGCAGTAGGCGCACTCGGACGCCACCATGTCGTCGATCTCGGACTTGATCTGCTCCCTGCCACCCTGGCCTTTGCCCAGGCTCTCCGTGTCCTCCTCCTTGGGTCTGTGGCGAGACTTGGTGGTCTGCGTGGCGGCGGCGAGCTTCTTCTGCAGCTCCTCCAGCTTGCTCTGCTTGTACGCCGAGAGGTGCGGCGTGACCTCCTGGAGAAGGCAGTCGCAGTGGAACATGTGTCCACACAGGAAGAGATAGAAGGGCCGGTTGAGTAAGGGAAAGTCGCAGGTGGCGCACTTCTCCTGCGACTCCACCACGCCGTACTTGTTCCTCATCTCCTGGATGTCCTCGCGGATGCGCTTGGCACTCTCCGTGGCCTCCTCCATCTCCTGCTTGAGCTCCTCGATGTGCTGGTTGTACTCCTCCAGCGAGAGGCAGATGGCCTCCTTGAAGTGGTCGATGGTGACGAAGTCCGGGAAGAAAGGCAGGATGTCCTCGATCTTCAGCAGGTTGCAGCTGGAGAGGCAGTTCATCGCCTTCTTCACGTCCTTCTCCTCTTGGACCACGTGACGGGCGATCTTCAGCCACAGCTTCTTCCTCAGCTCCTCGTCGTCCTCAGGGAGGTCGGCGCACGACTTGGCCAAATTGACGTCCACCTGAAACACAAGAACAACTTGTTCTAAACAGATCTATTTTCTGCTCTATCCTAAATATTTATCCCCTATTGTTTTTTTTCCGAAGGCAAGTTTCCACTGCTCGTAACAAAGTATCATAGAGTGCAAGATAAATAAAGAACACCATGACTCAAAATCAGTGTGAGCCCTGAGCGCGTTTCACTGAAACGAGACCCCAAGTGTATTCCTCATGTCCAGTCTGCTCCGTTATTTTATTCTTGTTGCAGAGAACCTGATTTCACAACGATAGGTTGTCGGAAACTGAAGCAGGGTTAGCTGTGACAAAAGGGGAAACTAAACAATATTAAGCAGGTGGTCAAGATGTTATGGTTGAGCTGTGTAAAGCGAGCAGATAAAAAAAAAAATTTAAACAAGGTTAGCTGATTCTCCTCGCGTTTTGAAGGCGCAATCACGCTAGAGTACAATGCGAAACCAAAACACCAAACCTGTGTCTGTTTTTTTTTCCCCGTTTACGTTGTATATTTGTATCAAAGCTGTACAAGACTCACTTTGTTCAGATTTACAAACGAATCCAACTTACAAATGGTCTCTCGGGACGGAACTCGTTCGTAAGCTGGGGACTTGCTGTATTTTTACACCACATTCCCTATGTAGTGAGCACTGCAGTTGACATTCAGATGGTTTTAAAAACAAAATCTCAAACAGCAAAAAAAGAATTTTACCCAAAAACATTAGCATTTCTACTGTTCTATTGATCTGGTGTTTTTGTGATTTTTATCGTTCATTACAAAAGATATTTCTTATACAGTACGTCACCCAATTTTGCTTTAAATGACCTTATTTCTCATAGGAATTTGTGCTAGATCAGTGCTGCGTCCTCACCTGCAGAGCTAAATCCACAGCTTCTTCGTACAGCTCCATGATCCTGTAGACCAACACGCACGCCTGGTGATAGCCGTGTTCAGCGCAGAGACGCAAGGCGTATTTCAGGTCGTAGTGGATCTCCGAGGCGTGCGTTCCCGCCTGCTCGAGGTACCAAAGCAAGGAATCGGGTTTATACTTGGCGTAGAGCGAGAGCAGATAATTGTGGATGGCCTCTTCCTTCACGCCGAGCTCGTTCACACAGAACTCCATGTAACGGATGGTCTCGTCGATCTGCTGGGTGCTGCCGATCTGGCTGTAGTTCACCAGCGCCGGGATCAGCTGCTTGGGGTCGAGCCGGTTGCCCATTTGGATCCAGGCGTCCACCACTTTCTTGGGAATGTGCTGCATGAGAACCGGGGAGAACTTGTAGAAGAGCTTCTCGTCGCAGTGCTTGGAGAGGACGTCGAGCGCGGCGGCATAGTCGTCGTGCTGGCAGTGGTGAGAGATGACCCTCTCGTAGTCCTGCATGATGACGGAAAAATAGACCATATCGTCTACGTTGCCGTGGCTGGCCAGGAGATCGTAGATAGTGCTCCGGTTGTTGTAAAAGCACTCCTTGTGCTTGATGCTCGACATGAAGCGACGGAACTCCTCCCGCGTTTCTTGAAACAGCGCTTTCTTGTTCTCGTCCCCCTCCAGTTCCCCGAGACGGTTCAGGTACAACTCAGTCAACCAGGTGACGAGCAGCGTGATCTGAGTCTTCTCGCCAGGTTTGAGGCTGTCCAGTTTACGCAACAGGAATTCCTTCAGAGCCTCCTCCTGCTTGGCTTCAATGAACTTCAGCGCAATCTCTTCAAAGTAGTTTTGAGTCAGCGCGTAGCACTTGGCACTCTCTAGATAGCGTCTGCTCTGGAACCAGTGCTCCGCTTCCTTAGCAAGCACCACGTCCTTGCACTCGGGTCGATCCTTGCAGTACTCTTTGGCCAGGTCGAACTTCTTCATGCTCATGTACATCTGCCAGACGTCCCTGGACTCCCTCTGGATGTGGTACCGGAAGACGGCTTTCTCTGTGTAGATCCAGACCAGTCCGCCGGCGGGATCCTTGATCATCTTTTTGAGGGGTCCGAACTTGTCCGGGAAGACGTCCTCATAGACAACCTGTCCGTTCAGGGTGCAGATGGCCTTGACTCGATCGGGAAGCAGGAGCAGGAAATGGAACTGGGTGAGAACGATGGAGATGGGCTTGCTGTAGCTGAAGTCGATGTCCGGCGTGTATTCCCAAACCCGGACGTCGGTGAGGAGCGAGTCGAGCCGCGAGTAGTCCAAGTTGCCGTAATAAACCCCGTTTCCCATCATCCAGGCGAAGGAGTTGGGACTCGAGCGGAGTTTGCAGGTGTAGAAGCCGATCTCGCTGTATCCCATGTTAACGGGAAACTCCTGAAAGCTCGGGCAGAGATCCTGATTCTGAGAAAAGATCGAGCTGAAGCCTTGCTGCTCAGAACCCTCGGCTAACTTGCCGACGAACTGGAAGAGGCGTTTGCGAGTGGTGGCGATAATCAAGTACTTCGACTCTATCCCGCGCTCCACCTCGAGGCAGCAGACCGGCGCCGGGTTTCCGTCCTCTTCCAAGGAATGGACCTGCCTGAAGTACTGGTCCGGGTTGGTGTTGAAAAGGGAACCCTCAGAAGCTGAAATTTCCGCCTCGAAAATGATGCCTTGGCTGGTTCCGACAAGAATGGGGCCGGTGTTTGTTTCGTTGCCTAGAATCTTGTTCCAGCCCACGCTCTCTATTAAGTGTCCCCTCCACCGTGATAGGCTGCGGACCTTCTGTGTGTTTCTGTTCAAGTAGACACACTCGCTTGTGGTCAGACTGATCACCAAGTGAGATCCTGCAGCATAAGAAATGCTTTGGATTGGTTTGGTATTACCAAATGAATAATAACAATAATACATTATAACTAGTTTATTCAGCATCATTAACTTTTATATACTTAAACACAACCCAGTGATTAGAAGCAGTTTCTTACAGAAATATTTTAGACCAGTCATTCGCAACCTCACTAAACTGATCAACTCATTATACAAAGGTAAATTATGAAAATCACATTGTTTAAATCTCACTTTGCTTTGTTTTATTAGTTCTAGTTTCTGTTTAAATTGAAATTGAAGTGGCCCACACTTTGGAAAACCATGTTTTAGACGACGCTTGAAAATGTTTTTGGAAATTTATTAATAAAAAAAAGTTTATTTATCGCCATTATGAAAGTTAGCGCAGAAAATATGACATATTTCTAAAGACGAGAGAAACCTTGGTATATCTGGTCTTAAGTTTACTGACAGAATAAGTTTCTCTAAATATTGTCTACATTTTGTAAAATGTATGTTAACTATACTATTATAATATGTATAATAACTATAGTATTATTGTTACTATATTATTGTCATTATTATAAAATAAATATCTATGAAATTCATATCTTTTCTTGAAAAAAAAAAAAAAAATATATATATATATATATATATATATATATATATATATATATATATACACACACTGTATATACAAAAATTTAAAAATGTTTTTTCCACATATTGTTTTATCATTATTATTCTAAAGAAATATTAAAGCAAAGCTTTAAGTGAATCGTTAAACTTTAGTTAAACCTTCTTAAACTGTTTCATGTAGATATCATAAGATATTTCTACCACAAGTAACTTTTGATGGAGATGTGTAGATGGCGGAACAGTTACCTGTCGGGTCCAGGAAGAGTTTGTGCACTTTACCGTCGTCTTTCCTTCCCAGCTCGATCTGGTTCAGCTGGTCAGGTTTCCCCAGATCGATCCTGCATCAAACACACTGCCGTCACTTTTTTTTTTTAACATTCAAATGAAATTGTTAGCGCCAACGATGTCAGATCACGCGTGACGATCGTGAGTCTGATCCGAGAGCTAATCCAATCGCCGTCAAAGCTCATCACATTCCTGGAAAACTCGAAACACAAGCGGTGTAATGTTACCTGAGCAGAGTGTCCTTCCCAAGACTCATGCACAGCTGATTGTTGCACACGGCCAACTGATTGATCCTTTCAGGCGGCGAGAAATCGATCCTCTGCTTGTTGAAAATCGGCTTTTCTTCCTCCAACCTCACGTTTACAAAACCTGCAGGACACGAGAGGAAAGTACAGAGGGTTTAGAGACGTATTCGGCTTATATTCTGCATCAAAGTGTCACGATAAACAGAATAATCATCATTTTAAATAATCATTTTAACAGTTAAATTATAAGACCAAAAATTTAAGTAAAAAAAAAAATATATAAAATAGTATATATCATTTTTTAAATCTGATAAAAAATAAATTATAATAATAAATCAGGGTGTGCCGTTCTGGGAAACTACTAAATGTCGAGATGTGTTTGACTCCACTCACACCACAAGAGGTTTCCATCAGTTATTTCTTGTTTTTTTTATTTATTTTTTATTAAAGACCACACCATCACACACTCCATGTCTTTATAATCAGATATCTGTACAACGTCCAGGAACAGATAACAGAAACGTTACAGCGGCTATAAACATCCGCGCCGTCACCACCACAGTAAATATTACATTTAGAGAAAACCTTCAACTCCGTTTCAGGAGAGAGAGAGTGTGTGTGTGTGTGTGTGGTTTTGTTTCTACAGCAGCTCTACCTTAATAATCTTTAATCTGCAGTATAAAAATGTTTAGAAATAGTTTGGAGTTTATTCCTGGATTTTTTTTTTTTTTTGAAAGGCGCACAGCTGTGAAGGTGGAGCTTCTTACTGAGAATTCTTTTTTATTTTTATTTTTTAAGGCAAACATTTGCATTTTTTAAACAAATTATTTGTTAATACTTTTACTTATGCACTTTGTATTTTTGTTTGTCATTCATTCATTTATTTTAAAAACATGAATAAAGTGAATAAATAAGTAAATAAATAAACTTGAAGAATGAATGAGTAAACAAATAAATGCAAAATATATTTATAAAAACTCAAACATTTGCATTTCTTAAAAAAGAAATCAAACAAAAACCATAAATAAACAAATTAATTGAATTAATGAATTGAGTAAATAAATAAAGGAAGCAAGCAATGAATAAATAAATAAATAAACAAAATGAATGAATGAAACAAAAAGGGAAGGAGGCAATGAATAAATAAAAATAAACGAATAAGCAAATAAATGTAGTAAACAAATTAATTAAATATATAAAATGAATCCATAAGTAAAGAAACAAACAAAAAATGTATAAAAAGAGTTAGTAAACACTAGAATTTTAACAAAGAATTAATAAACACTGAATGTGTGTAATGTAAAAACAAACATAAATAAAAATCTGAATGAATATATAAATAAACCAACTAACATACAAATACATTAATACAAACAAACTGAATTAAAAGTTATTTCTGAATTAAGAGTTAAATATTTTAAGTTAGGTTAAGTATTTTACTTTGTTCGCACTCTTTCCACTGGACTGTACATGGTGTTGGATGTTACTAGATGTTCCTGAAAGGACGGCACGTTTATTTAACACATCGTCACATTCAAACAAAAACAGACAGACAATCTTGATTTAACCATTAGTGTTTACACTGAAATAAACCTGCGTGAAAGATTAAGGCTGCAGATTAACTTACACAAACGCCTGGTCTGTAACGACCCCGGCCTCACACTCGCACTAATGAGCTGTTAATGAACACATCACACTGCTTCTTTTATTTCCCTCGCTCCAGACAGAGACGCTGATTTACACACATTCACTCCATCACAGAGCTCGTTAATCAGACCGGGTCAGACAACAGAGCCGTGTGATCCTGACCGATCTGCTCCCATTCACACCAGTGCTGATCAACAGCCCTCCAGTACAGGAAGCAGGAAGCGCTCTCAGAGGGTTATCCTGGCCACAATGACACACACTTTCATTTATTTACTTTTTTTTTTTAAACACACACTGTCAATTTATTTACTCACATGCCTACGTATATAGTACACTTTCTAAATATATTCATATATTATAATGTATTTAGCAGGGACGGGAATCACCCAAAACAATATTGCCACAATAACTAGGTGGTGAGACAATGACCATTGTTAAAAGCGCTATAGAAATAAAATTGAATAAAAAATTGAATTGAATTTATTTTGAGAATCGCGACTTTATAGAACTTTTTTTTTTATTTTTTTTTAGATTTTGTTACAATTCTAAACAAACTTTCTTCCTACCACACGAGGGCGCTGTTCTGCCTGAAAATGTGAGTGGTTTAGAGCACCACCTGTCGGATCATAGATGAACTGCGACATATTACTACCTCAAATAGAACGTTATACGGTATATATTTTAATACAAATATTTAGCATATTTTGTAACGATAACTGAACTGGTTTCCCCCCCTATGTGTAGTATTTATGACAGGTCATGCTGTGTAAACACCCTGTGTGCACCTGAGTGAGTTATCCCGATCATACCTGCCGCAGGAAGGCGCCTGGGCTGAGCCGGGTGTCTGATCACCTGAGAGTCCTCGTAGTCATCCAGAATAGTCGCCATGTTTATCTTTAATACTGAACTAATCACAAATCAGCTGGACTCCATCTGCACGACTTCCGGCCTTCAGCTCCACAGCACAGCCAGCTAGCCTCAGCTAACACCCGGCTAAATAACAGCAGCTCCACGGCTTCAGGCCTTTCAGACCCTCAGAGCAAAACTCGGATAAGAATATAAAGCCATGAGATCAAGAGGACGGAAATAAAACGCGAATTAAGGCTCACAGACGCACAAAATCTCAGCGAGGCTGCCCCTGTTTGCCAGGACAGAGATGGCCTCTGGTCACGTGATCACGAAATCATGTGATTCGAATGAAGAACGTGCGGTTCGAATACCGTCCACAAGATGTCGCCAGTGGCTTATTCGAAGACAATCTTGCACCTTGTACAGTACACAAGAGGAAACAAATAAATAAACTTATTAAAAAAATTAATAAACAGGATAAGGGCGTTATTATCATAAACACCCCACCTTAGGAGACCCAATGCCTTTTTCACATCTCTTCTTATTTTGTATAAATGCTTCAAAACATTTTTTTCTCAAACAATTCTTTCCCAAAACTTTTGTTGACAAATAAATGACTGATTAAAAGTTAAACATTCTTCAATACAGAATGAAAGAAAGAGAAAAAAAGAGAATCCACTTATAATAGGTTAGTAAAGAGGTAATAAAGTATCTAGCTTTCTATCATTTTGTACTTTAATATATACAGTACTATGAAGGCAAGCAAGCAGTACAGGCTCTCACACAATACAAAATAGATTACAAGCATAAACATTATTCACAGTAAAGGAAAAGCGAAGGACGTTATTAAAGCAATGCAGTGTTTCTTTCTTTCTTTAAAAAAAATAGAGTATTAATAATATATGAGAGTAGCATCTCAATCTGTCTGGAGCAAAACGTTTATTTATCATTTTAACTTCTTTTCACTGCCTTACTTGATGCAACTATGCTTACGCCATTAAATTATGTTACATATTAAATAATAAGAATATATAATAATAATAACAACAACAGTGTATATGTATATGGATTAAATAAACGTTAAGATGTTTATAAAATATATAAATAAATAATATCCCATAATCATACAGTATAACATAGGTTTACATGTGCCAAGTCATCAAGATCAAAGGAACAATGATGAAACAGTGTTTAGGCTTCTCTTATTAACTAAGTAAATTATAAAATGTATAAATATTGTGGGGGGTTTTTTCATATAAAAAAAATACAGTATTAATAATATCACAACAGTACACCTCAGAAAAAGTAAAAGAAAACCAAAAAAAAAAAAACAGTGACGTCATGGATTATGGGCGGTGGGCGTGGCGATGCAAATGAGTCCTGGAGTAGTAAGAGAACTTCCACCCGTGTGTGCGCTCAGTGTCTTTAGAGAGTGTGTGTGTTCGTGGATGTGTGCGTGTGTGCGTGGGGGACTAATGCGGTGATCACTCTACACACTCTTACCAGAGCTTCAGTGGTCTTCCAGAGGTGGATTGATCAGAGCCCAGGGCTTGGACATGCCACCCCAAATGGATTATTCCTACCCAGAGGCGCACGTTCCTCCGGTGTGCATGGAGCAGGCGCACGAGCTTGAGCAAGGGCACGCGCCCGACTCGGACCCGGAGCCGGCGATCAGCTGCATGCTGGTGGGAGACGGAGCTGTGGGCAAAACCAGCATGATCATCAGCTACACCAATAACGGATACCCCACTGACTACAAACAGACCGCCTTCGACGTGTTCGCAGGTAAACAAACAAACAAACAAAAGTCTCCTGCACATCTTTTATGTATCTATTTCTTTATTTCAACTCACTTATGACGTCACATGGAGATCATCATACGGCACTGCTCTTTAATATGATGTATTAACAATGTATTCTTCTTCTTCTTCTTCTTCTTCTTATTCCTCTGTTGTTCAGGACAAGTCCAGGTGAATGGAGCTCCTGTCCGGATCCAGCTGATGGACACAGCTGGCCAGGTGAGACAGAGACCCTGCACTGGGTTAAAGTACACTCTGTTCCTTCTGAAGTCACATCAAGCACATCATTTAGTCTTTTACACAGAGTAACCCATAATAATAATAAATAATAATAATAAATCATTATTACATCTATTATCATTTATTACCCAAGATATTTACTGCATTTAAAAATCAAAACAGAAAAGTTTGCACAATAATAAGAAAATGATATATTTTACTGTATTTAGCTTTCTATTAAACTGTAATTATTTATCTATGGTATTATTCTTTTATAATTACATTTAATTATTGTCTTTAAATATAATTAATATTAAATTCATAATAATTTAATTAATTTCATTTTTTCTCTTTATCTAATTATGTTTATTTAAATTATTATGATATTATTATACTGTAATTGTGCAGTACAGTGTTTATATACAATATGCATACATTTTGATTCAAGATTCAATTCAAAGAACTTTATTAATCCCAGAGGGAAAATGTTTTTTTTTTTTTGTAAACATTTTTAGAAAAACTTTTTTTTACAAAACTTTGTTTAAAAACTGTTTGTTTTAATTATTATATAATTATAATATCTATTTAATCAGAGAATCCTATAAGTACTTTTTAATCATTATTTATTTGTAATAAATGAGTATTTTTTAATATTAGTTTTTAAAATAAAATTGTAATATATAGAATTTGAAATGAAGTTTAAATTAAGTTAATTAATCTAGATAGATAGCGAAATTACACTATATTTGTCAGTTTCTTATATATACAGCTTTATGACTTACCATGTGTAATTCTATAATTCTTTATTTATTTTATAAATGTTCTATCATTTATTTAATCTATATGGAAAAACTATAATAAAAAGTATATATATATATATATATATATATATATATATATATATACTACAGTTGTTATTATTTAATATATAACAAAATTTTATGGCTTGAGTAAAAAGTAAGACAGTGAAAATAATTTCTAAAAAGTGAAGAAAAAAAAAGTATATATGTAAATATACTGTAGTTTCACAATATTTTGATTCCAGCAATAAAACTGAATTTAATATAAATGCTCCAGTAAGATTAAACATGAGACACAGACATTAAATACAACTCCTTTGAGTCCTTTATTGATTTGGTTGTATAACAGAAGGTAAAGAGTTGCGTAATCACAGGGATGTGTGTGTGGCACTGTGAAACGTTTTTGACATTCTTACGTGACGTGTCGCCCAGTGAGAGATGATCGGTAGAGATTTGCGGATGAGCAGAGCAACAGAACGCACTGAAACTTCCTTTATGTGAATCTATCTGTGATCATTATCCAAAAAATCTCATCTCACTGATGTGTAAAGGAATGCGTTGAGTTCTTATCTCTGCCTCTCCGTCGTTTCAGGAGGAGTTCGACGGCTTCCGGTCGCTGTCCTACGCCCACACGGATGTCTTCCTGCTTTGCTTCAGCGTCGTCAACCCGACGTCCTTCCAGAACATCACGAAGAAATGGATCCCGGAGATCCGCTCGTGCAACCCGACCTCTCCCATCATTTTGGTCGGGACTCAGTCGGACCTCCTGCTGGACGTCAACGTGCTGATAGACTTGGACCGGTACAAGGTGAAGCCCGTGCTCAGTTCCCGGGCTCGGAGCCTGGCCGAGAAGATCCGGGCCACGGAGTACGTGGAGTGCTCGGCCCTGACACAGAAGAACCTGAAGGAGGCCTTTGACGCCGCCATTTTCGCAGCCATCAAACACAAGGCCAGGAAGGCCAAGAAGATGAGACTGTCGGACAGGCGCGCCAAAGCTTTTTCCAAATGCAGCTGGAAAAAATTCTTCTGCTTCATCTGATCCCGTGGGTCAAACTCTCTGTGCACCGTGGTGGAATTTATTATTTATTGCCTGTTATTTTCCGGGGACAAAGCTCGGAGCGCCGGATTGCAAAACTTTTCTGGGATCGTTACGTCATGCGAGACGAGAGATAAAGAGCGCGCAAACAAAACAAACAAACAGAGCCGAGTGCGGAAGTGTTTCCTATGACAGCACTTGCTGGGGTTAGTGATTTATTCCGCTTGTACCTCAGCAAACACAAGAACAAACCAGCATCCGGGATTCAGGAGAAAGTTCTCGCTCATGTTAATGCAGTGATAAACAGTCTGTATGTGTTTTTTTTTTTTTTTTTTTTAAA